>VZTI01005548.1:166567-216241 GCA_013397865.1 Struthidea cinerea
CTTCCTCTCCCCTCTCCCACCACCCCCACCACCACCACCCCAAGTACGCATTCACGTGTGTCCTGAGGGTCATATGGCTGATGGGCCATAATGGGCCATAATTGACTCCACTGCCCTAGTGTGGTGGGCACCTGTGTCGTCTTGGGACACCTGTGTTTTCTCAGAAGGTGTCAAGGGCACCCAAAGTGTCCAATGATCCACAAAATGACATCATCCAGAGTGAAGCTCCCTGCCCTGGGGGAGATACCTGGGTACCTGGGCGTTCCCACCCGAGCCTGACTATAAACCAAACAGATTTTGTGTTCAGCAGATTTTCCTAGGGATTTTTCCCCACCACTTCTTTGGTACTTTCCCCACCACCCAGCAGATCAGTTCTGCAACCACAACTTTGACCAAGATTGCTCAGCAACCAAGTCTTGGTGCAGGGCCTGTGGGTGGTGAGAGCTTCACACTCTTATGCCTTCTCTTCTTTTTTTGCTCTTCACACTCTTGTGTTTTCTCTTTCTTTTCCCTTCTGCATGTCCTTGGGTGATGTTGTTGCATTTTCATATTGCAATGCTTTCTTGTTATATTACGGTAGATAATACCAACCAAAACTGCTACATACCTGTTTTCCTTTGCAACCAAATTGTTCTACAACAAGCCCTACATGTGTATGTTTACAAACCCCAATTATTCAGTGTCGTTTCACTCTAATCCACCCCAAAGGATCTATTAGCAAGAACTTGGGCTGCCCTTGCCTTCTACAGCACTTGTAACTCTCTCCTGATGCTGCTGTGCCCTCATCATCTTCATGCTTCATGCTGAAACAGGTGTTGGCCACTGTGGTCTTTCAACACATCTCAGGACACCTGGCTTTTGCTGCAGTCTTCCTGCCTTGACACTTTCCATGCCTTAATTAATGCCTCCCCAGACGGAGGAGAGTTTTAGCGTCTTTGCCAAGAATCCAAGAGACGACCGGGACCTTCAGCAGTCTCTGCTTTCAGACAGTTGTTTATTAAGTCTTACCAGAGAAATAGAGTCACTGACGTGGACCCAGACACAGCACAAAGCAGATAATGCAGGAGAAAGCCAAATTATCAAGATTAGACAGTCTTTTTAAAGGTAAATTATCCCATAAAAACATAAAACGAAAGATATTTTCACTTTTCCACCAATGTTCCATAACTGACTTTGTCATGTAGACAGGAACTGCGGAATTCTTTATCCAATCACCATAAACTACTTCTACTGCAGAATATGGAGTAATAGAAGGAGAAGAAGAAGACCAGGAGAAAACAACAATGCTCCATTTTGAAGATTTTTGCTTTTTATCTATTTACTATATTAACAAACCCAAAGACCCTAAATTTTCACCTTGTGACAATCTTACATAACATTCTATCACCTAGTTCACAACAGTGTAGATTCTAATTCTTCCCAAAGGGTAGGTAATTTTTCTCTATGGACGAAGGTCAAAGTGTTGTCCAGGGGGGTGGAATCCTTCAAAACAGGCAGAGAAATATTCTTCGCATTCTGGATTCCCACACCGCCTCTCCAAGGGCACTGCACGTTTTTGGTCCTCTTTACACATCTCATGGGACAGCTCTTTGTCAATATTGCATTCCCAGTCCTCTTCCTTGGTCAAGGTCCCTGGCTCAGTAGAGACATGGGCTTCAACATGCTCCAGCACCTTCTGCATGCTTGGGATGGCCTCTGTCCCCTCCAGGCCTGTCAGCTCTGGCTGCCTAAGGTCATGAAATGTGTTCACCTGGCAGATGAGAAAGGAGAGAGGGAGAAATTCTTGAAGAGTTCTTCCTCATATTCTTTACATTGAGGCTGGCAGAGCACTTGGAACAGGCTGCCCAGAGAGGTCATAGAGTCTCCCTCTCTGGAGGCATTCCAAATACACTTGGACACATTCTTCTGTAACCTTCTCTAGGTGACCCTGCCTTTGTAGGGTGGTTGGACTAGATGACCTCCAGATGTCATTTCCAGCTATTCTGTGACTGTCATTTTGTTGCCTTTCCCTGGTTTTAAAATTAAGAACCAAACACGGTTTAAGGAAAAAGGGTTTTTTACCTCGGTATTTATTTAAGGATCCTTAAGGTGCACCACTTTGTCCAGGTGGAATGTGCCAAAATGCACACTGAAAGGCACACACACAATAGATCGCATATACAATTTATAGACCTTGCAAATTAGCGTATCTATCAAAGATTCCCCAGTGAGAGGCTCGAATGAACCCCCCCATCCTGAGGAATTCCCCCCTGGATGGGCTTATCTTAGTTTAGAGGATGTGTTCTAGAGAAGACCTTGGTTTCGCAGGATAGCGTAGGGCTTTCTGGCCCCAGCTGCAAGGCCTCTAGGATGTTTGGTCTTCTGGTTTAACGGAGTATTAAGATGATGCTAAGTTATCAGGCTTAAGGAATTACAAGTATGCATGCTAAAAGCACTGAGGATACCTAAAAGCTATATAAAAGTGTATATACAAGCTGTATTAAAGAAAAGGCAAAAAATCATCATGGCATCAATTTGTACAGTTTGTATAGCTCCCACCAGCAAAAGTCTGCTGGGGACCTGGCAGCAGTGGCTGCTGGGACAGGAGATGATGGGACTGCAGCTGTGTGGCACCACAGCTGGCCCCAGGAAGTGGAAGATTCGTTCCCCTTTCCCATGTCATTCCATCTTGTCCTCAGCACTCACCTGCCTGGATCTGTCATCGAGCTGCCGAGACCATGGCAGGGAGGCAAACTGGTCCTCACCCTCCTGCCGCAGGACCTCCTTCTCCAGACTGTCCTGCTGCCACTTCAGGGTTACTTTGCTCTGCTGAGCCCTGTACCTGGGCCAGGCCCAGCTGCTCCTCTCCAGCCTCTGCAGAACTTTCATCTGCAGGTTTGGCAGTCTTCTGGGAGGCTGGAAGGTGGTGTTCTCCAGAACGATCTCCATTGCTATTTTTGGCATCTGCCACAGACCTGCCAGGGGCACCCAGGTAAGATGCTGTCTCCTGAAGGAGCTGCTCTCCTGAGAGTGGGTATCCCAGGGCTCTGTGTTCCTTCAATTTCCTCACAGCCAGGTCAAGGCCCTACAGTATCACAGTGATATCCAGGCATCACAAAGCCCTGGCAGCTGACCCCAGCAGCCACTCCCAATGCAGGTGTTCCATTGACACCATTGGAGCTGCCCAAGGCCGCAGAGTGTCCAGCTGCAGACATCCTTGGCTTCTGCTGCAGCAAGTGGAAAAGGCTGACTCCTTCACGAGGAGCAAGCCTCAAACGGGGATGTTGAATAGATGTAGGCAGAGGCAAAGGATGAGAGAGGGGTCTTTCATATAGGTTCCAGCTGGTTTATTGCAGGTGGAGGGTCCAGAGACAAAAGACCGGGGAATTGAAGGGTCCAAGGTTCTTATACTCAGAGCAACAGGGGTGGAACAAGGGGAAACAACCAATGGGAATTGACTAAGAGGGAGGTGCCAACAGGGGAATAACCAATGGGAATAACTTGTGGGAGGAGATTACATGAACTGACCAACGGGGTGTCAAAGAAGGAAGAACTTTCTAGAACTAATACATAAGTAATTAGGGGAAATACATAAACACGTACTCATACATAAAACTGGGTAGAGAACTCCTACGCAGAACTTGAAACATGCAAACTAAAAACCACTGGGAACATGGGAACTTGCCATAACCGAGGTGAGAATTAAACCTCTGTGTTCTGGAGGCCTGTCCACCATTCCTCTGAATGTTCTGTTGCAGTGGCCACCGCCACATGCACCGCAACACTCCATGGCACTAAACCCTAGACAAGGTGTCTGATAACAGTTGTCATGGCACCCAATTAATTAAAACCACCAAAGTTCCATATTTGTCATTTTCACAGTATAAGAGATAATGCCATCTTGAATAGGAAATCATGCTGCCAACTACTTTTAGAAGTGCAGAGGATCAAGATGAACAAGATGACCTTTTGCAGTGGAGTACAGCAACTGTTCAACTTGGCTGCTGGGAAACTTGACTGCTGCTATCTTACTTTAATGCAGGGTTTTTACCAACCTTATTTGGAGCACCTTATAAAAAGATTGAAGTTTTTGTAATGAAAATCTGCATTCTTACATGTATTAACCATGAAGAACATTAGTTTTAGGCAGTGAATGGTTTTGGTTTCAGAAACAATTTAACAAATAAGTAGACACAAGTGAGCAGACAAGAAATAGAAATCTACAGACCTTGCACTCTTTGAAGGACAGGAAAGCTGATTTACCTGTGATTAATGGAAATTGGAGCCCATGTAAAAGAAACCTTTCTCTCTCAAAGATTTTCATGCTTGTTTGAGATACACAGTACAACTATGGTTGTGGCCAAGTTGAAAAAGCTGAGTATGGCCTGTCTCTGAGTATGTCCAATTCCTATGGCATTCTGTGGGAACTATGTGCCTGGGTAGGCAGACATAAAGTTGCCCTGTGATTGGATTCACTGCAATTGTTTTTGTGAGGTTAAGAGGAGATTCAGCTCAAATATTCTCAACTTGAAAGTAGTAATTTTTGGAGGTGGAAATTGGTAACTGTCATGTAGAGCACAATGCTTTATATAAAAAAAAGAAATATGATTTTTTTGTTACTTCAATGACATGTTTTAAAAACTTTGTTGGTGTTATGTCATGTATAATATTCACTGAAGAGTTTACAGAGGTTTAGTACATTTATCTGGAGACTTGTTGTCACACATCTTCCCTCTTATTTTAATACAGAAAAGAGACAGAAATCTCCCTTTTCCTTCCAATTCAGTTTTTACGTTTATGCAGGAAACTGCATGCAATTGCTAAGTCTTCTGGTTTCAGAGACCTTATGCTGTTACGCAGGGATCAAAATAAAGTTGCTGCCTTCAACCTGTGAACTGTCCTAGCAAGGACAGAGAGAATACAACAAGGGCAGCACAAGCACCAGGTCAGATTGACCTGTCTTCTGGTGATAAGAACACTAGAACAGCATTTCACTCACTCGATAAGACTAGCAGAACAGAACAAACTTTACTCTTATCAAGGACCACAGAACACAACTGCACAGCTCTGGAGAAACAAATAAAGGATGTAACTTAGGGAAACAGAAGTCATGCAAAATGCTAGCAGGATGCCAGCTCAGCTCCGTAAGGCTGACAACATAGGAGTTATGTGAAACAATGATATTGTGCTTAAAAGCAGGGGGTCGAGGAACAGCCACCTAAAATCGACATTGAAGACAGACCCCAGAGAATCATATAAGCATTCCCAATAACGAGTGTGACTATGTCAAATAAAGTCAAGGAAGTGGGGATAACTAATTAATATGTAATCAGTGTGTATGATAAAATGTCTGCTCATCCTACACTAGTGGCACTCAAATGGAGGAAGGATCCCCCAACTGACTAAAACGCTGTAATAAAGAATTCCTACTTTTTAATACTCAAAACTGTGTTAGAAATTTTCTATCTGGCCGATTTCAGTATCACTGGGAAACTCCTTGTGGGCGAGTGAGGTGGTAGTGCTACGGCAGCTGGGTGAGCTGTGCTGTTTCAGAGTTGCTGATCCATCCCATCCCATCCCATCCCGTCCCATCCCAGGAGGCTGTGCATGGCTCTTACTGCCATTTGGGGCATCCTGTGTAAGAAGAGCTTATAGCCAGCAAGAGCACAGCCAGTGAACTCTTGCAGGCTGGAAGCTGAAATGTCCGTGTGTGTGGTTTGCACTTGGGTTAGATTTTTCAGGTACAGTTTTTTGGTTTTTTTTAAATATTGTGGAATAGTTGTAAATATACAGATTCACAGTTTTCTTCTGGGAACCTAAGAACTGCATGGATTCACCGAGGGGAAATTATGTTTGACCAAATCTGATAGCCTTCTATGATGACATGGCAGATGGGTTGACGAGGGGAGAGCAGTGGATGTAGTCTGCCTTGACTTCAGCAAAGCTTTTGACAGTGTCTCCCATAACATCCTCATAGGTAAGATCAGAAAATGTGTGTTAGATGAATGGACAGTGAGGTGGATCAAAAGCTGGCTGAATGGCAGAGCTCAGAGGGTTGTAATCACTGAAGTACAACGCAGTTGGAGGCCTGCAGTCAGTGGTTTTCCCCTGGGATCAATACTGAGTCCAGTCTTATTCAACTTATTTAATCAACAACATGGACGAGGGCATAGAATGTACTCTCAGCAAGTTTGATGATGACATGAAACTGGGGGAAGTGGCACAATTCAAGGTTATGCTGCCACTCAGCAGGACCTTAATAGGCTGGAGAGCTGGGTGGAGAGAAACCTGATGAGGTTCAACAAGGGCAAGTGTAGGGTCCTCTACCTGGGGAGGAATAACCCCAAGTGCTAGCAGCTCTGCAAAAAAGAGCAGCTCTGCAGAAAGGGGTATCTGCAAAAAAGGACTTAGGAGCAACTCTACAGAAAGGGACTTGGGAGTCTTGGTGGATCACAAGTTGACTGTGACCTGGCAGTGCCCTTATGGCCAGGAGGGCCAATCGCATCCTGATGGTGCTCCAGCCAGGAAAACAAAAGAAGCCAGGAGGTCTGGCTGCACCCTCTGGTTCCAGCAGCTTCACACACAAAAGATTAGAGAGTGAGCTCCTCACCCGTGGGAGCTACTCCTGGGCTAGTTGTCAGGCGTGCAGGCGGAGGCAAAGAAGGAGAGAGGGAACCTCGTATAGGTTCCACGTGAAGGTTTATTGACGCGAAGCGACTAGGGACGAAGAGCCATATTGTCAAGAAGGTCCAGGAGTTTTATACTGAGGGCAGGAAAGGTGGGGATAAGGGATTCAGCCAACAGGGTATGGGAAAGAAGGCGGGGTTAACAGTGAGGTAACCAATGGGGAAAACTCAAAGGCGGGATTACAGGAGGCAGCCAGTGGGATATCGAGTAACACAGAAACTTCTAGAACTGATACATATTTAACTAGGGGAAATGAATATTTACAAACTTATACATAAAACAGGGAGGGGAGAACAGGAACCAACCAGGGTAGAATAGGTAAATCACTGCACCAAGGGGTGATGGAATCTCACCCAAACCAGAGCAGTCTTTAAACATCGGTGCCTGACCACCAAACTGTGGATTCCGGTGTTTCTTCTGGGGTCAGAGTGGCTGCAGCCACTCGCTCCGCCACAGTATCCCGGGGTGCCTCAGAAAGAGTGTGGCCAGCAGGTGATATGAGTCGATGGATATTAAAGCTCTCTGCCCAAATTAAGGTGCAAACAAGACCATATGTTCAACATCATCAGTTCAACAGCACAGGCTTTATTTTGCAAAATTGCTTGTATAACAAAAAGAGAGAGAGAGGGAGAAGGAGAGAGATAGTGCAAGTAGAAGATAGTTACTACGGTGGATGCAGGATCATCCCATTAGTCATTCAGTGCACTGGGCTTCATCTGGTGCTAGGTACCCACCCCCTGGTTCACTCCCTGAGTAATTTTTATACAGTACCTTATTTGCACAGGAAGCAAAGGTAGGAGTGGCTCTCAGTTCCTCATTAGTAGGAGTAATTCTCAGTTCCTCATAACCATGAGAGGGAGTGGAGGAATGGCTTTGGCTATCACGCATGCTCAAGTCTTAATTCAATGGTCATTGAGGTCTACTCTGGTAGTTCTATAACATACAGCATTAAAACATAGCAGTGAAAAGTATCAGTTTCTGTCCTACCTAGGCAAAGACAGAACTGAATCTGTCTTTTTTTTCTTTTACTGTTTGTGCTTAGGGACTGCTGATGTTTTCTGCAATAGGTTTTACAGCTGAGTGTTTGTTTAAGGCATATACTACAAATGTCATTAACTCTTTCCTTACTGCAGGCCAAAGGAGGTGATCCTGCCCCTCTACTCAGCCCTGGTGAGGCCACATCTGGAGTGCCATGTCCAGTTCTGGGCTCCTCAGTACAAGACAGACATGGAGCTACTGGAGAAGGACCAGTGGAGGCCACAAAGATGATTTGGGGTCTGGAGCATCTCTGTTATGACAAGAGACTGCAGGAGCTGTGTGGGGAGAGAGAAGATAGAATTGAGCTGCAGGCTGTGAGACACGCCTGCAGAATGCCACGGCAACACAGAGAGGCTTGTCTCTACCTGACCTCGGGGGGAGGAGATGCCACACGGCAGAACCCTACAGAGAGGAGCTGCCGGAAGCTGACAGACACCTGAACAGCATGTGTTCACCCCCATATTGGGACATTAAGAAAGTGTGTTACTGACACAGCAATCTGTGATAGGTCACTTGGTGAAAAATACCACATTAGGAAATACTGTGTCTTGAAGAAGTGTATAAAACCAGCTCGTTTCTTTGAATAAACATCTCTGATTCCCTGCTGGTCTGAGTACATGCCTTAGTCGTTATGTCAGAGCTGGGCTTGTTCAGTCTACAGAAGACTGAGAGGGCATCTTGTAAATGTATATAAAATGTAATATGCATATAAAATATAAGTATCTCAAAGGCAGGTGTCAAGAGGATGGTGCCAGACTTTTTAGTGGTGTCCAGTGACAGGGCATGGAGCAATGGCCGTAAAAACACAAGAAGTTTTACCTCAACATGAGGAAGAAATTCTTTACATTGAGGCTGGCAGAGCACTTGGAACAAGCTGCCCAAGAGCTCATAATCTCTCTCTCTGGACACATTCCAAATTCACTTGGACGTATTCCTCTGTAACCTTCTCTAGGTGACCCTGCTTTTGCAGGGCAGTTGGACTAGATGACCTCCAAAGGTCCCTTCCAACCCTAACAATTCTGTGGTTCTGTGATTCTGAATGCTCAAAAGTGTTCGAAAATGAAAGTAGACATTTGGAAAATATTAGGAATTAGCTAGATGAGAAAGAAGTTGAAAATACTACAGTATCTCATGAATCTGTGAAGTCTTTATGCTGTTGTCATCCCCATCTCAAAAAGGAAGTAATTAACGAAAGAGTCAGGGAATGGCTTTCATATATGAGAGATAACAGAGGGAAGGGAATGATACAATAGCAGTTATAAAATCCTGACTGGCATGGAGAAAGTGCTGTCATTGCTTGATATCCTCTTAGACAGGAAAAGGAGGCATTAAATGGGATTATCAAGGAACATGTTTAAAACCAACAGAAGCAAGTGTTTTTCCAGTCAAATTGTCACTAAATCATGAAACTCATTGCTACAGGATATTTTTGGTTAAAAAAGTACGAGTGGTTTAAAAGACAATTACACAAATTTGTGGAATAAAACTCTATTAAGAGCTATTAACCAGTACGAAGTCTTCCAAGCTGTTGGCTGCACAAAGATGGGGGAGTTTGTCAGGAGTCCCTCTGATGTTGCTTGTGTTTTCTGCTATTTGCATAAGTATACACTAATGTCCCAGAACAAGGATAGGTGGAAGTTTGGTGTAGCTCTACATATCTACTCTTCAGTCTTAAGTCTCAAGTCTTGGCAGTCTTACAGACTCAGAGCCTTTGAAACAGAAACCACAATTGCACTGTCTGACCAACTTTCCAAGTATGCAGCTGCTGGTCTGACAGAAGTATGACTGCCCCATTTGTTTCACTGGATGTACTCTTTTGACAATTGCTGATAAATTGTATGTCAGTGCTGATAACCATTATTACTGATCAACTAAATACCAGAGATTACAGAATCATTTGAATGCAGAAGATGATGTTTGGGTCAACAAAGTTTGTGAAAGCAATCCCTGCAGCTTGTGAGAGTGCTCTGTCATGGCAGGGTGCCAAGATGAAGATAGCCTTACTCAGTGAGCTGTCAATAAAACAACAGGAGGGCTTCTATCAATGACGCAGTAGTGTGTGCAAGAGGTGGGTCAGCTTATTCTGCAGGGCAGTCACTTGCCATGGTTTCTGTCTTGAGTCTGAGCTCTATGTTACAATAATGTGATGAACATTATTGGGACCAGAAACACCCTCCACTCTCTCCGTTCTACATACGTCATAGTTCCCAGTGAGAAAAGTTTAGAGCTGATGAGCCATCTTTACTCTTCAATTTCTTTGTTATTAAAGAACAAAACCAGTGGAATATGTTCATACTGCAATTTAGTTGTGTGCACTGCAAGAATTCATCACTCTTTTGCTCGCATTCATCATTGCCTAGTCCCCAACATTCACTACAGTACAATTACATTCTTTTATGCTCTTGGGTCCCCTTGTAGTTCATTAATTTCTATGAGGGAAGACAACTTTGAAGGAAATTCAGGCAGGCTAAGTACTCTAGGGACCATTGACCAATACTATTTCTACATTGTACTTTTCTACTTATAATCAATTACACCTCATAAACCATATTTTTTCCACAAAGCTTTTTTTAGAGCTCATCCAGGTAATACAGTGGATAGTTCTCTGCATGTGCCAACCCTTTGCAATTGATGAGGTAGTCATAAAAGTAGCAAAGATAGAATCCTTTAAGGAGAGATCTGGTTTAGACAAAACCTGGGAATCTCCCGTTTTTATTTGATGGTCTTTGCTAACACAAAATACCCAAGAGTAATGAAAAGATCAAATCCTATCAGCTATTAAAAAGAAGTCCCACTAGATGGGGTTATAGTTTCAAAGGAAGAATATTTTCTCATCTGGTTTGAGGAGGAGCAATTTTTTTGCTTATTTCTTCAAATTGGCAAAATAATCCTGTGAAAGCAGAATATATTGTCTTTTTGTTTTCAGTTCACCAGTAGGTTTTTTGACCATTTCTACATTCAGCACAAGCTATTATGGCTTTATCTGAGTAAATGATTGCTGTGTTTGGGGCAGTGTTGCCACTGTTCATAGATTTCAGTGGCTGAAATTTGGTTTTTTCTTTGCTGTCCCTAGCACTACATCAGTACCATTTTATATGCTGCCACATAGCAGTTACAGAAGAAAAAAACTAGCACAAATCATCTTAATTTGGCTTTAGTAACATCATTGGTGCCATAATCTATGAACTGTTTGGAACAAAGGTTTTGCTTATTTATTTACTTTTGTGAAAGAAAACTGGTTAGAACTGGGATGCTGGGTATAACTGGGTTTGAATTCTCCTGAAGTCAATACTAAATAATTACATTGAATATAAGTAATAATGATTCTAATAATTGTTCTTAGATCCTTGTTACTATTCAGTTTGAAAAGAAGTTTCTCAAATGACAATTCATAAAATATAGTAACAAGCAAAATAAAAAAACGCATGCACAAAAATCCAGTGAAAACAAATTAAAACACAAAATTAATTTTTGACGTCAACTGTTTTGTGATTATTTAAAAACTTAGATTAATATTCTTGTACTGTATTTATAGTTGTTATGCTTAGAATGCTTTAATTCCTACATCAGCTTAATTAGTATTTATAGGAATGCCTTGCATTTTACACTTTAAGGATAGTGATAGGAATCTCAAGGGTCATCCTTGTTCTAATGAATTTAATTGAATTAGATAAGTACTAAATAGTTTCTATCTGCAAGTTTTGGTACAAAAGATGACAAATGAAATTTAACTTTTAAAACCACTGGAAGGAAAAAAAAAAAGAGGGGGAACTGGGCAAGGACAGATATGCAGGGAAATTAAACGTAACCTAGCACTAATATCAAATATTATGTATTCCATTAAGAGGTATTAGAAAATCAAAATATTTTAAAATTATCTAAAACTCATCAAAACTCTATTTTTGGAAGTGATTGAACATCTCCCTT
Source organism: Struthidea cinerea (assembly GCA_013397865.1). Taxonomy (NCBI): domain Eukaryota; kingdom Metazoa; phylum Chordata; class Aves; order Passeriformes; family Corcoracidae; genus Struthidea; species Struthidea cinerea. The sequence goes on from VZTI01005548.1 coordinate 178,199, forward strand.
CCCTAGCCATAGTATGAGTTTTAATTTAGTTCAAGTTCTGAGAATGGAATTTCTGACTTTATATTGAACCTACAGATACGTCAGTCATTACGCTACGAGTGTAAACAACAGGTGCAGCAAATAAGACTATAGGGTGAAGGGACAGCAAAAATAACAAAATGGGGCTTTTTTACTTCACTTTTGGCTCACTGACTTTCAATATTTTAACTTTATCTTTTTTCCAGTAAAAGAGATTGAGATTTCTAGCATGGGAGCTGTCAGGAGTACCGTCATTTATTGTATGAAACAAAAAAAGCATAATAAATATACAGTGGCAATTAGTTTTCTTCTGAATTCTTTAGGTGAAATAATTGAGTTCATTAACATAATTCTGAACAGTCTTACTGAACATAAAAACATTTTTTCCCCCCATTGTTCAAAGATGGCATTAGTAAGTGGAAACTGGATTACGCACTGTTAGAGATTGTCTAATACTAAGACACATTACGTTAATTTATATGGTGCTTGTCAAATGTCTTCCAATTTCATGTATGCATTACACTATAATTCAGCTCTGATTAAATTGTTTGTTTGCTAATTTACTTAACTCACAAATAAGAAATTCAGCTTTTGCTTATACGTAACATTTTTGTCTTCTCTGTGCTTGAATCTTAGAATTAACTAGAAGTCCCTTTTGCAGGTTATTTTTAGATCATACATTTCCTACAGTTATAGCACAATTAAGGAGTTTAGCATTGTGGTTCATTCAAATCTAGTTTTGGTTCCAAAAATTTACCTGCTCTTACCATTACTCAATTTCACTTGCATTGTGAAATAATGTATATACACATATCTGGAATAAATGTATAAGGTGTTTGTGTAGTGGTTTCAGTCTTTTTTGAATGAAGAATCTCACAGCCATGTATTATTTTACTTTATTGGTTGCAGCAGAATAGATTTACTAGCCTTCAGGGAAATTAGGTTCAGGAAAAACAGCTTACTGAGTCAGAAAATTTGTGTTTAAAAACTTTTTTTCACTCTGTGAAGGAAAAAAAGAATGTGGATGCTGGGGAGTTTCTTCTGTCCACAGCTCTGGGGACCTGCCAGCTTCTTGTAGGACCATGATGCTTTCTATCACAGGATATTAAACAAGATGTAGAGGCACAGAATAGGGTGTTTCTTTATGGTTAGGTAAATATCCCTGCAGAAAGTTGCAACACTCCTTGGCTGTGTGGTGAAGGAAGAAGAGGACAGAAGATCTGCTCATGTTCCTGTCTGGGGCTTCAGCTGTCACAGACAGGACAGCCACCAGCTGAAGCAACTGATGCTCTGATGCTGCCAGCCGCCCCTGCCACTGTGCCCGTGGCTCTCCCAGCCTCACACCAAAGCTGCCCATTGCATGCCTCCGTGATGGCCAAGACACACCAGTCTTGGGGGAACTGTGCTGGCTGCCACCAGCATTCCACCCACCCTGACATGGCCACTACCTCACTAGAGGTCCTGCCAGCAGCTCAGCCCCAGTGAAATAAAGGCAAAGAGATCTCTTTGCCTGAGGATTTAGGAAACTTCAGCTCCCTGTGAGAGCACTACAGTGTAGGGGTTTGGTGCCTTCTTATCTATCCTGTGGATTAATGGCAACTGTACAGCTCAGTGGCAGAGGAATGAAAAGACAGGAGTGTGCTGTGGTCTGGTGGCTTCCCTAACTGCAGTCCAAAGCAGCTACCCTCCATTACCATGGGCAGCCCCTACCCACTTGTGTGTCCTTTCCTTATTTCAATTGGCAGCTCCCCTGCCCGACTGGCCTGGGACAGCCCTTTTCATCCCAATCCTGTACTGTCATTGTCAACAAATGCTACTGCCAATGTTCTGCATACTATGGCACCACCACCACATCTCCAGGGCTGGTGCCAGAAGGTGGAAGCTGCCTCCTGAGACAGCACCAGAGTAGGCACACTGACTTAGTTCTGCAACACTATGATATGGCTATTGCCTTCCACCTGTCAAGACAGAAGGAACAATTAAATAATTTATATTTTAAGAAATGGTAATGCTGGAAATGGAAAACAATTAGCTGTAGTGGCAATTCGAAGAGCAGCCCATTGAACAAAGCTCAAAAGAGAATTAGAAATGTTGGGTCCTACTCACTGCACTACCATTAAATATTTGTGATAGCTGATACTAAGACTTTTGTGTTTGAAGTCTAAATTTTGGAAGAAAGATGATTTTTGTTTTGACTGAAGGCAATACTTCACTCCTTTGGAATTAAAGACATGTAAAATGACAACCTCTTCATCAAGAGTCGTTGACACTACTGATTATTTTTCAGCATGAATTGCAAGATTCATGTCTTTCTTTTTCTGAGAAGAACCTAATGTTTTTCCAGGGACTCTCCTGAGCTACATATTTCAGTTGGACACTACAACGAAGTAAAAATACCAGCTTACATCTATTTGGTTTTCTGAAGACTATTACATCCTCTTTAATGGACAGGGCAAGAGACAGTGGACTGAAATCTGAAAGTTTACTCCTGAACATCAGAAAACACTTTTTCATTTTGAAGATAACTGCGTGTGGGAAAAGGTTGCCTAGAGAAGTTCTGCAGCCTCCTTCCCTGAAGATATCCAAAAGCCATGGGGATGTGGTCATGTGCCTGCTTGATTACAGAATTTGGACAAGACAACCTCTATAGGTTCCAGCCTCAACCATTCTGTGATTCCAGGAATTTATTTAGAAATATTTAACAGTCGTTATTTGCGAATCTGCTGTATTCAGATCTGCTTGTAGAAATATTCTATGTAGCCAGAACAGTTTGCTGTTAATGCCAGATATAGAACATACAGAGTTTCTTTTTCATGATCCCTTTTAAAATATATAATTGAATTTTGGATTTTTATGTAATGATGTTGCAGAGAAACTTGACATGTTTCAGCAAGGATGGGGAGGAAGGACAGTGAGCTGGGAACTCAAGAACATTTTCTTTTTGTTTTATAGGTAATTTATACCTCACTGGAAGCATCTATGTCACAAGATGTAATGTGTTGTTTTAAAAAAAAAATTATTAAGTGAAATTATTATGGAAGAATAATGGAAGTCTATAATGTAAATTACTTAACATTCTTATTTGTCAACAGTTCCTCATACTGAATTCCCTATCCCCATCCATCTGCAACTTTGAGGAACAAGAGCGTATTGCTGTTGTCTGAAGAGGACATACACATTGGTTAGACCATCTCCTTAATTATGTAGACAAAAGGTCAAAATTATTACATCAAGCAGCACAGGCTATTGTTATGGATAGATGTGTAACATATAAAGACATACAGCAAAAATTAGTGACAAAAATTGAAAGATTAGTCCATGAGAGCACCTGCAGCTGCCTTTATTGTGTAAATGTCTGAGTGGTAACTTGCAACTGTTCAGGTTAACATGCATAAAGGCAATTTTGTGTAATTTTGTCAACCACCACTGCTGCATATTGGTCATTTCTTACTTTTTGCCAGCAGTTTTGGAAACAAATTCCAATTTTATTAGTGTTTAATTTGTGTACAGCCATAAGAGTGATACACACGAGTATTCAAAAGGTTTGTAATGGGTTTGCTTCAGATTTATCAGTGCAATGAAGATGTGCTCTCCATCATTTCTATCAATACTTTTCAAGGATTATATGAAAATATCATAGCCATTTTTCATTCAAGATCAAGGTTTTATTCTTTGTGAATTGAGGAAGGTGATATGCACATATTACCCCTGATTTTTTATAGCAGTATGTCAAGGAGTAGACATTAATTTAGATTTTCTGCTCGAAGTAGTCTTGGGATATTTCTTTACAAGGTTCTTTACGTTTAAGTACATGAAAATATTTGAGCTAATCTAATCAAATTTAGGTAAATGACCACATTGCTGCATCATGTCCAGCCTCTCACCCACCAGCACCCCTAAGTCCTACTCCCCAGGGCTGCTCTCCATCTGTTCATCCCCAGTCTGTGTTAGTACCGGGGGTTGCCCTGACCCAGGTGCAGCACCTTGCACTTGGTCTTGTTAAACCTCATGAGGTTTTCATGGACCCACTTCTCGAGCTTGTCCAGGTCCGTTTGTGTGGCATCTCATTCCTCAGGAGTGGCAACTGCCTCACACAGCTCAGGGTCATCTGCAAATTTGCTGAGGGTGCATTTGATCCTCCTGTCTCTGTCACTGATGGAGACATTATTCTATTAAAACATTAATAATTCTAACCATCCTTTTATTGATTTAATTAAAATAGTAGTTACTTTCTGCAAAGTCACAAATAATTTATTTAATCATAAAATGCAAGGATTAACTGAATATTTGTATTATTAATGAACAAATCAGATAAATGAATCAGATTGATTCAGATCATAGCATATAGTCTGCTAAGTCTGTGGAACAATATTGAAAATTAGCCCATTACAATAGTCTCGGAGTAATCCATTAGGAGGATTAAGGAAAGCAGGAAACCTATTTGTATGTCAAAATGGTATATGCTTTCAGTCTGAAGAGGGATGTTGGTATCAAGGAGAATGCATACGTGGGCCACATGGGAAATCTTGCTGGCTCACAGCAGTACTTAAAAAAATTGAGCCACTATTTTGAGGTTCAGAAGGTCATTTAGCTGATTAGAAGAAAGTTTCTCTAGATACTTGTTTCTCTGCTTACTCTGCAAGGGAATAACACATTCAGTGATGCTTTGGGCATGCAGCAAAGTTGACATTGATGCCATATTTCGAAGACACTCATATCAGTGTGTTAAGCCTTTGCATGTGTTTAGATCTTGGGATCAGTTGGTTGTCAAAGGACAAGAATTGTTGTGAAAATTACATTATTGAAATAAGGCTTCATCAAGTGAGACCCAGTTTGCAACAAATACAGAACATTTTTAATTTTCATTGTTCTCTATTTTAAAAGTATCTCTGCTGAATACATACATACCTCTCTCCTGTGTTATGACATTTAGTCATAGAAATAAATTATTAAAAAATGCCAGCAGATTAAAATGTTAAAGAATCCTTGTCAACAGAAAATGGCAAGTTAGTTATGGTGCCTGTGCTAAAAACTCAAATGAAAGACTTCAAACTTAAACAGAAAAGAGAGAGATGGTGTTTATCAACACAGATCCTATTTCATTTGAGTTCAATCATTTAAGATTTATTTACTGGCTGCATCTGGGGGTTGGAAATCAAAGCTCAGCCATAACTAGTAGGTGTTGCTTCCTCGGTTATATTATAACTATCATTCAACTCCAAATAGCTGCAGTTTAACAGTTTGCAGCAGCTTGTACAATTTAACAGATAAACTAAAGAATATAGGACAGTCAGTTTGAAGTAAATGAAAAATGCCAGAACATACTTACCTAAGCCTGAATTTGTTCAAGAAACAGAAAATGTGAATATCAAAATTCCAATGTACACAGCTGCATACAAGAGATCTTCTCTATTGAAATTCCAGCTGGCATTACCCTTAGCCACTTAACTAGACCTTTTGATGGTGCTGCTGTTCCTCCGCTTCTCTGGTGTGAAGCAAAAGTTTATTCTACTCTTGTTAAGTAGTTCAAACACCATTCTTAATGTTTTGACTTGTCTATATCCCTGACCTTACATATTGCATATGTCACCAATCAATAAGAAGAATTAAGTTCTCACCTTTTATCCTTTTTTACTAAAATAATGGAATATTACCTATAACAGATACTTAATTACTTTGAAAAGGCCTAGAGGTTGAAGCATTTACAGCATTTCACTTTGAATCACAGATTCATATAGCCCCAGGTACTGTAGATACTGTAGAGCAGTGTTTGGTAGCTTCCCACAACAGGAACGGTCATAGCAGCTACTGCTGCTCACCCCTTGACTCCAATTTCCCTGGCAGTGTCCCATACAGAAAATAACTGGCTCCAGTTTTCAGTTTCTAGTGCATGATCATATAATTACCTTGCAATAGTACATCTTCTGCTTTTTTTTTACTGGAATTTTAATACCATTCTTTAAATTACTGATTATTTTTAAACCCCTCTTTCACTTGGAGGAAAATGGCTCTCAAAATACTCACCAGACAAAAACTATCACTAGTAGCTAGTGATTAGCAAAGTAGCATTTTAAAGAATCAATGTAATTAATGAAAATTAATGGGTAAATTCACAGCATACTTAGTAAGTATAGCTATATAACTTCCAGGTACAGGGAATTGTCAATTTTAGTGGTACAACCTATTACAGCACTTTTTGAGAAACTCAGTAGTTAAGAATATGTGCCTCCAGTACAGAGAATGTTAAGCTTTAGTGGAGTCAGTTACTTGTCTTGCAGATGTATTTACACCTGTATCAGATCTCAGAATACCCCCTTGTATAAATATTTGTTTCTCTTTCACATTCTTTTGCAGTTTTTTGTTTATTTTGTATATGCAGTCTTGGATCTTGCCTTCTGAGCTTCAGAAAGGACAAAAACCAAAGCAGTCATAGAACTGCATAAGTATGTGTATATTTTAGAATCAGTTCAGAAGCATTTTCCCTTCTGCACAGAGTTTGAGTCCTCTCTAATTTTGCACAGGTATAATGAAAGAGAAAGGAAAAGCAGACATTTTGCACAACATGTTCCCCTTTCCCACTTGCAGTTCACAGATAGTCATGTAATAAATGCTACAGAAGCTCAGCTTTGCTCTGTGCTGCTTCCTCTGCAAATAACAAATGAATAATGGTAATGCTTTTTTCCAGGAATAAAACTGCTGTTTCAAGGGTTTATTTCAAAGTCTTGTTCTTCACAGTTCCCCATAACAAGAAATGCAGCGGGGCAAAAAAAGCCAGGCATTTGTAACCCTTTTCAAACAAATGAAGAAGTAGTCTATACACCAAGTGACGACACTTAGGACTCCTCTCCTTCCTGAGCAAAAAGGGAACAAAATTACAGTACTTGCTTCTATAAATAGAAGCAACGAGTCTGGTGCCCATTTGGCATAAAAAATTTTAAAGGATTCCCTTTCCCCATAGAGATTTCAAATGTGTGCTCTCTCTCCTAACATGCCAGATGTACGCTGCATGTCACAACATACACTTTATGTCACAGTAGACCTGACTTGCCTCCAAGGTCCCCAGGAATCCCAGGAACCGAACCCAGCATTTTGTACAGACTAATACAATTTATAGGCTGCAGCCTCAGGAATTCCCCTGAGGACACTAATTCTTCCTCTTGGTGGAAGCACAAGCCAACATGTCCTGAAAACTGTGGAGCCATAGTGCTGTCAGCTGAACAACTCAATGACTGGAAGACACCAGTATGGGCCTCCCTTAAGCAAACACATATTGTTTATAATTGTCTCCCTTGCCCCATCTGTCCAATAGGCTTAAACCCTTCTCCCCACTCCCACCTAGTTCCAGATGCTATCTGTATTTTCTTTCTCTCATTGGAAGCTCGTTAGTACATCTGCAGTGTTATTTATCCCATTTCCATAAATCAAAGGTTAATAGTAAGGCAGGAGAAGATAATCTATAAAAATATTGCAAAGAAACAGCAAGTGCCCTGAAGGAAAGTTGGGAGTTAATGATTGCTGTGGGTATCCTCTGGCATTCCAGACCAACTGTCACCTTTTTTTTTGTTTATTTGTTCATTTTGTTGTTGTTGTTGTTGTTGTTGTTGTTGAATTCTACACTTACTTGTTTCTAATTTTGAGATAAAACACACTTCAATACAGTAATAAGGTTTTGTTTACATGCATGACATAAAGCAGCGCTCAGGTCTCTTGCCTGCTGCTTAAGAGTAGAGACACACAGTTGTGTGTGTCTATTTCAGAAAGGTTAGGTGATCTGTCAATTAAAAAGTAAAGGAAATAAAATTTAAATGATGTGGCATGAGGTTTCAGCTACGAGGAAGTTTAGAGACAGTTGTTCTTGAACAATCATATTGGTGTATTCCTGAGAAAATTTCTAGTGCAATGTACTGCATAAGGTGAAGCAGAGCTTTTGCTGGTGCAACTGTCTCTGAGCTAAACAAAGCTCTACTCTCAGCATGGGGCTCCTTAGGAAATGCACATCACGAGAACTGCATGTGTCTGGGCATAGAACACAATCTGTATGCTAAGTGGAAACACACCACAGAAGATATCCCACAGCAAAGGATCACATTTCTTAACAATTTTTGAATGATTTGTAAAGGTCCTTAAGATTACCCTTGATTTATGCCATTCTCTTCAGTGCCTCTTGCACAGGCTTTTCCCATATGGAGCCAATTAGTCTACTGGAGAGACATACATTCTTAAAGAAAAAAATTAAATTATTAATCTTAAAAGAAATAATGACTTTTTGTCACTTCTAAGAATACTAAAGCTCTTTAGTGTATCAGGTAACCAAAACTTGCAGCATTCCTATGAAGTTGCTTAGTATTATTTCCTTTTAAAAGCTGAGAAACAAAACCTGTTTAGTGTTTTTGCACGTTTATGGTTATATAAGGCCCAGAAGCTTTGACCCTGGATTCTTGGAACTCCCTTCTGGACTCTGCATTTATTTGTCATTGTAATATGTTTTCTTCTAAATAACAGAGTTGTAATAATAACATAAAACTCCTGACTGTTTTCTGCTTTCAAAGATATTTTATTTTGTTGCTTGGAATTGGTTTCATGTGGTGCAGCCACAAAACAAATGGAAAACATGAGAGCCAAACAGTTTCATGGCAGAGAATCCTTAACCATAAGAGACATACAGGACTGTCAGGAGGGCAGCTAACATCACTCTGTTTTGAAATCATCTGTTTCTGAAGCACATATTTATAATCCATATAATCACTATACCAGAGACCCACTTGGCCTGTAGCATTAGTCTTTAACAATTCCATTCCTTGCAAAGACTTCAGATTTCTATTGGATATAGGAAAGACATGTGAGATGACTCTTATAGGTTAAACTTTCTATTCTCAAATGAAGTAACTATATGGATTTTTGCTCTCTCTACTAGTGCACCATTATTTTAGAGATAAGTGCTTTAGTCAGAAAACTGTATCAAATATTTGTCTAGCATTTTCAAAAGCAATATAAGGGATATGAATATTAGTGATGCCTTAGGTTTTAACTTTTATATTTTTCAAATCCTGTACTGCCTAGTGTGTAACTCTGAAGTTTCATGTGGCCTGTTAGCTGCTGTTCTCTCATGCTGGTTAGACATAACAAACCTCTCTAGGTTTCCACATTAAGGACACCATGCCCCAAAATGTGTAAACTAAAAGCCTCTGAAGGGGGCAGGGGTGGGGAGGGCAAACTTTGGGGTAATTATATCATGAATTGAGGTTACAATTGGAGAATTTATGCTGATATGCAAATGGACCAAACTTATAAAAGTGTGAAGAACCCATGACCCAGCGTCCATCTTGGGTGGAGCCTTTTGACTGCCCAGGGTGTACTTTTGAAGGCCCTTCAAATAAATACCTGCTTTTATTCTCTCATTCTTGTCTAGTCTCTGTGTTTTAGGTGCCCACCTCAGGCATCATTAGCATATTAAAATGGCATCTTTTAAACTATATATCTACATGGAAGTCCATAATGTTTAATGAGGAAAAAAGCATCCAATGCTTAGATATGTGTAATACATAACCTAGAAGAGTAGCACAAACTTCCAAAGTAAGCAAAGCTTACCGAAAGCCTCCACTAATTTACTAAATGTATCGATTGCTCCAAAGCAACTATAAAATCTTGGTGCCAGGAAGATGGTGTAAAATATCTAAATAGGTATCCATTCAAAAATGAAAAATGTTAAAATCAATATAAAAATTAAACTAGATCAAAATCTGGGGAAATACAGCTAGAATTGAAATCTGCACATCAGTTAAAATGAAGGAAAAATAACAGAGTTACATTTCAACAGCACTGATCAATTACAGGTAAAGAAGCTTGCATCAATGTACTTTTGCTTTCTAAGTGTCTAATCTATACTATTTTCTTTAAATACACTGTCAGATTTATAGCTTTGAGATAAGAGGCACTGTTTCTACATTCCTTGATTTCAAAACACTTTTCATTTTTTGTAGTGCTTTTTTGGAAACTTGACAAGAAAATGCACTTCACGTGTTTCCTTACAGACACTGTCATGTGTGCACTGGGGATGCACACTGTTTAAATATGTGTAAAAAAAAAAAAAAACCAAAACACTTTCTTTTTAGTTGCTCAATAATGAGTTGAAATACATTTTAATTCTAAAGAATCAAACCAAAAATTTTTCTGTAATACTTCTGAAGTTTGTAAAATTATTTGAGTTCCTTTTAATATAATGAAGAGTAAACTGAGGCTTTAGATTCAAGCAGCGTTACAGTTCGAATTTTCATCAGATTATTATGCCTGAATCCAATATATGTTCTACGTATTTGACTTACTATAAAGACCAAATCTGAAAACATGCTGGATTTTATAGCTATTCTACTTAGGAACTGCACCATTAATCAGTCATTCCAACCTCCCAACCAACTCTCTCCCACTCCCCCTACTCAACAGGTCAGGTGAAAAAAACACCAAGAAAAAGCCCATGGGTTGAGATAAGGACAGGGAGATCAGTCACCAATTACCAGCATGGCCAAAACTGAATCAACTTGGGAAAAGTTAATTTAATTTATTGCCAATTAAGAGCAGGGTAACAAGAAATAAAAACAACACTAAAACCACTTCCCCCCACCTTCCTCTTCTTTGGGGGCTCATCTCCATTCCTTCATTCCTGACTCTGCTCCTCCACACGCAAACACACACAAAAGTCATGCAGAGAATGGGGAACAGGGGCTGTGGTCTGCTCATTATGCTTTGTCTCTGCACTTCTGTCTTATCATGCTCTTTTCTTGCTACAACAAGAGGTCACTTCCATGGGGTACAGTCCATCACAAACTTCTCCAAGGAAGGCCAAAGGCTGGTGAAAGGCATATTCCATACCATAGAACATAACGCCCAGTACATCAGCCAGGGGGAGTTGGCTGGAGTCATTCAATCCGTATTTTACATTTCAGTGTAGTAGAAGAAAAGTTACATTCATCTTCAGGTTGTCCAGTGCAGGATGGTGAGGGTTGTCAGGAATCCACAGCTATGATCTTAGCAAAGAAAAGTTCAAAGTGAATGCTATTTATCATTTAACAAAGATAATATCAAATGGAAAGGGTGGGCCTCTTTTTTTTTTCTTCACAAAGATACCATTTTTTTCAGTGCTGATTTTGTAATGTAAGCTGGCGATGAAGGCAGTTAACTATTCAGCTTGTTCCCCAGTTGAATTCCCTATATCCTTACCACCTCCACACTCATCAAAGGTATGGTATGAATATTATACTGGTACATATTAGAATATCCTAGGTAAAATAAAATATTAGATACTTACAATGCATGTTATACTACGTGGCAAAAAAGTCTACCAATTGCCTCAGAATATCATTGCTTTACAAATATGAATACTTAACAAAATCCATTTTGGGTTCTGAAAATACGGCATTTGCAGCACTTTCTTTCCATAAAAAGAATGCTTTCAGGCAAGGTAGCTATCAGACTTTAGACAAGTCTACAGAGATAATGTGTTTCTTGGTGTTTTAATTGAGTGTAGATGGATATCCTAACAGGTTAGCTTTCTTTACGAGTGTAGCTGCTTCTGTAATTCTAGGGTTTATTTCCCAAGAAGCATAGAGACCTACCTGGAATGCATCTTACTTAGAATGACTTTTTTTACCTACCTCCTTACTTCATTGTCTGAAGGCAGCTTGGCTCAGTGGTTGAGGTTCCTTGTAAGCTTTATGAATAAACAACGAATTCTGTCCCAAATTTAGTTCTTGGCGTACAGCATTTCAGGTGTCATTTCAGACTTCTTAGCTGCACAGAGGAACATAGCTTGAAACAGTGAACAAAATGCACTTCCTTCAGCAGTATCATTCTCAGTGGTCATATAGAAACAGGAACTTTAATAAATACACATTGAAAAGTGTGTCCAGACATTGTGTGTAGATGTTGGTAGCAGAAATATCTGAATAATTTCCAAAGTATTGCCTCAACATCAGGGGAAACAATATATTTTGAAGTTTCCCTTGCCTTCATCAGATCCCCTGAAAAAACCCCCAGCAATCTGAGGAACTAAGAATATGTGCTCCAGGGACAGGATATTTATTTCCATGGGATACCCTGGGAGAACAAGCATGTGAACCTAAGTGATCCATAGTTGAGGTACCCACCCACCCACTAGGCTATTTATTCACTCTTTCTCTAATTCTCTGTGTGTAAGTTTAGGTCAATTACTGTAAATGGAACAACTCTGGTAGGAAAGATGAAGAGATCCACCCTAGATCTATCCTAGAGATCTATCTTTCTGTACAAGAAAGGCACATACCAACCAAACACAAAAAACTGACACTTTTTTGTATTTCCTGATACAGTGGGAAACAGAAAGGTAAAACAACTCCAGCAGGTAAAGTGTCACTGAACCAGGTAGATTCTGATCTGAAAAGATGTGAATACATTTTGGACTGCTTCATCCATGGAGGAGTTATGGGTAAGATCCAGCTCCAAGCAGTGCTCCAGCGGCTCCCATGGGTCTGGCTTGAGACAGGAAGAGAAAGGTCACTGCAGATGGGTGTTGCTGAGCGGGCAGTCACAAGACAGGCAGTGGGATAGTCACCACTGAGGCAACTGTGAAGAAGAAATGGCAAGAGAAGGGCCAGAGGGCAAAATCAGGGCTGCTATATGATTGCTTTTGTAAATGAATGGGATGAAAGATGGGAAGTTTAGAACAAAAATAAGGCTAACCCCTAAGACAACCCTTTATTCATTTCAACTTTCCTGATTTTTCAAGAGATGAATGGCTTGTTGTTGCACATATCAGGATAAGACCTACCAAATCTATGTTGCTTCCTGTTACCATGGCTATTACAAATATTGGTTCTGTTTACTCCCCCGATCATGAGCAGCATTAAAATTTTCCATCTCCTTATGATGTTTATTTTATATTACATGAGCAATGTGAGAATGCATTTTTTCAGCAAAAGAACATCATGGATGCTTAGGCTGACCGAAAACCTCTCATACATTGGGCAATTTTATAACACTGTGAATGCAACTTTGAAGCTTCTAATACTGCAGAAAAAGCTGTGCGAGTTTTTTTGTTCACTACGTTTGTGCTTTCTAGGGGGATGCACAATCGACAGAGTGTTTGGCCAACAACTTAACTGGGTCAGTTGGAACTCACTCCAAATTTTGTTTTCTCTAATGATGAGCCTGATTAGAACTGGTGCCTCAGGTGAGAGAGAATGTATTGGCTCATTTAGCTTTTGGGGAAAATGGGGAGGCAGAACACGAGTGTAAGTTTGGGTGCTTGCATCTTCTTGTTACTACTTAAGCTACAACTGCTTTCAGCTTTTTACACCCATCTTTGAGAATAAGAATTTCATTAGCTTTGTTCATGCAAGGTGATATTTTGCACATTTTTGTTTATATTCCTTGCTATGTTGTCCTTGATTTTTTAAATTAATTATTATTCTGAGACCAAGCAACATGTATCAAACCTATCATTTCCAAAGAGGTGACATAAAATTATGAGGTTCAATAAACTTGATGCGTGATGTGTCATTCCAGTTGTTCATTGAGAAGAAATATGGTATTAAATTAATGTCTCAGTCTCTTTAGACATATGTGCAAAAATCTGCATTTGTGTAGAAGGAAAGATAGGCAGGTCAGTACTCTACAGTCATTTGCTGGGATCCCAAAATTCCATTCTTGTGCAAATGCCATGCACTCTGCGTGACCAGACGGAATACAGACTCATCTTTTTATTTTTAGTTTGTGTCCGATGAAGTGTTTCTTCTGATGTTTGTGTCTGACGAAATAAAAATGAATTGTGATTTTTGTAGAATGGACTATGGGGATTTAAAAATTAGTGGTAGGTATATGGGAAGTCACTGATTTTCCTTGATACAAGCTTACTGACTGCATTGTTTAAGAGCGCTGCATGGTTTCGTAAATAGTGTCTCTCCATCTTTCTTGTAGGCTCCCTTCAGGTACCAAAAGGCCTAATTAGGTCACTCTGAAGCCTTCTCTTTTCCAGTCTAACAATCCCAATTTTCTCTGCCTTTCCTCACAGGAGATGTGCTCCATCTATAATCAATCATCTTAGTGGCCTCTGGGCCTCCTCCTCTGGACTCGCTCCAACAGGTGCCTGTCCTTCCTGTGCTGGGACCCCAGAGCTGGATGCAGTGTTCCAGGTGGGGTCTCACCAGAGCAGAGCAGAGGGGCAGAATCCCCTCCCTGGCCCTGCTGCCCACGCTGCTTTGGATGCAGCCCAGGACACGTTTGGCTCTCTGGGCTGTGAGTGCACATGGCTGGGTCATGTCCAGCCTCTCACCCACCAGCACCCCCAAGTCCTTCTCCCCAGGGCTGCTCTCGATCTGCTCATGTCCCAGACTGTGTTGACCACCTGACATTCCCATCTACTTCTTGTCTTATTTTCTTTTTGTTTTTTTCCAGCATGCCAGGAGATAAAATTGCTATTAGCATCACACTTCAGGCACTCAAGACACAGCTCAGCAGTGGTAGCGGAAAGTATCTCTGTGTATCATGGTCTTCACTATGAAGAAAGTGATTGCTGATGTGTATGATTTCAGTCAAGTAAAAAAGCCATCCTAAACTGTCCCTGTGCTTAGGAAACATGTCTCACAATTCAAAACAATATATATGAGTTTTAAAGTCTGAGCAGTTTCAGGGAAGATTGTGATTAGAAAGTGGAAAGCTCTATTTGCACATGCAGCATTGCATTGGACACAAAAAGACGATTAAAAATCAGACTTGCAATCCTTCATGCATATGCTATATAAACCTGAATTACTTAATGAGTTTCTTCTTGCTGCCCTTGAGGTCAGTACATAAGACTTAAGAACATACATCTAACACACCATCTTTCTGCTCATATTCTTTACCAAAACACATGTTTATGCCCCTAAGAAAATAACCTAGCTTTAATGTAGTGGACACTCACAGGTTACATATAGTCAGATGGAAATATTTTTGTTATCATGAAGTATAGAAAGACAAGTTACACAGATGGATAACTTTAGGCATATTTTTTGATCTTGGCAAAATATGGGATTATGTTGCATATTGCTTTCTTAAGGCTACTAAAGTAATGAATGACAATATCTTCTGGGTCTTTCAGATCCTTTCTGTACCATTGTATAGAGTTCCCATTCTTCAGTACAATTTGTAACTCCTGCAGAAGGTACAAGTTATAATCAATTACCCTGCTGTTACTATGGCTTCGAGTTTAAAATTTCACATTGTATTTCACAGTCTTTTAATTAGACCCCTGCTAAAACCACTAGTTCAGCACATGATAGCAGATTAATGTTGAATTTTTTTTAAGACTACCATAGTTGAGAATCAAGAATTATTCGATTCAAAGGTTTGAAATAAAGTGAGCTCCTTAATGATGAAGGATTTACCAACTAATTTCAGCTTCAAGCTGAAATTCAAGCACTAAGCAGCATGTATATATCTATACAATTCTATACTTTTTCCAAAGTTGTCCCTGGAAAAATGTGACTTTTTTAACATGTAAACACCCAGAAACACTGCATTCTTATTTTTAGACTGAGACCCTGCAAGATGCACAATTAAGAAGAATTTCTTTGAAAACAAGTAGGACAATGGTACTATTAAAATGTCTCTTCTTTGACAAGTCAGTTAACTGGCTTGAGGAGTTTGTATTCCAGACAATAAGATGAAACAAACTGAAGACAAAACAGCAATTTCTTTGAGAGAACTATTACACTGGTGCATAAGACCTAACGTTAGGAAAACATTCTTCTGCAAGTATTTATTCATCTAACAGAAAATGTTTAATTGTCCTCAAAAAAAAAAAAAGAATGTTGAAGTCAGAAAACTGAAGTAAGAAATTTTCAGTGGTGCTTTAGATGTAAATCTATGCTGCCTCCATAAGGCTGTTTATATTCGTTTGGAATATTGCAATATTTTTTATTCTCATAGAAGAAGAAATAACATTTTTGATATTAACAGTCTGCACTGCACTTTTTAGCATAAGAAATATGCAAGTGTGCAGCCAGTGTAACAACCATTAAAAGAGACAGTACAACAAAACGCAAAATGACAAATTAAAGGTTACTGTGTATGATGTTTCAAAGGGTAAAAATCTTCATTCATTCCTCAAACAGCATCATTGTTAGTTTACTTTCAGAGTGAGGCTTTCATACAATTTAAAATTAAAGACTAAATGCTGTTAAGCATGTCAAAAATATGCACAATTTAATGCTGCTATCCCTGCAATTCAGTTGGTGAAATGCTGGAAAAACTATCTTTTATCACCTGCTGCCATGGGAAAATGCCTGAAGAGCAGAGCAAGGTTCTTCAAGCTCTAATGTAAATTTGAAATAACATGGAATTTGCAGTTTTTGTTAGTGTCTTTTCAAAGCACCTCACGATCTTTTGAGTTTTGGTTTGAGTCTTTTTGTGTGTCAGTAATTGTAGGATCATATATGACAACACTTTTTAAAGTTTCACCAGACATAAGTTTTGTTTAATGGAATTTGGGAATTTGAAAGTAATGTGATTTTCTCATTTTTCTAGTATGTGGGCATACTAGAATTTTATTAGTATAGGTAAGTGTGTATGTATTCCATCAATGGTTAAACTCTTTGCAAGCTCTGTCCTTGGCACAATCTATGAACCCATGCTAGAAACTTGGTTTGTCCAGAACATGGTGGTGTAAAAAGGGGAATAACTGTCAGGGAGTGATTGCCAGTCATGGAAAATGGGAATAACTGACTGATTGCCCGTAATGAAAGGCAGATCCTTGGCTGATAGATGCATGCTATGGGTCACTATGGTCTTTTCTCACTTTCCCACCTTGAAGAAGCTAAGCTTCTGGACACCTCACAGGCACTTAAGCTGCTCCTTCTGTCACTTTGTGTCTTCTACCCCCTTACACCTCATGACTTGCTTGAAGGTCTTGAGCTGTCATTTGAGGACTGCAGATCTACAGAAACAACTGAAGATCATTGTGGTGATTAAATCCAGAGTATGTGAAATGTTTGTTTCTTTCTTTGAACTATACAAATTTTAAAATGTTTACACACACATACACACACACACACACATAAATATTTCAGGCAGATCTAGTAGTATTAGATCACTTCTCACTTCTCACTGTAACATGTCTTACAACTCTGACCAGCAAAAACATTGTAACTTCAGTTTTATGAGTCTTACGTCTCTCCACTGATGCAGGCTATTTTGTTTTGTCCAGGGTTCAAAATTCTGCAAAATTCTGGCAAACATTCTTTTTAGAAAGCTTTGGTTTGGAATATAACTGGAAATATTGTGAGGAGTTCTGCCCTTGGGTGACAATAACTCCATGCAACACTACAGGCTTGGGGCAGAGTGCCTGGAGAGGTGCCTGGTGGGGAAGAACCTGCAAGTGCTGGTTGATGTGCTGAACATGAGCCAGTTGTGCTCAGGTGGCCAAGAAAGCCAATGTCATCCTGGCCTGTATCTGGAATAGTGTGACCAGCAGGAGCACGGCAGGGATTTTTTCCCCCGTACTCAGCACTGGTGAGGCTGCACCAGTGTTTGAATCCTGTGTACAGTTCATGAGGGACATTGAGGGGCTGGAGTGTATCCACAGAAGGGAAACGGAAGCCGGTGAAAGGCCTGGAGCACAAGTCATATGAGGAGCAGCTGAGGGAGCTGAGGTTGTTTATTCTGGAGAAAAGGAGGCTCAGGGTGATTTTATTACTCCCTACAACTGCCTGAATGGAGGTTCTAGCTAGGTTGGCATTGGCCTCCTGTCCCAGGTGACAAGCGATAGGACACAGGGAAACGGTCTCAAGACATTTCCAGGGGAGGTCCTGACTGGATAATAAGGAAAAATTCTACACCATAAGGCTTATAAAACATTGGAACAGGCTGACTAGAGAAGTGGTTGAGTCACCATCCCTGGAGGTATTTAAATGATGTGTAGACGTAGCACTTAGGCACGTGGTTTAGGGGTGGACTTGGCATGGTTAGGTTTTCAACTGGACTCAATGATCTTAAGGGTCTTTTCCAGCATAAATGATTCTATGATACAAGGTTTATCTAATGGATCTGTGCTCTTAATCTCCCCTTTCACAGCATTTTGAGTTGTGAAGGAGAAAGGCACCTCAAGGTAAATCCGTTTCTGCAGGTTCAGTATTTACTTGACACTACAAGCCACAGGAGTGGCTTCCTTTAGGGCTTGTCCAAACAGGCCGGCAAGATGTCACAGTGTTACTCTATTAGTTCAAGCATGAAGGTCTGCGCAGAGAATTTTCTTATTACCTCAGTGGATGATGTTATGGTTTTGTGCAGTGGTATTTCTGGTCTCCCACATTTCCCCTTCACCGTGAGATGTGTAATGTTTATACTGTGCACTGAAAGAAGCAAAGATCTTGAGAAGAAAAAATTGGCAAACATGAAGTTACAGACTGCCTCAAAGAATGTGCTCAAGAGTGATGAATTAATCCCATTTATTTTCTGACTTTGAAACTAGGGTGAAGTGAGAAAATATTTACCTTCACCTCAGTTTCTGAAGGCAGTAGTAGGTAGGTTTACAATGGTTTGAGGGCCTGGGGGTGGGGATGTTAACAATTTTCTTAAATCTTTTTCCTTTATGTAGTTTCTCCAAAGATTCAAAATTACAATCAAACACATGAACAATCTGTGAGCAGCTCTCAGCCCAAATAAACTTTCATTTGCTTTTCCTTTCTTTACAATATGTTAGCTTGCAGGAAACTAGCAAGACCACATGAGTTGAAATAGAATATCAGACTTTCACTTCTGCTTTCCTGTCTCATGTTAGCAATGACCACAGCGTGGTTTATAACACAATTATGGGGAACATATTTGAGGATTTCAGTTCTTTTCCCAGCAGAAAAAAAACCACCTTTCTTAACAGTCTTGTCGCAGAAGCCAAAAAATGTGTGGAAATACTGACTGACCAATTTTCTCATCATATAAACACATATCCGAGATTCTGCTAAGGCCTTTTGGTGTAATAATGAAGGACAGAGGCATGTATGCACATGCAACAAAGCTGCCAGAGGTGGGGGATGACTGAGTTTGTCAGACTCTAGTTTGCAAATTGATCACTTCTGAACACTTCAGCGTTTAACAAATGCAATGTCAGACTTGAGAAAAACATTTAGGCTTGACCAGCTCACAAGCAAGCTGCTGCTGCCCCCCGGTGTCCATCAGACACACGAGCCGGTTTGCAAGCGCAGATCTTTAACAACAGGCCGGGATATAACATCTGATCTGGCAGTGAGAGAACGTGACTATCTGGCTTCATCCTTATCTGCGCATCACAAAAACCAGCAGGACTTTCTCACTCAGTTAATTCTCCAGGACAAACCTTCGTTAATTTAACCTGGTCCCTCAATTCTTTTTAAAAGTTGTCTGAGCTGATTACCTCTTCCAGTCTTCCCAATTAAAAAGCGGCTGTAACAGTGTCTTTAAATACAGATGGGATACAAAATCTCAATTAGTTATCATAATGAACCTTAACGTGTTATTTTGTTCCATTGTTTGGATGACTCTGAGCAAGGACTTGCTTACACAGATGCTAAAATTCTGACTCATTTTTAGTTCCTTATAATCCATTATTCAGTTTATTTCTTTATATGTAAATTCGGGGGAAAAAAACCAGAATTTAATTTAAAAGTGCTACATATCTGGGGAAGACGTTGAATTTCATATAGGTAAGGCAGAAATTGAATCTCAGCTTTATAAAAAAACTCTGAACTCAATGGAGGCTTCACCAGTGTCTTTGTAATGGATTATGCCCTAAAGACCAAATTTGTTTCTGCATAGCACCCAACAAGGAAAGACAACTGTTCAGAGATCTTACGGGACTTACAGGAATCTTAAGATGCATCTTCACCCAAAACTGATTCAGTAGAACACGGCTTACATCATGACAGCTAAGATCTTCAACCTTATAGTAGATCACAAATTTCTATCTCTCATTAAAAACAAAAAAATAGGAACAAATCAAAATGTTATAATAAATAGCCTGACTTTAAAAATCCTAAAATTTGTCATAGAAATAAAATTCCCTCTGAGGTGGATAATAAGATAATCCATCTAGGCAAGATTTCTAAATGTTTAGCCAGTTTGGAAAATAGTAGAGACAGCTACCAGTGTAGTACTTTCTTACTAAAAATAAGTGTTTCCTAGCATTTGCAAGTTTAATTTATTATGCAGGTCATCCTAACCATGAAATAAGCAAGTGAGTGTGCAGGTGAAGAAAAGTCCTTTTCTTTGTCTCACGCAAGAATTTATGACAAGAACTGTATTTGTGAAATAAGAAATATGACATTAAGAAGTCTTTACTGTTTAATGGGAAGCTCTAGACTCGTTGAAAAATAAAATTCCCTGAAACTCCTTGAGGCTGCAAAAGCAAAAAGCTTTGGTGCTCCAAAAAATATCTTGGTTGAGGATATTTTTAAATTAAGTGTTTTCTAGTGCGAGTAAAATGAAATTATGTAAGGTGCACAAAGATGATTTGAAATGTGGATACGTCTCTTTCTTTGCATTTTTGCTTGCAGAATCAAAGGAGTTTAGTCATGAAGATATTTTCATAGCCATCGGTCATCCTCTGTCCTTTGCTTCTGTTTTAAGTTAAATGTGCTTGTAACAGTGGACAGAATCATAGGTACAACAAATTTTAGAATGATGCAGCACTGTTAAAGAGTATACAAAGATTTTTCTTACCCATCTCCCTTTTACATTTCAGTTTAATTCAGTATCTATTGAATAGGCATGAATGTGCTTATACTATCATGGTTAACAGAAGAAGCAAACACGATTGTTAAAAACAGGAATAATTACACTTTATTTATAAATGGCAGATAATAGCTTTATGTCGTATTTACCTCTGTCAGGAACAGAACAGTCCTTGCAGCATCCCACTTACACCAGGATAGAATTTCAACACTTTGCACTTGCAAAATAAGTAATTTGAATTCATATGGAATGCAGAATTTAAGAACATTATGACAAGAGTTGGCTATGATTCCAGCTGTCTAATCAAAACACTAATTAGCTATCCTGTTTCTGCAGTTTATCAGAGCTGTAATTGTCATGGAAAAGTATTTCTCATGCCTCCACCTTTACCATAAAAAGCTTTTCAGCAAAAATCGCAAGGTCTGGGTTGCGAAAGTACACAACGAACGGGTTGTCCTACAGAGTGCATTCTGACCTTGGCTGCAGATTTACATTTCCATTATGAAGTACTACTCACTACAAATAAAACACATCTGGTATGTAGATTTAAATCCTCTCACCTTGATTAAATAGGCTTTGAAGAAAGGAGCTGTGCAGGGTTGCAGTGAACGGCATCCTACTCTGAAAGTACTGGTGAATGTACATCAGAGCTTTTCCAGGGCTGTTGCTGATGTATTGGGATCAGGCAAGTGTGACAGCTGGGTGCACACATTTAGTCACTGTACACCAGAGAGTGGAGTCAGTGAACCTGCCATGCTATAGACTGCAATGCTGAGGGATAAGCGCTGTCTTCTTCTGTGTTCATGTGTTACCCAGCATAAGGTGGTCTTGGTTTATAAAAAATGATCTTAGGTGATAACCCACAATACAAAGGATTACCATGCTATCGTGATAGTACCATAATGGATTCTTCCAATTCCACTGTGGAGGCAAAAAGGCACACTTCTGACTAATAGATTTGTTATAAAAACAGATAGGGGACAGAGCTTCAGGTAATTTCATAAATTTTGTTATAAAATTAGAACCTTAGGTTATTAATAAAAGGTCCTGCATGGTGCTATTGTTTTCTTACCTCAGACTTGAAAAGTTCTTTTCAAGTCTTACACATGCTAAATAGATGTTCAAACAGATGAGTGGTCTGCCTATTTTATAAAATGTGTTTTCTTCTGGGTTTTTTAATGCTTTGTGGAAATTTATGTTATTTCATTCAGATGATTCAAAGGAGTATGCCTTCATACACATACTTCATACAAAGGCGTATGCCTTCATGTTTGATTCAAGGAGGAATCTCATGATCTCTTTTAATCCCAATCAGAGCATGAATCACAATACTTTCCACCCTCAAAGCATAACCATTTTGTATATCTGGAGATTTTTCTGCGCAGATGCAGAAATGTGGGTTAAGGAAACTCCATGGTAGTAAGAATTAGTACTTCAGTGATAATTCAACAAACTGGAAATATGAAAATAAGATTTAGAAGCTCTTCAGAAAAGGGGAAAGAATTACTTGTGACAACAGTATAAACAGAATGTATTTTCTGCTGTATTATTCTCAACTGCATCTAATACTACTCTGATTTCCTTGCATTTAATAATAATGTTAATTTAATTAATTCTAGAAACATTCTTGGATTCAGCAGTTACTTCATTCTTTCCAAGTCATGCTTTTACTACAGTGTGACCAATTGTATTTGGGGGCTTTTCTGATGAAAGTACATACTATACTGATGTGTATGTTTTGAATTTGGGTACTTTTCAGTATCATAAGTTATCCCCTTCATAAGACACTTAATGTCCTTACATTTTTATCAGGTTAAAGAAGAAGTTTCTTGACAACTCCTACATATAGAATCATTAAGGCTGGAAAAGACCTCCAAGATTGTCCTTTGAGTTCAACCTTTGACGGAACAACACCTTGTCAACTAAACCACAGCACTAAGTGCCACATCCCGTCATTTCTTGAACAGCTGGGTCCAGTCCCCTGGTTGTCCTGTATGTTCTGCCTGATGGCACTCGAGGTCATCTATTACATGAACTTCCCCAGCACTGAGGTCGGGCTGACAGGCCTGCAGTTCCCTGGATCCTCCTTCCAACCCTTCCTGTAGATGGACATCACACTGACCAGCCTCCAGTCTGGGGCCTCCCTGGTTAATCAGGACTGATGATAAATGATGGAGAGTGGCTTTGTGGGGGTTTCCTCCNTACACCTGGGTGAATCCCATCCAGTCCCATATACTTGTGATTGTCCAAGTGGCACAGCAGGTCATTAACTACTTCCTCCTGGATGGCAGGGCTCTATCCTGCTCTCCATCCCTGTCTGCCAGGGCTGGCTGCCCTGAGGATAACTGGGATTTCTGTTAATAACTGAGGCAAAGATGGCATCAAGCAACCCAGCCCTTTCCTCTCCCTTGGTGACAATTTTCCCCCTCTTCATCTAATAAATGATGGATATTTTCCTTGGCCGTCCTTTTGTTGTCAATGTATTTATAAAGGTGTTTTTTATTATCCTTCACAGCACTGGCCAGAATGAGTTCTAGCTGAGCTTTTGCCTTACTAATATTCTCTCTACATGACCTAACAACACTGTTGTACTTTGCCTGAGTTGCCTGTCCCATCTTCCAAAGGTCGTAAAATCTCTTTTATTCCATGAGTTCCAGTCAAAGTTTCTTCTTCAGTCAGGCTGGTCTTTTTCCCTGCCAGCTCACCTTTTAGCAAACAGGGAGAGCCTGCTCCTGCGCCTTTAAGATTTCCTTCTTGAAGCAGGTCCAGACTTCCTGGAACCCTTTGTTACTAAGCGCTATTTCTCAAGTGGCTGTCTGAACCAGTGTCCTCAACAGGTCAAAGTCTGTCCCCAGTATTCTCAAGGTAGAGCTTTTGCTGACACCCTTCCTTATTTCACCAAGAATTGAAAACTATCATCTGTGCCCAAGACGGCCTCTGACCACCACATCTCCCACAGCCCTTCTCTGTCTGTAAACAGCAGGTCTGGCAGGGCATGCCCTGGTAGGCTCCCTCACCAGCTGTGTCAGGAAGTTGCGTTCCACACTCTCCAGGAACCTCCTAGACTGTCTCCTCTCCACTGTGCTGTTTCCAGCAGACATTTGGAAAGTTAAAAGACTGCCACAAGAACAAGGGCTAGAGGTCATGAAACATCCACTGATAGAGTATTTCACTTCATCCTGGTTGGGTGGTCTGACACAGACTCCCAGCAGGATCTCTGCCTTGTTGGCCATCCCTCTGATGGTCACCACAGGCACTCAGCCTTATCCCCACTGTCCCTGAGCTCTGTACAGTGGAAACCCTCCCCAATGCACAGAGCCACCCCACCGCCTCTCCTTCCTCGCCTGTCCCTTGTGAAGAGCTTGTAGCCATCCACTGCAGCACCCCAGTCATCCCACCACACTTCCATGATGAAAACTACGTCACAGCTTCCTGCTGCCAACGGCTTCCATTGTTTGTTACCCATGCTGGGTGCATTGGAGCACTTCAGCAGGGCTGTCGATGTCAGACACAACACGAGGATTCCTCCACACAGGCTCATCTCCAGCGAGCCTGGTCTTATTCCTATTCCCCTTCAAACATTGTTTAAAGCCCTCTCAATCAGCCCTGCTAACTCAGCAACCCCAGAGATGCAGAAGAATTTTGCAGGCAACACTGATCCTACAGTGTGCTATTCTCCCATTAAATACTGGTCCTTTGAGGATTATTACCAAAATACTATTTTTTCTCCACCTTTTCCTGCTCCTGCCCTGGCTTTCACTTCAAGTGGTTCATCTGGAAATTAGTTATTTTTGCTGAGATGTTGACATTTTTACAGTGAAACAAGCTTGCTCTGACAAAAAAAAAATTGTCTGTTGCCCTTTTGGGTCTCTGTCAAAGGGTCATAGCAGAATCTCAATGTGCTCCTTGCAGTTCAGACAGGCTGTCTTAATCTTTCTCAGAAAGCAGGAGTCTAAGAAAGAAGCTGAGGAAGATCATTCTCTATTTTTCATCAACCCCTAGACTGGAGACAGTACTATTTCTTATTTACGGTTATCTTTCTCTTGATAGCTGCATTTCAAAGAATTGAGATTTGTTGGGGAGGAGGAAGAATTTTAAACACAGTTTTCAGACAGGGAAGGAAGTAATGGAAATTACATACTTATTCAAAGCCGTTTTCCCTCAGGTGATGTGGCAGCAGTGCAAAGTCAAAGGAGAAATGCACACTGCAAGGACACATCATTACACTCACAGTACACTGCGACAAGGTAACGATCGATTTCATCTCTCCGTACAAAATTATTTTCCTTATGGTGCATAAAATAACACATTAGCAATCCATTTGCAGAGTTCCAACCCAGACACAGCGAGGATGTCTGTACAGTCTTCCGTTCTGTGGCTTGCTGAACAGCAGTGTATTTAAGCAGCCTGAGTGGGGGAGCAAAAGGCACTGTGTCCTGCACTCTGATCCTGACCCTGACATCCTTCAGCTATATTGAAGCCCTAGGGACAACTCCTAGGCCCAGATTTCCAAAAGGGCTCTCCAAACTTTGTCACTCATAGAACTTCAAGAGAATAATGACTGAGTAGCCTTACTTTTTAGTGACTCTCTGACTTTTAAAAATTATCAGTAAAGTGAGCCATTGTCCACATAAACAAATAACCAGCATTTGGAAGTCTTATTGATGTCTTTAAGCAGAATTCTCTATATTTTATTTAGAATTCTCTGTATTTTTAGGCTCTGAGTCTTTAAGCAGAATTCACTGTCTCTGTCCCCTCTTTTGATCTCTGTTGCAGATGGAACCAGATGGTATCATTCTCACCTTTAACCTCTCTGTTGAATGTAAAAAGATGCTATCAGGTGTATTAAGCAGATGTTGCTCAATGTTTATGGAAAGCTTTTGTATTTTATGACCTGTTTTGCAATTGTCTGAGAAGATGGGGTGCTGAGTTACAGATCACATCTTCCTTGGCACTCAACCCGCAGTTCTGTGGGTAAGGAACTGAATGTTGCTCAAAACTGAGTAGGGGTCACCTCCCCAAACCAGGGACCACCAGAGGCCCCCTAAGAGGCCCACACAGGTGCAGTAACTCATATTTCATAAAGTGGCATAAGCTAAACAATTACGCAATATGTAGGTGTAACTATGTACTAGAAAGGTGGGTTTATGTAAATTTCAATGTATAAACTCTCTTGCTTTTTACTCCTTGACATGCGTGATCTGTGGAAAACTTCCACCTTGCACTCTGCACGGAACAAACAATATCTCCTTTCTAAGACACTTTGTCTGTATTTAGGGAGTTCCTAAAATCAGCAACATTATAGGACATTCAGAAGAGATAACAGAAGAACTTAAGACTGTTTTCATCCATATAGTGGGATATTTCCAGCACTAAGGTGAGGGCCACAAGCAACACAACATGGATATTTCTTGAATTTCACTGCTTTTCAGGGCTGTATAAGTGAGAGATGAATTTCCATTGAGTGCAGTGTTGCACACACTAAGTTCACATCAGAAGAAAAGAAGCCATGATTTGCTCATTTGTTCATTTTATGATCTCTTCTTTTGCCACACCTCCAATCAACCTGCAGAGGTGTTTCTGAGAGTGCTGACTGGCAGGTGTGTTCCTTTGAAAATCCAGACATGCCGCCATCATCAGGTAATCCATATGCCAAAGTGGAATAATTTTTTTAGCTGTAGTTCCAAATCCTCCTTACCTGCCAAGAGCTGGGGGTTTCTTCTTCTTTCACTAGGACATGAGAAATATGGGAAACATCTAGGATGTCTAAGGACACACTGAAAATGACTTGGGATATTAGATTGGGATATTAGATAGTACCCAAGGAGTTCCCTAGTCAATGAGATCTACTTAGAGAGTTCATAGTAGATTTCATCACTTACCTTACGTCCTTAATAAGAGGTAGTAACTGAGTAGTTCCTTCGTTCTTTAACCCACTTTTTTTCTTTTTTCCTCCATAGGTGAAAGGTATATTTTTATGATGCCATAAGTACTTCTTTCTATTAGACTTTGCATAAGATACTGATCTGTGTACAGGGCCATGCCTATTTTATAACCTGTCTGTTTGGAGGAACATATGGGTCCAAAGATTCAATTAAGTACCAGGGAATTATATAAGAAATCTGAATCTAGATGAGTAAAATTTCAATGATGGATTAGTCAGAAAGCATGGTTTTTAATTACTGGATAGAATGATACACTCCTCAGAAGTATCCTAGATAAACGTTCACTCAGGCAACAAAACAAGGTTGTACTCCTCTCTGCATCTGCTTGGAACTATATCAAAGAACATTCAAACAACACTAGCAATTTGTGATCCTTCATTTAGGAGTTAGTTTCAAATCTAAGATGTAACAATAACCAGGCTTTTGATTTAGTAGCATTATCACCACTTCTGAAATTTTGCAGTCAGGTTCCAAACGTTCCATCTTTTACATCTGCAGACAGAAACTGAGCACTTGGAAGGGTCTGCAATGCATGGGCTGTGTTTGATGTTCTCTCCAGATTCCAGCAATGTCTATTTTTAATGTCTGTCTAGTGGAATAGATTTTTAGTAATGGTATTCAAGACTACACTATCTTTTCCACTCATCTCTGGTGCTGTTTTTAGATTACAAAAATATTTTGCCAGAGCGCTTCTACACAATTTTCCAGTATTTAATCTTATGAGGTCTTTTTCTGTACTGTTTAACTTTTAGTTCCTCTGCTTGCTTGATGCCTTGTACTGCCCAGAGAATGCAAAATCTGATGTAGGTGCTTTCTTTTTCACTGAGAACTCTGATCACTTTTTCCTAGCTGTTTGGCTACCACTTTCCTTGGAGATGACATCCATTTTGTGACCTAGTTGTTAGTTTAGTGTGTCACTGCTCTGAACACACCAAGTACTGAAGGTACCCCTTAACATATAAAACTACTTTTAACCTTCAAGTTGAGTACAAGAATACTGTATGACCAAACGTGACATGGGGTAGACAGACTGGAGACACCTTCCACGCCTTCATTTACACTTCCCGGACAGGAAATACTGTGTATCAGGTTTAAGAACCCCCCTCTCTCTTCTAAGGCTGTAGTATAATTAGGCCTTGAGTAATTTTTATATGAGTTTCATCCTAAAACTTTGTTGATAACCTCTGTATTCATTGTACCCTTCTGATATAATATTACTTCAAACTCTAACTCACATTTTTTTTGTAATTAGGTACTCAGCATACCGTGATTTTATTAGGTACTCTTGACATATGCTCTCACTTTTATTCAAATTCCCACCTTTAAATCTTTGGCAGAGCAATAGGAGAAAGCACAATGATATAATGGATGAGTTATACAGCCTTCCAATGGATAGCTAGTGAATTCCTAAATTAAAGCTGAACTAGTTAGTCAAGATCTTTGTTTTCTTCCTGCTCTCATCTAAAACTAAATTCTGTGACAGCATTTCTTTCCTCTTCAGAATTCATTCGTTTCCTACCACTTACACTCTGTAGCTAGGTGGGAAAAGACCAAATCAGCCTCTAACTTCAGGTTGTACTTCGAGCCAGAAATGGATGCCCTTACATAGAAAGTAAAGAACTCTAGACCACATCTCGAGAATGTTCTTGAATCCCATTATAAAAAAATACAACAACCATAATGAGAGAAAAAAAAGAGACCAATCACAAGATAGAATCTGTATTTATACAGATTTCTGCGTGAAAGTGCAAAATACTCGTAGATTGAGCTGAGCACTTGAACACAAGTCAACATTATTTACTGATGAAAATTATATGCATGAGGATGGTAAAGTTGTCCTTAATTCTTGATTAGAAGAAATTTCTCTAAGGGTCTTCTAATGCGTTCTCATTTAGTACCTTCCAGGAAAAAAAAAGACAGAAACAACTGCAGGTTTCAATTTCTTATCCGGGTAGAAAACTTAGCAATGTTCCAGCTATCTGTAACAGTAAAAGAACAGCAAATACACCCTTGCCCATTTTTTTCTCTCTACAAATCCATTGAAATCCCTGTCTTGCCACAAGACCTACTATAGAAGACAACTGAAGCCTCAAGTTCTGTGAAGGACTTGATTTAAAAGAGCTGAAAGAAACACCACTGAATCTCTCAGCAAAATTTGGCAGGTCCTCCAAACAAAGGGTGTGAAGGAAATCTGGGAAGTGTGGCTTTGCCTTGAGATACTCAACCCTAAGTCAAGGGAAGCCTAAGAATGTCCCACTTTCTCTGCAGAACACGAAGACTGCCAGTATAACAATATTTAAGTCTAGTGAAAAAGAACTGTTGTTCATATTAGTCCCCAGTCTTCCAGTGACAGCCTGAAGATGTTGTAAAGTGAGTAGAAACAGTGGATTACTTCGAAACTGACAAGTATGAGAAGTACTGCATCAAATGTGTCTGCTTTCAAACATTCTGTCATCTTTGCAACGCTCTGTTCAAAACTACAACATTAGTTTGGAGCCCCAACAGGAGTAGATCATCACTACTAATGGTATAAAGCCTCTCAAATTTAAACCAGTGTGGGCATTGACCCTGTGTTAAACAGAAACTCAGCCTGTGACTAAAGTTCTAAGTGAGCCAGGGGTAAATAAAGAATCCTCTACCCGCTGCAGCCCATCCAGCAGTATAGTAAAATGCTGGAAAGTTGGAATACTTTGCCTTCTGGCTGTCATTTGCTCTTGCTTTAAACAGCCATGTCTTTTCAGTGCTCCAGGCAGCCTAAAGCTTACTGACAATCCTCCTTCAATTTGATAAACTTTGTAAACACGTGCTTTGGCCCTGTTGTGAGTGTGTAAGGCTTAAGGGCACTGCTAAGTTTAAGCTCAGTTTTTACATTTGAGAGTGTTGTGCTGAGTTCTGGCCAACAAGAGCCATGGCATGTGGTCTTACTGACTACAGTGATTATTTTTGGGGAGAAAATTCTCCCTGCATAGAGAAAATTCATTGTAGTAAAGCAGGATTGATTTCACCTTTTAAAGTAGTAGCATAGCAATTTAACAAGACACAATTATTTTCAAATAGTCCACTAGTTCTAGTAAAAGAAAAATAGCAAAAATTAGTTCTTCTTGTAGTTTTGTAATGAGAAAAAGCCTGTTTACCTCCAAATACAGGCAAGATTAAAAAGGGCTATAAAAATGCTTCTATAATATTAACCTTTTAAAATCACTAGAATTTCTTTAAGATCAAGCTGTGACCACTGGAATCTCTTTGTTTTCAGATTTTCTTCTGTTGCTAAGCTCCAAGTCTGTACAAGTAGACATTTACTTCAATTAAAAGTACAGCATTAATAAATCAATTTCTGCTCACTCCTCAAGCCATTGACTGTCACTGATCTACACAGTGCAGCATATATTTAACACAAATGTTACCAGCTTTAAAAACCACTCTCTCCACATTGAAATAATGCCCAGGTTGGACACAATATTAGTATTTATGTCTGTAAACACACAGAAATACACACATATAATTAATGGCTTTGGCTCACTTGCAATGGTGGAATGATTCTAACTCATTATAAAGACCTCTACAATATCTTAGAGAGTGAGTTCTGTGCCTCATCCATAGAATAAGTTGCATGGATCGTAACAGTACATCTCCCTTTTTGTGAATTACAGACCTTAATCACCAACGCCTCAGGAATACAGTATATACAGTATCTACTGTACTTCTAGCCTGAAACTGCATATTAAGGAGTGAGCAATTTTCTCAATAGTAATGAAAAGTCATCACATTATGCCACTCCTTAGATACCAGCACAAAAACATGCTCCAGCTGCCCTTGCCCTCTGCTTTTATAGGCCATTTTACTGGCACGCACTCCACAATTTTGCTTTAGACTCAGCAATAACATCATCAAGTACATCAGCATCATGTAAGCTGAAACTCTGAGCTCTGGGCCACTTATAACAGATCACAACTCACCCTGAACAGGCTTCAATTCTGCTCTCTCTTGTAGCAAAGCTCTGTTTCCCATTAGACTTGTGCTCTTCTATCCAGACGTAACAGAGTGTGGAGGCCAGTGGGCCTGCAATACAAGGGACGAAGACAGTCCACTGGTGGGACAGTCCCTAGTACCAAAGATCCTCCCCAAGTCAGGGGGACAAAAAGGCTTCCCCCAGGATGCTTTGTTCTGTTATGGTAAGGTATCCCAGTTCTGCTTCCCCAGTTGGCCTGCTGGCCTCTCTGCCCCTTGTTACCTCATATGTCCCTGCCTGAGAAGGTTCTCCCTGTTCCCCCCATTGGCCCTTGCCCCATTGCCACTCCCTCAGAGTTTCCCCATTGGCTCCCATACCCTGGCCCCACCTGTGTACTGCCCTCATGCCCTCAGATCATTGGTTCCTGATGCTCCCTCCGCTCCCGTATTTAAACCTGGACCCTCCTATGTTTTATATCTTTGTCTCTGGACCCCTTCAGACGTGTGGCTGCACTAAACCCTTCCCATGGAACCCCATACAAAGACCCTTCCCGGCTCTTTGTCATCGACCCATTTTCTGGAGCTATCCGTGTGTGTGTGCGTGTACGCATGTGTGTGTGGTGGTCCTGCTGAGCGGCTTCGCCTTGGAGACGTTTTCAGAAGGTCACGGTATCTCACCATCCAGCACCACAAGCCGCCACGACACAGAGTTTTTCCAGTGATGTGACCTATTTTGGTGGCAGATGTTTTTTTTGAGGACAAGGATACCTGGACATCAGTGCCTTATACTGAAGGATGTTTCTTATCATGGTCTTGTTATCTTTAGAGATGTATAAACTCTAGTTTAAGAACCCTGCAACTCACAAGAGGAAACAGCTAGATGGGTCTTAAGGTGTGCATGATCCATTTCCTGGTAGCATCTCTTCAACCCCATGTGATTTCCTGTGCTTTTTATCCTAGAGTGTATTTTCATGTCTTTCTGAAGTTAGGGATCAAGTGAAATCTCATATTTGATGCATTCTGAGACTCAGAGAGGTGTAAATCCCTTGAAGGTTGTGGGTGTTTAGTACTGCAGCTGGAGTGAAGACTCTTAGCCTTCTCTATGGGCAAGCTGTCAAGCTGGAGGGGTGCAGAGAGGGCAGCAGCAAAATGTTGGGATCAAGAGTGATTTTATTACTGTCTGTCTTCTTTATCAAACTAGGTTTTCGAAACAAGAGCTTCAACCAAGGCGCATTGAGCATGTAAACTCAGCTAAGCTTTGTTAATCCTTCATACACAAAAGTATCTTGCTTAAAACCATCAGATATGTATTGAGCTTGTAAAGAGTAGGGTTAATTCTATCATGTCAAGTAACTATGATGTATTCAAAACAGACGGAAAGTAACTGAAAACTAGCACTTACCTGCTTCAGGTGCCATTCGGGCTACCTCGGTGTCCCAGCACCTAGCACTCTTCTGCCTGCCCCGGGCGGAGGCTAGACGGGGACCGATCTCGGCGCAGGAGGACAGGCGAATCACTGATCAGGTTCACCTCGACCCCCGATGGCTACAGCGTGCGCAGGAAGCAGGACAATAGGCAGAGGGGCTCCTCCATGGGACTAAGGGGTTTATTGGAGCGTGGTAGGAACCACGGAGCAATCCGCCAGCCACGTGGTGCGGGGGCTGTTTTGTACCCCGACAGCACAGGTGTGGAAAACACACACTAACCAACAGAACGTTAACCAGGGGGTGTTACAAAGGTGGGGAGAAGGAATTACAGCAAATGGGGTAAGGCGTAGGTGGGGAGAACTGAAGCCAATGGTAAGGCACGGATCACAGCTTCTGGGGTGCTCCCTGTAATTTCAGGGCTTTTGAGATGCAGGAGCCTCAAACCAGAGGACTTTCCAGTCCCCTTGGTTCTGCTGATCATGGCTCACTGCAACACTTATCCAGATCAGGAGAGTAAATATTTTCCTTTGTCACAGAAGTCAATGTGAGTGCACAAATGGATCATGTATTTTCTTGAGGTAAAATAGCATTGAAGTGAATAGAAGGATTTTGTTCAATGCAAATAGAGGGAACTACAAACTACAGGCAGAATGGTGACATAATATCTGTTATAAAAACAGCTTCATTATGCTTCATTTACACTATGTTCAACTTTCAAATGGAAACTCAGCAAACCACAAGTGTAAACACTGAACTTAAACTTAGCTGCGTTCTTAGGTATTACACACTTACCTAGGGCTAAAACGCATGTTTACAAAATTTACCAAATTGAAGGACTCTATTTTTCTGCCCAAGAGACCTCTATCTGTAGCCAAGTTGCTGTTCATATGTCAAGACAAACCTCTTCAGGTATTAAGACAAACCAACATTTCAGTGTGTTAATGTGAGAGACTATGTGGCAGCAGCTCATTTATTTCTCCTGCCAGACTTAGACGTAGCAGCCAAATTGGTGGCTTTAGTCAAAAACCTCCTCAGAGGTCTGAGGTGAATTCTATGAACAGGGATCATATAGCAAAACACTACTCCTCTGGCTGGAATATTAAACCAGGCAGGTGAAAAAAAAGCTGATGTTCTACTTTTAGGTCCACTAAAATGTTTTTAAGGTGTTATGACATATTTAAAATTTAAACTGGCCTGATTTTTTCTTCATTTTTAAAGGAGAATAATTGTTTTCTCTTAAAGTATAAGTCTGTAATAGATACTTTTATGTATCTAGATATACTAATACAACTAATTTATATCGATACGTACAAAGTTACATAATTTGGAAGCATGGTCAATCTTCAGGGACAGTCAGTTTTCAAATTTCCAAAGTTTTCAATACTTCAGAACTTAAAATGTAATTAATAAATCTTGCTTTCCTGGCTATAGTCCCTTCTGATTCAATGTGAGTAGTTTGGTGAAATAAGCAGGGTTTGACCCAATGGTAATATCTACTGGTATTAGTAATTAGGGATACAACGATAATATAAAATACAAATCAGGGACATTGAATTTGGTGTAGTAAGAAGGAAAATGGAATGCAATGCTGTATGTTCAGGTTCTCAAAGAGCATTGCTAATTTGTTGAAAACAAGCAGGCTGAAGTCCTGTAGACAAGCATCTACACCAGGCTAGTGGCTTTATTCATTTTACCCCCATATAGCAAATAATTCTGTTGATATAAAGAGTTGGACTTCCATTCACTAAACCAGATTTCCAGATGAAATGAAGGGAAATCAGCATTCATTACTTACAGAGCCATTTTCTCTTTGTTTGAAATCTGTCCAGTTGCAGGGGTGGGTGTGTGTGTGTGTGTGGATGTGCGTGGATGTGTGTATGGATGTGTGGGTGTGGGTGTGTGTTTGAGGATGTTTACTCCTTCTAAAATCCCCAAACAAAAATACAAATTAACAGAATCGCCACTCCATGCCAGGATTGACACCTGCCTGCAGTACAATAAGCCTCTCAATTTCTTATCAGCAAAGCTAGATTCTCCATTTCCTTCTCTTAGCAGCCCTATAGGTTTGTTAGATACATTGAGGAAGTGCATGTTTACCTGAAAGTAAACCAGGAAGAGGTGAAGTATTGCATCTGCTTCATTCTCTATGACATTAACCCTTAGGTTTATTGCAATGAAAAATGACAGATGTCCTGAATCCACTGGGCAGGATTTGTGTCTTATGCCTCTGGGCAAATGCAGAATGGCTTCTTTACAGATACACTTTCCTATTGGTTTATATTTTCAGAGCTGGGTTTTATTTATTTTTTTTTAAAGTGCATGTCTTATATAGACACCTCTGCCTGAGAGAGAAAGAATCACAGGAGAAACACTCCTGCCTCAGAACTTGTATGCCACTCAGACAGCACAGGAGGCGGGGTGATTCTTCTTTGCTATATATTTATTGAGAACCAGAGGTGTCCTGTAGTAATGGCTGCTCCTTTTCTGCTTCCCTAGCCTCTGGCAACATGACTTCCACAGGACTTGAGCTACTAGTGGCTGATGCCCATCTATGGCTGTTCAGTAGCAGCTTGCAGAGGTGACTCGGAGAGAGTTAATATGTCAGTATTTGCTCCCTGATAGATACCTGCTAGGCAGACCTGGGACTGGCAAAGCTCTATGGCTAATACACCAGTGCTCCCACTCCTCTGCTCTCAGACTTTACACAATGAGCCGGACAGAGCTGAATGAGAAGCAGGCTGAAGTCCCACAGATGAGCATCTGTGATCGGCAAGGAAGGGTTGATGTTGCAAAGGGGAAGTATTCTTTTTGTCCCAGAAAATGCCACATGTCAAATACAGAAGTGACTCTGTAAACATCCCTGGTGAGGTGAATGACTTTAGAAAGCTGGGAAAAACCCCAGTGTTCCTACTGGAAACACCTCCACACCTACCTCTGAATCTGTGTGCTGGATAGATCCAGCAGCACTTAATTAATCCAGAACCAATAACAAGAAAAGGAAGGCCCACACTAAGACACTAAATGTGCTTAGGCTGAACCCAGCATGGAGCTAAGACTCTGTTTTAGCATAACTTGTTTACAAAGCGTGGAATAGACACATTTTGATATCCTTCTTAGACTTAAGCTTTCCCAAGAGTGCCAATATATGCTTTTGACTGGGGTAAAATGTAGGTAGTCCCCATTATTCATGAAACAAGAGTGACATTTATCTTACTTGTCTTTAAGACAGGTTTCGTGATTTGCTGGTTAAGATCCTGGTTCTACAAAGCATTCACTCAGCTTCAGAAGGGCTTTTTTACTGGATAGCAAAGGACAGCAAAAATGGAGCACATGACACTTTTCCATCACTACTGTCAAACACATGGAAATCTGAGCAACAATTTTCAAATCATGAACTAACAAACTCCTTATTTGGTAAAAACCATTCAGGTCAATATCATATATTTTTATGGTATCTCAAGAAAATTTGAGTTTGCAGGCTTAGTGCACAACCTGCATGTGGTCTTTTGGGAATATAATTTCAAAACTTTTGCTACAGTATAATTACTATATAAATTATTTGCTGGAGGGAACAAATTTAAATGGGTCACATGTTCCTTCAGTTACTTGCTTGGGGAGATTTTCCATATTATCCAGTAACAAGAGTAGTGAACAGGTAAACTACCAAGTACTTCATTTACTTAATAAAATATATAATAGGCATTCAAGTATTAAATAAAAACATTGCTCAGTAAAGAAGTTAATTCATTCTGCATGGCTTGAAATTACTAAAATATCCTCTACGAGGTATTAGCAGAATAGGTGCATTATTTTATTACTATCAACAATTTAAATGAAGAGTCATCCCCTTTAGGGAAAACTGAAGATGATTCAAGTCTGAACTTGAGAAGAGTTGCAACCCTGCCTCCAGGAGTTGCAACCATGCCTCCAGTAGGTGCCTGTTCTACTCGAGAAACTGGAAATTAATAACAAAATCTGTAAAAGGGATTAAACAAGGAAAATCCATGTTGCAGTAAATCTCTTTTGGGAACAGAGAAAGTGAAGTGCCTATGCAGTGAGATGGAGTGAAAAAACTTGAAAATAATTAATTTGAATAAGGTGCAAGTTCTGAGGTGGCTGGCTATTGTGGAATAATGACTAACATAGGTCAGTGCTGCAGTCAAACCTGCCTCCACTTGTCATCAAAAGGGAAAAATGGGTTACCTAAACAGTGGGTCTTGACCAGAAAATATGGAGCGATACTGACATACCATAGTAGAGATAAAGCAGAAGCTCATAGTAATTAAATTATTTCTCCTCTTCTGTAGTAGCTTGAGCTGTGTTTACTGATGTCTTTCTACACAGGCAAAACAACTTCTTTTCTACACAGGGAAGTCTGGCCAGTTCTAGTCACAGCTGCTGTGACAGAGGTTGAAGAAGTGCTGAAAGAATTTCATACAAGTCCTGAGGAAGGAAGGATTTGGCCTGACTCATCTCAAGGAGCTTTCTATGATGAGGGAAGATAATGTAATAGCTCCTTCTATAAAAATGGCCGAGGAACTGAGCTGGGGTGCCATGGTGCTCTATCAAATCACAACAGTTGCTAAATAGTGCTGGCAACTACCAGTGGAAGAATGTGCTTCATTCTGTCCAAAGATGGTTGCCCAGCATCCAAGCATCTTCTTTATTCCTGAAGGTATGGCCTCTCCAGACAACTTATTTCTTGGGGGTTTTTTTCCTGTCAAAATTTACTTACATTTTCTACCTTGTGGAATTTATTTTATTTGACAGACTTCTCTCTGCATCCAAACTATACTAGGAGCCATGGTTTTAGAAGCTAATCCTATCAGTCTTGGTTGATGTGGTGTCAGGAGACTCTGAGATGCTTGGAACCATAGAACAAAAGAACTTTGGAAAGATGTGTTGCGGAATACATCTGGTGCAGGTACTCGGTTTGCAGGATGCAGATTGAGATGCAGATTGAGCTCTGGGTGGGAACTCGAGACAAGAGGCTGTGAACTGCTGATTCTTTGCACAACAAAGGGCACAAAGTCTGGTGGTGGCTAGCCAGGGGAATGGGGAGCTGTGAAGTGACAACCTTTTGGAGAAAAAAGAGCAGGATGACTGGGGCTGCCAGCTGGGTGAGTGGACACTGGGAGACACAGCAGGAGCTGAGGACTCAGGAGGAAGAGTGAGACTTGGACTGTGAGGCTATAAAAGCCCAGGGGTTCCTTTGTTCAGGATCCTCCTTGGAGGCACCAGCTCAGGCTGTTTCTGTGTTACTGCAGTGTGAATAAGCTGTTCCATGGAATGAGACATCTGAGACTCTGCCCTGGGAAGCCTCGTCTGACTATGAGAGTGGGGGAGTCAAGCGAGGCTCCCAGTGGGTCACTGGAGCTACCCGCTGTGAAGGGCTTTGGTCCCAGCAGCAACACTCTCCAGTGGTGGTGTTGGAAAACATACCAGTTTAAAAATTTTATATATATGACTTTAGCCAGGTTTGTTCATCTTTGCCCCAGGGGAAGGGAGCTGAAGCTTCTTTCCAGGGCACTGTTTCTCTAGGTGAGGCCTGATGGGCTCAGCATTTCAACACACTGGGAGTAGCCCCAACAAGATAAGGCCATCTATGGAACATCAACAGAACATCAGCGGCCATCTGTGAACATCTACCCCAGACTCTGCCTCTGGCGGAGTTGGGGACATCTCCTCCGGAAAAGACTGATGAGAAAATCAAGGAATGGAGATCTAATTAACATCAGAAGCAAAGAAATCCGGATCCAATAGCAGACCGAATACTAAGAACTACACAACTTGAGACCAATGAACAATGACCCAATTAATTTCTACGAGTTTTGACGGTATAAAAGATCTGAAACATCTGGTAAAGGTGATGTGTCATGGAATGATTCTCTCTGCACACCTGGGCTATGTGTGGATGAGATGATTTCTGTGGTACATCCTGGCCAGAACAACATCCTGGCCAGAGAATAAAGTAATGCCTTGACTCTCTAACA
>VZTI01005548.1:217146-242916 GCA_013397865.1 Struthidea cinerea
TGAACAAGGGAGGTTTGGTGCGATAGAGGCCAGACTTGCGTTCACCCAGTTCCAACCCCGGGCTTGGTACTGTGTCTTTTTCGATCGTGGCATCGCGTTTCCGATATTTCGGACTTTTAATAAATTTTATGATATAAAATTTTAATATCGAATTTGGCTATCCTTTTATTTCATCCTTAATAGGTGTCTGGGAAGCCCCTGAGACATCTGAGTTCCTATTTTGGAAAATTCACATCTATTTATCACAATATGCTAATTATGCAACTAAACACACTCTTCTAAATTTGTTAAGAATGCATAAAGTCATCGGATGGGGATGTGCATCACCATGGTCTCTAATATCCATCTTGAAGGCACTTTTACAACAGGCTCAGGCTATGCTGCTTGAGCCTTCTTCAGGTACATCCGTGGTGCTACGAAAAATGTTGTGTTGCTGTTGCACCTCTTCTCTATGTACCCACTTCTTTGAAAGAAAAGAAGTGGATTATGGTTACTGCATTCTCAAAAAATTAGAACAGGCTGTAAGTTGGGCATGTTTCAGATGTCTTATCCTATTTTGTGCTGCTCCATCCTGCATGTGCTCCCACTAGAAACATTGATCTCCCACATCAGATTTCTGAAAATAGATTTCCACTTCAAATTATAGTAGGTTTTTTGTTATAGAAAATTAAAAACATTAGCATCTTTGCATTAGGACTTAAAAAACTTCAATAGAAGAAGTACTCTGGTTTTTCATTTCTTAGAATTTTTAGGAAGAAAATCTGAACTGCTTCAACCCACTATTACTTTTCAATAAGAAAATGGAGCTTAAAAATTACTGAGAAAACAGCAGCAGGTAGGTTTCCAGGCAAGGCTGATGCAATGAATAATGGTTCCATATTGACAGACAGTATTTCCTCTTTGGCTCATTGCCATATGGGGGTGAACAAGAATCTCCCATGATGTGTGAGACTCGTGTCTACTTTTCCCCCTCCTGGTCATTGACTGAAGAAAACTTTTGGGATATGAGAATCCTGGAGAGACCATCATGGCCACACATTTCTTTCTCTGTACTTACCATGCTCTCTGTACGATGCTGGCCTGGGGTGATGTTATGAGGCCGCTTTATTCCTTAACCGTCCGCTTAATGCCCACAGGACACTGTTTCTTACAGACGGACCTGGGATGCGGGGCCGGGGCCCCGGACCCGAGTGCAGGGTGGTTCAATGGCTCAGCCCAATGGCTCGGGGGGCTCCGGGGTCTCAAAGGGACTTGGGAGGGAGTGCACTGGGAGCCTTGTGCTGCTCTTTGGTTTCTTTTGCTCCAGCTAGCTGGAAAAAGGTTGTGTTGGGTTTTTTTTGTTCTTTTTCTCTTCCCTCCCCCTTGCCTCACTGCCTCCCTTCCCTCTGGTCTGGGGAGCCTGCGGGGGCGGCCCTGGCTGGTCCGAGCCCGTGTCTCTGTTCCCTCTCCGGGAATTTGTTGTATTTTGAGGTGCTTTTTTCCCTGTTCTAGCCTGTTTTGTTTTGTGTTAATAAAGAGTTTGTTTTTTCCCACTTTCACTTCTTGTTACCAGTTTGTCCCATTGGCAGAGGAAAAGGGGAGGCCCTTTTCCCTTTGGAGGAGGCGCTCATTCCGGAGCACTTCCTCCTAAAACTTTTGTACTTACCATGCTCTCTGTACGATGGAATTACCTTCCTGGTGTGATCCTGTATATTTATGTGCCTTCAGTGTGTTTTCTGCATTACCTCACAAATTAAAAATGCTGCCTTTAAATAAGGGCTACATGAAGGAAGTTTCTTGGGCAACAGACATCTGGATGTGGTTTTGCTCCTCAACTCTTATACATGGAAACTACCCCTCTGGGATAGCAAAAGAAATACGATAGGCAAAAAATTAATAAATTGAGTTGAGAATTAAGTTTACATGGATTGCACTCCCCATCTTCCCAGCTGAAATAAATAAATGAATAAACAAATAAATAAATAAATTGCACGTGGAGACTGTGTAAGTTTTCATTTCAATAAAATTAATGATAATGCAATGACGAATTTACAACAGGTCTTTTGATCCAGAGTCTTGAGGTGGCTTAAGAGAATCTGTCATGAATCTTCAAGAGGAAATAGTCAGTACCCAGGAAGGAATAGGAATAAGCCAAGTGAAATTTGAACATATATATAATTTATCCTGTGCATACCTAAATACCCTTTTACAGAAAATTTTGCATTAGCAAGCTCCTTTGAGAACTTTTTCTCAGTTCTATTGTGTCAAGAGTTTGTTTTCTTTGACTTTTCCTTAGAATGTGAATACCTGCTCTGTGCTGCATCTTTTGCTGAATGGGGTGAAATGATCCCTTGCTCTGAATATGAATTTACCACTGCAAGAGACAAGATGGATAATGTAGCAACACTTTCCCACAGCATGTTGAGGGTTATTTCTAACCCTAACAAACATTGTAATATGTCACTACATAACTCAACCAGCTGTTATGTCCCTTTGTTACCCAGTTCCAGGGCAACCTGATGTACTGAAAAATTAAAATTCTGGGTTTCTTTCTGTAATATATAACCTCTTTTCACCAGATTTTTATTCTGTGGTAGCAACTTGGAGGTAGCAGATTTGGCTCTGTATCTTTTGTACTGATCTTTCTTAAAGAATATATACATATATATATTTATTTATATAACCATTAATTCTGTAGCCTTCTGTCAGACACTGAAATATTTCATGCCTCAAATATTGATAAAAATTCTGCTCATTATAACAAAAACTGTATAAAGAAGGTACAACCAAAGAAGCCTCCCTGAATATACCTGACTAGGACTTTGAACTGTAAGTTAAACCACTAAGATTAGATAAAAGGGAAAACACATTCTTTAATCATCTCAGGCCTAGGAAAGACTAACAAGGCTGAAAAAGGAGAATGCATCCACAAGAAAGTCAAACACAACAGAGATTCTTCCCTGGCTGAGTTTGGGGTGGGGGAGACCACAGCCCGCAGAAGCCAGGTTTACACAGACACCGACCCCCTGAAATGAGGCCAGGGGAGGAGGTTTTGGGTGTAACCTCTGGTCAGAGGCAGTGAACACCCATCACATCTCCCTTACGCAGACTGGCCCAGGTGTGGAACCCCCAGCCCCACAGGCCACATCCACAGGACATTCATGTGAGAGGCAGCTGAGGGGGTGTCATAATCCATCAGAGGCCACCCGAAGTGGTCCCCAGAGTAATTCCTGAGGCTTTGCACCACAGGCCGGCACGTGATGCAACAAACCTGGAGTCTGTTGCAAGAGACAATGGCAAACTTCCCCCCCCAGGGAGGTGCCTGGGTTTTCCTACCTGGCCTGAGTGTATATTAACCCATCAAATTCTATGATGTTCGGGAGGGGGACCTTCACCACCAAGAAGACCAGCTGGAGAGGATCAACAGAGCATCGTTGGGATCCATGGAGTGGTGATATTTTCCTTATTCTGTTCCTGTCACTCTCTTCCTGTCCCCGCCACCTATTTTCTATTTCTTTCTCTCTCTGTCTCTCTCATATTTACTAGCAAATAAAACCCATACTATTGTCACTGGCATATGGTCTTGTTTGCACCTTAATTCAGGCGGAGGCATTTCTAAGAACTTCAATAACCGGATCATGACACCTTCTAAAAATGCCTTTTTTTTAACCACTGGAAGTTTTGGAACTAGGTTTTAAGTGCTACTACATTGTGGGCCTTCAGGAGGATCAACTTTTCTGAAGACTAGGAGGTACTGAAAAAAATCCCACAAATATTAATTGTATCTTAACAACTAAAGTGTTTGTGCATTTCCTTATCTCTCAAATAAATAGAGATCACTCACTTGCCATTTTAATACTCTGAAAATTTTATCCTTCTGGTGCTATGATAGATAGACACTGTGACTTTGAATTTGAGTTTCAACTACATTATTTTCTCTGTTTTCACTGTTGAAGTTTTCGGTATATCATAGCAATTTTCTTATCCATGTCCTCTCTGTGATAACCCCCAGGAGTTTAAATAATGCTTTACACCGTTTTTTCACTGCAGTACTATAGGTAGTTAAATGTAACCTGCTTTTTGGTAAATCTGGCGTTCCATATAATATAATAATATTTACGCCTGACATCTTTTGCCTCCTGCAGCAACTCTTTCATTCAGCACTGAGCTGACTTAAATTTGGGGGTGGGAGCAGGGACAGGAAAAAGCTTTGCGAAGATAACCTTAAAAAGCAAGGTTATTTCTGTACATTTGCCTCTTTCTTTCTGAGCTCAGAGTTGAGCTGCTGCTTGCTATTGATACTGAACTAAGAACCTGGTCAGCAAAAAACTATTCTCTCTCTCAAAAATCTTGCAAATCTTAGTGATCTAGATGGCTTTGCTGCTGACTGCCTGTGCAATTCATTAGAAAAGTTAAGGTGGTAACTAATTCACTGTACACTCCCTGTGTTTTGAACAAGACTAATGCACACAGAATTTTATTGTCCCTGATGATGTCTCTCATTTTTCATCTCTTCAACATTATACTTTTTATTGGTGGCAGTGGCATTGTAATGGTTCTCATGTTATTATAAAGGCATTCAGTGGTGCTTACTGTGAAAGAAGTTATTTTCTTTAACAAGAATATCAGCAACATATGGCAAGGTTTTCTCATCCTGGGGGCCTGAGTTCCCAATTCTTTATGTTATAAATAAAAGCAGGGAATTCATGCTCAAATATGTAATATTGAAATATGTTAAAGTTAAGGTAAGTTATGACCAATTTAAAAAGAGACAACCAGAGCCATGCCCAGAGAAAATCCTAACCTCGACCGGAACGGATTCGCATCCCAAAAACAGAGCCACAGAGAACTGATGGCCCATCAAGACTGGCTCCTGAAATCTGCATCTCCGAAAATCTTCTCCCTGCTCAGGCGTTAACGACCGGATCGAGAACCGAGATATGGAACATCACCAACCATCAGATAACATCCTCTGGGGATGGGAGATTAATCAAGAGCAGGATGTGCTTTGTCCACCGCAGTTTCATGAATGGCAAGCTCCATGAATATGCTGAGTGGCAAAAATAATACCCAGGATCCGGACTCTCTGGAAAAACTGTATAAAAGCCAGCTGCTGGGAGCAGCTAGTNGCACTGTCTCTCTTTTCGATCGTGGCATTACGTGTACGAACTCTCGGACACGAAATAAATTTACACTTGTTAATTCTCGAATTGGGCAGAGTTATTTATTACATTTACTTCTGTGTGTTTGCCCTTTTCCTTTCATTGTGCTCTCTTGAAGAACACTTGAAGATTTTGCTTGGGTCTAACCACATAGAATCCTTTTAAATTTCACTTTAACGTAAAAAGTACCTGTTGGAGGGAAAGCTTCTCTGGACTCAGGCCCAGATGAAAGCCAAAGCACAGGAGTTCAATTAAAACCTTTAGACAAGCAGAGATACATGAAGTCATACCAAAGTAAAATAGAAATATAGATTTTTAACTTTTAA
Organism: Struthidea cinerea; assembly: GCA_013397865.1. Taxonomy (NCBI): domain Eukaryota; kingdom Metazoa; phylum Chordata; class Aves; order Passeriformes; family Corcoracidae; genus Struthidea; species Struthidea cinerea. Next base: position 222,614 of record VZTI01005548.1, read on the forward strand.
TAGAAATACATGCTAAGTGCCTTAAACATTAAAAAGCTGCAGCAGAGGCCTTAAAACAGTTCTTACTGCAGCAGTGTTGCCTTTTCACAAAATCCTTATTTTAGACAAAATATAGATAGAACGATATTATTCACATTTTTTAGATGCAGTGTTCACATAAACAATAAGAGCTGATAAAAATTGTATACACAAATCTGTGTAATACCTATGTAATGCTTACGGCTGTTAGAATTAGACCAGGATAGGTTAAGAAAAGAAAAACTAGAATCGTGTATTGATTTCATTGGTTAATTAACAAATATAATCCACACTTCTGTGAGAAAAAATTAATTAAGGGGAACTAGAAAAAATTAGAAGAAATTATGGGGAATTAAGAAAAATTAGAAGAAGAAGCTGTTTTCTGCCTGCTGTTTGCTGCTGCTGCTGTTGCTGCTTGGCTTTATCATGTAAACCCCTTCGAACTCTGCCTTCAAGAAACTATGAGACTATAAAATAAAGAACTTTGCAGAACAGCAGCTTCCTCTGCTCTCTTCTACCCTGGTCCGAGAAGGAAGGGTATCCCATCAAAAAATCAACAGGGACCCTGACATCCCTGATCTCAACACCCTGACATGGATCCTGATCTCAACAGCTTCTTCTCTTTTCACCAATGGCAGTCAGGATGATTTTTTTTTTTAACTTGGCTCACCACAACTGTAAATTTCACAAACAGCTGTCTGTGGCTCCAAACCCAGTGTACAAAGCCCCTGCACTATGCTTCAGCAGGTCATTTGTCTCCTTTCCTTTTTTGAGATCTCCTTTTGTCCCTTAAACACATCAGGGTTTTGGCTTTCTTACCACGTTCAATGGCCCATCTATGTTCAAAACCATCTCAGAACAGCTATTGTGTAATAGTTGTTTTCCACAAGGTTTTCACTAGGTTCTTTCCATTCTTATTTCTGTTTTCCTGCACCTAAAGCATGGATAAAAAGACACAAAAGCTAAAAACATCCTACTCATCCAATGTCTGCTCCACCCTCTAACTAGAAAATAATCCCTCTATAGAGGGAAGAATATAGGCTTCTGTGGAAACTGTGGAGGATTGTCTTAAAATGATCATGACAGTGAGTTAAAATAGACTTCCAGACTTCATATTGAACAGCAGAAACACATTCTTTTTCTGCTTTTGTAACCTCTACTCTGAAAATGTGCACACTGGGAAACCTTCAGTAGAGTGATCAGAGCAAACTGTTAAAGCTTGAATGGCCACAGTCGTCATGCAGTGCCAAAAGAAGGAGTCCTGCTCATTCCTCCTGCACAAGTATTTGTGCAGCCATGCAGTGAAGTCAATCCTGGAACTAGGTGACAGGAAGAAATGAGAATAATTGTTATTTTTGATCTGCACAAGTTCCTTATTTAGCTAACCTTGTAGTCACACAGACAACTGTGCTGGAACAAGGGAGTGGGTGCAAGTCATGAGTTACTGAGAGTGGGACTGATTCTTCTGACAGAAGGACTGGCTTACATCAGCTTAAAGTATTAACTGAACAGCAACTTAAGTGAACGAACTGACTCAGGCCTTTTTGGAAGAGTTTTCAGCTGAATTACAGATAAGTATTTGATATAAAATAATTGTGTGAATTGAACAGGAATATTGAAGAAATAATCATTGTAAAATGAGTTGATAAAGTACATGTTCCTTATGCAAACAATTCTTGAGTAGGGGCTGAAGAGATCTCATGTTAAAGTCTTAGTAATATTTTATAAGTGTCATTCAAATAGGTTGTTGCAACTCCTGAGAATAGATTGTCTGAATTACCACTGAGAGATTTCTGCTGTTTATGGAAGAAGTTTAAAATTTATTTAGTTTAAATTATTCGTCTCCTAATTGCCTTGGTTCTAATTATGTGTTGCCAGATACATTCAGCGTTTCACCACTCTACTGAAATATCCCCAGAACACTGTATTTCCCAGCACTTATTCACTTAATCACTTATTCACTTATTCCAACAATAGTTAGAATCAACTATCAGCATTAGAATCAACCAAGCTTTTATACAGAACATTGTCCACTGAATATGGAAACTTAAAAGCCAGTCCTTTTTCCTTCATTCTTTTGAGTTCAGTTGTTTAACTTCTTTTCTAGTGCTCTTGCATGTTTCTTTTCTATTCTGCTTTCAACCAGACAAACAACAGCCAAGTAAAGGATGAGCCTTCATACTTTTGCCTGAGTGACTCCACTAATAAATGCCAAATAAGAAGGCATACAGAGTTTGTAAGAAGAAAGAATAAATGATCTTTCACTAGCTGCAGGGTCACAATAAATATCCACAGATTTAACTGTATTTGTACGTGACTCACAGTCAAATTCAGCTTAGCTCCTCTTAGCTGTATTAAGTCTGTAAGACTTATACGAATAAGTAGTAGAGGACCTGGTTATGTGGACAAGCTCAAAGCTCATTTTACTATTAGAAGAAGATATCCGATTAGAAATTTAATCTAGTTTTACTTAGGTTCTTTGACTGCTTATGTTTAGTTGATTCTTTTGTCTGTTCCTGACATTTTCAGCTTGGAGATGTGTCTTAGTGAATGTAACAAGTTACATACATTTTCTAAGATGACATTTTCTATAACTGCTTGATGATTAATTGCTCAACACACATCTAAGATTCCAAACTGCCTCCCAGTGGTCATAAAAAAAAATAACTTCAAGAACTGCAAACAAATCCTTGTAACAGTCTGTCCATATCTCCCTAATAAACAGCTGTTTCAGAATAGCAAATTGAATAACTTTCAGGGTAAAGATGGACTTTAGCAAAGGATGTAAACAGCTCCTATGCAGGATTTCAATAATCTTAAAATTCATATTTTTAAAACTATTGGTCTATTTAATGCTAATACAACATCCAGAATCATATATCTGTGATATGATATCACTCACAGATTCTGTCTGTATGGTTCATTAACTTGACCTCAGCAAGTACAATGGTATCATTTCCATGGCTGTATACTCTTCTTGTGGATTTTTTTGTACCCATACAGTGCCATATAATTTCTAACCACTTTTTCCATATCCTAACTTGTTAGTTTGGGTTTTTTTATTTCTCATTTGCAATTTTTCTATTAATTTGTGAACAACAATGTTGTGAGCAACATTGTTAGGCCATTAGCTATACACTCATCAATGCTGGAGTTCAATTTTCAGACCCAATTTACAAAAATAATCCTCACTTGTGCAGTTTCAGACAAAAGAGGTTTTAGATTTCGCTCACAAGTTCAACCCTTCAGATACAAACATTCACTGGTTACCATATATCACACAGGCAAAACTTAGCCAAATGAATGTGGACTGGGATATGTAGGACCAGACATTCAACTAGTAAATGCCTGCACTTTGCAGTGTTCCTTGTTGCCTACTAAACAGAAAATTAAGTGAAATACAATGTAGAGAGAGACATCAAGTTGAATGGGAATGTGTTTCCAAGAAATTTTATCAGAAAAGTGACCTCTCACAGACACTGGATTATGTTTTCCTCTGTTAAATCACGGACAGACCTATTAAACGAAATACATACTAGGCTGTTTACTCATTTTTGCAGTCTTTTCTTTTTAAAACATGAACGCACAGGATCCTCAGGAGGGAAAAACCCAAAACAACACCAGGCTCAAAGCCAGGTTGGGGAATGACAAGGAAAGAAGAGAGAGAGATCCATAAACTAAGGCTAAACTTTTTCCAAATGAGGTTGTACAGCTGTGGGTATAACTGCACATTCCACTTGAATCCTTTTCATATGTGTTTTGAGCACAGCTCTTACTGCAAAACAATTTTATTTTTTTCTTGAATGCTGCATACCAACATGATACACAGCCTCTATTATCTAAATACTCCAGGGAACGGTTAGAACAATTCACTGACTGCTTGTTCTGAGTAACAGTTTTAATTGTTTTCAAATATTATACTTGGGTTTTTATTCAACCTCTTAGTTATGTTTTGTGGACATGGAGGAATGGAACAGTTGCATAAATACTAAGCACTTTTTTTCACCACAGCTCTACTTGAGCCATAATTTATTATTATGAAACTCCCACATTAGGAACTGAACCAAAAAAAAGTTTATTTTGTAGGAAGACAACAAACCCCTTTTTCTTCTACTGCTTTATTAGTCTCATATATTTGAAATATCATAATTGTTCCACGTGAAGTGAGGCTTTCTTATCATTACTAAAACACTTCTTTTATCACGGCAAAGTCAGACACAGCCTTCTGCAGTTATAATGAGGAGAGGAACTTCAAGATGAAACTTGGGTGAGTCTTCTCACAAGATCAGCAGATGAAGACATGGCTTTGGGTCTTTTTTTCAGACAGAAGCAGAACTTGGGCTGGAGGAGGGCATTGGCAGTGCCATCATACCTGCAGTCCCTCAGCCCTCCCTGATGGCTCTCAGATGCCACACCACCCACCTGCAGCTTTCTGCCAACCCTTCAGCCTTTTGGGTTTTCGCATGAGACGTATCTGGTGACAGAAAAAAGCTTCCCAGGAGTCAAGTGCTTTATGAAGGAGCATCCTCTCTTTGACAGTGGAGGAAGGAACAGGAACATGAACTGAGACAGTACTGTTCCCATCATCAGGAGGTCATGGTGATCCATGAATAAGTTAGTCTCCTTTTGGGCTTCTTCAGATGTGACTGACTTACTGGACCCGTGATTAAAGAGAAAACAAGGACAAAATACACTGTCTGACACCTTAGATGGCAAGGAGAGTCACACATTACAAACTCATATTCCAGCACACACACACAGAGTCTTTAGGTCAACTGCTCTGTCCTGAATTATAAAAACGGTGTATGGGACAACCAACCACATGCCTACTGTCTCGAATTCCTCCCAGCCTCCCTCATTTAGTCTTTCAACACTGGGAAATGAGGACGCTCCCCTAGGAGACAGTAGTGGAGGAGTAAAGACCTGGCTGTGTTTGAGTCGCATGACCTGACAAGTGCCTGTACTTTCTGATGACAGGAGACAGGATGGTTTCCATCCTGTAACCACAGCTATCTCTTCATGGTGTTGCCTCCTCTACTTCTGAGAGTGAGGAAGGGCTCTTTCTTGGCAAGGCTGAATGTACCTGTGGGGTTGAGTGGGGCTGGACAGAAGAGGAGCTGTCTGTACATTTCTTGCCCCTCTACAGTATGTGACCTGGAACACTGGGCAGCACTAGTGGGGAAAGAAAAAGACTGCAATCTTGTCAGCAGCGTGTGGGTAAATCTGATATCAGTCCTGGTAATCACCCTGAGGTAAACATTTTCTGTCTTGCAAACGCATCACTTGAGGAAAGACTGCTCCCTGCAAATCCAGAACTGAATTATCCATTCTTTTATGTTTCTTTGCAGAGGACATGCTCAACATTACAACTCTGCCACTTGACTGTGTAGGTTAATTTTGTGAAGTTCTGTCTCTGGGTATTTTTTTGTTTTTTTTCTTTAGATTTGTTGTGGTGCAGGGGGCACTCTGCATGCAATTCAGCTTACCAGAACAATATCTCTCTGGAACGTGTAAGGATAGGGTGGAGGATGACTGGGTAGTGAGTTATAAGTCATTCTCCACGTTAATTGCTCTATCTGAATGTTTCATCTAAGGCTTCCTCACCAGTTTCCCTACAGGAGGAGATTCTCCATGCTGAGGAGAGACTAGAAGAAGAACAGCAGAGTATTCAGCAGCATGTTCAGCAACTGCTTTCTATTATGCAAGAGTTTAAAGGAATGTGAACAGTCTGCTGAAATCCTCCTCATGTGACCAAGATCACAGCAACAACCCGGAGCCAAATGAACAACCGAGCTCTTATGTGCTAGTACAAAGGCCCAGCTAGAAAAGCATGGTGGAAGTCTAGTTTTAAATATGGTGAATAGGTTTTTCATCTCAGCAGGTTGCTCAGCTGGCTGCTTTTCAACTATGGAACAATATTTTAATTAAATTTCCACCTCATCATATTTAGCATATTTTCCCTTTTCACTCAATATTTTTCATCAGATCCTTGAAAATTCATCTCTTTGCTCTCTGTGAGCTTTAAAAAGCAGAAGGGAAAAATTGCTTCTTTGCCCTATGAAATTTTTGACTGTTGGTTGTTACTTGTATGTTCTATGATTTTGTGTTGCAAGGTTAGGATAAGAATGGTTCTCACATACAACAAAACAGATGGGTATTTGAGCTGAATCATGATAAAAATAAAAATCACAGCAGCTGCCTGCAATGCAGAGATTTTGGAAAGGCTAAGGACATAGCTTCATATAGAAGGGTCCAGATATAAGTTATGCTGCAATATTTTGGTAATAGGTGAATAATTTCTGTCTCTAGTGGAAAAGCAGTGGTCTCCAGTTTCAGGGCCTCTTAGTTTTTCACACTCAGATTGCTAGAGACAGGCATTTCAGTCATCTGTTTCTCTGCATTAAGTTATGTCTCCCTGTTGGATATAAATAGATTGCTTTATACCATCAGGTGTCAACCAGCTCACTACTGTTTTAAAGCTGGCCTTGAAAATAAATGGTGCATGGTGTACCCCTATTAATTAAAAATATATTTTAGTAGACAGTTTCCAATGTTTGTGATGGAGAAGTTATTTGTCATGTTATGTTTGTTATCTGTCATGAAGGGAGAAGTCCTGTTTATGAATTACACATTTTGATTGTTCTTTTAAGTTTTTAATATGTGTATTTTATGCTAGTATTTATTTGCACATATATATTATGAAATATAATATATAATTTTATACTTAACCATGGTAGATATGCAAAAATAGAGCAAAGGTCTTCTCCACTGGGGGATACTATGGATTTAAACGACACCTAACAGTCTGACTGCCACAAGGACTTAAGGGGACTATATCTGTATGCCCTCTTCTATGAACATAACAGCTCCCCTTTGAGATTTAAAAGCTTGTTTCTGATACCCCCACCATCTGGTCAGTAGGAATGATGAGCAAGAACGGTAAACAGTATCCTTAAATAAGACAGATAAAGTGCTTACAAATTCTTAAAGCAAAAGGCACCATTTTCAAAGAAAATATTCACAAAGTTCTTTACACTTTGCAGTTTGTTGCAACCAAAATGACACTTTTCTCTAAGCCAGAGAAAAACTCCATTTCACATCGTTGCAAGCAGAAAGGAGTTCCTGAACTTTCTAAGCAATGGTTTCCAGCACAGGATAGCATGGAGTTTCCTGGGCAATGATAGAACAGAGTAAACTGGGAACAGGAAGATCAGATCTCCAAAAGTGTCTTTTGCTGCTGGCTGGCTGCCTTTGGAATTCAGATTTTATCTGTTCTCAGACTGTGCTGTGTTCAACAAGGCAGAAACAAAACTCAAAAGAGTAGAGGACTACACTTCAAAGAAATCAAAAATACCAATAGGTATATAAATTAAGATTGTGAATTTGTAAATGTTATCTTGCTGCAGGAAGAGTCAGTTATTTAGTTCCTTTTAGTAAAAGAGTCATACCTTACTCTGAGATGGTAAAACAAGTTCAAGTCTCTTGTCAGCAACTGATTACAAAACAGTAGTATATAATCCTAACCGCATAGTAGCTAACCAGCTATTTAAAGAACTGCTTACCTTTTTAAACAAATTGCCCTGTAAAAACAGTGTAAGTGGTGAGATAAGACTGTAGAAAACCTTATTGCAGGGTTGTTTTTTTCCAACAAACATGGATTTTTAATAAAATACCGCTCCTTTTGTGTGTAAAAGTATATTCATTTTTGGATTCAGCAGGGCAGAAGGCTGCCCTCCCAAGTATGAGTCAGACCACAGCAATTTTAAAAGTTATCATAGGTTCAAACAGGAAAAGTTTCAGATGACTGTGATTTTCAGACACTTGTTTATGCTACATATAAAGATTATTTTAAAGTCTAACTACCCCTTTGTAAGGTGGTGGTTTTTAAATTATTATCAGTGTTCCCTCGAACAAAGTGTTATGGTAGATGAAAACTGGAGGCTAGCTGATGTATAGGGTTCCTCTTAAATCTGGCCTGGTAACCAGTAAGTTTTGCTTCAGGTCTGTACGGTCACACTGACCATTTCTTCTTAATTGTTTTGTGCGTTTGGTCAGCCTGATGATTCAGAAATTAACAAACACATACCCATGCTTCACCTCCTTTCTCACTGTGAAAGGTTTTTTGTAAGCTTCCTGCGTCCAGGGCAGCCATACAAGAGGATTTTAAGCATCTGATCACAGGTACAACCAGGATGAATTTTCACATCAGAAAAATTAACTAGGATTAGGCTTTTGGGTTGTTTCATTTTTGGTATTTTGAATCTTGTAGCTACGGGTGTTCTTACTACCGTGCAAATTAGCAGTATGTCTCAGTAGTTGGACCTAACCTCAATTAACTACAGTAAGGCAGGTACAACAGCATCTTTTTACTAGAATTGTGTGTTGCAATAGCTGCTTTCACAGTAGTGCTAGCTTTAAAAAATAATTTGCAGCTGTTTTCTTCTTAGCAAGTAAGTGCATTCATAGTTAGGATCCTTTTGTCTTCTATAGAAAACTTGTATTTCTAATATTCTTAACCTGCATTGTACTTGGCTTCTTGTCATGCTGGAAGTGCTGTGGTTCCACTGGTGTTAGTGAGAATAACAGAATAAGGCTACGTGAGACAATGTGATGGGCTGACTTTGACTGCCAGCCTCCCAACCAACTCTCTCCCACTCCCCCCCTACTCAACAGGACAGGTGAACAAAACACCAAGAAAAATCCCATGGGTTGAGATAAGGACAGGGAGATCAGTCACCAATTACCAGCATGGCCAAAACTGAATCAACTTGGGGAAAATTAATTTAATTTATTGCCAATTAAGAGCAGGGTAACAAGAAATAAAAACAACACTAAAACCACTTCCCCCCACCTTCTTCTTCTTTGGGGGCTCATCTCCATTCCTTCATTCCTGACTCTACTCCTCCACACGCAAACACACACAAAAGTCATGCAGAGAATGGGGAACAGGGGCTGTGGTCCGCTTGTCACCAAAACTGCAGGAAAAACAAAACCACTCCAACAACTTTTTTAATGTTAGAGAGTCAAGGCATTACTTTATTCTCTGGCCAGGATGTTGTTCTGGCCAGGATGTACCACAGAAATCATCTCATCCACACATAGCCCAGGTGTGCAGAGAGAATCATTCCATGACACATCACCTTTACCAGATGTTTCAGATCTTTTATACCGTCAAAACTCGTAGAAATTAATTGGGTCAGTGTTCATTGGTCTCAAGTTGTGTAGTTCTTAGTATTCGGTCTGCTATTGGATCCGGATTTCTTTGCTTCTGATGTTAATTAGATCTCCATTCCTTGATTTTCTCATCAGTCTTTTCCGGAGGAGATGTCCCCAACTCCGCCAGAGGCAGAGTCTGGGGTAGATGTTCACAGATGGCCGCTGATGTTCTGTTGATGTTCCATAGATGGCCTTATCTTGTTGGGGCTACTCCCAGTGTGTTGAAATGCTGAGCCCATCAGGCCTCACCTAGAGAAACAGTGCCCTGGAAAGAAGCTTCAGCTCCCTTCCCCTGGGGCAAAGATGAACAAACCTGGTTAAAGTCATATATATAAAATTTTTAAACTGGTATGTTTTCCAACATGCTAATTATGCTTTGTCTCTGCCGCTTCTTTCTCATCACACTCTTTTCTTGCTACAACAAGAGGTCCCTCCATGGAGTACATACAGTCCTTCACGAACTTTTCCAATGTGGGTCAAAGACTGCTGAAAGGGATATTGCATACCACAAAACAGTATAGGGGGGTGTTGGCTGGAGATGCTGATTGCTTCTGGGGAACAGTCTGGGCATGATTAAATTTTATTTTGTTTCAATTATTAAACTGTTTTTATCGGAGCGCATGACTTTTAGTGTTTTCTTCTCCTGATTCTCCCCTCCATGCCACAGAGAGTGGTGTAGGGGAGGTGGAAGCGAGGAAGCACCTGCATACAACTAGTTGCCAGCAAGGTTAAACCATGACAGGTGTCCCCCAAGGTCTGCAACGTGAATATCTGCTCCAGCATGCTCCTCAGTGAGCTGCAGGGGGAGAACCTGGACCACCACAGTCCTATGCTTCGGGGGAACAATCTGCACCACCACCATCGTCACCACGGGCTTCAGGGCCTGGAGCACCTTCTGCCCTCCTTCTTCACTGACTCTGCAGAGTCTCACATTTTTCTCACTCCTCTCTCTCAGAGCTGCTGTGTATCATTTTTAACTCTGTAATAAATGTGTTGTCACAGAGGTGCCACCAGTGTTGCTGACTGTATCAGCTTTGGGCAGCTGTGGGTCTGTTTTGGAGCCTGCTGGTGCTTGCTCTGTCCAGCACCGGGGCAGCTCCTGCTGTTTTTGCACGAAGACCACTCCTGCAGTCTCCCTGCTGCCACCACCTTGCCATTAAAGCCCAACAGAGATCAACCATTCAGGCCTCAGTCACTGAAACCACCAGGTGCCACCAAAGTTACTCCAGGAAAGTTCTTGAAAACTATCAGAATAGCTAAGGACTTCAACTCCCTGCATAAAAAGTAGTAGCATGTTTCTTAATTTCTCTGATAATAATGACAATAATAATTGTTGCTATAGCAATCACCTATTGACTGATATTCTTGCTTTCTGAAGGCAAAAATAATAAAAATCAATGTAACTGCATAGAAAGGGAGTTCATCTGATATTTAAAATCAGTATCTTTTACCCAAGTGGTTGTGTACAGTCTACCAGCTATGTGATACTCCTCCAGCTTTTAGCTTTCCTTTCTGTTTTCTTTCTTTCACAAGGAGAAAGAGATCAATACATCAGGCCAGTTTTAGTCTTCAAAATAAAACTATAATAAACTGACACTGACTAATACACTTTGCCAATGGCTAACCTTTATTGCTCTCCCACTGCACTTTTAAAATTGGTTCTTAATAATTTTGTCTGAAATCAGCTGTAAATGAAGAGTTGATGCCATGCGGATAGCACCGATGGTGATGCCTTAGGTTTTAACTATCATATTTTTCAAATCCTGTACTGCCTAGTGTGTAACTCTGAAGTTTCTTGTAGCCTGTTAATTTCTGCTCTCTCGTGCTAGGTAGACATAACAAAGTCTCTCCAGCCTCTCCAGTCCTCTCCAAGGACACCCAGACCGTCCTAGGCCCAAAAAGTATAAACCAAAAGCCTCTAAAGGGAGGGGCAAGCTTGGGGAAATTACATAATTAACTGAAGCTTTAATTAGAGAATTAATGCCGATGTGCAAATGGACCAAACCTATAAAAGTGTGAAGAACTCGTGACCTGCCGTCCATCTTGGGGTCCATCTTGGCAGTAGCCTCTGGCTCCCCAGGGTGTGCCTTTGAAGGCCTTTCAAAGGAATACCCACCTTTATTCCCTTACTCCTGTCTAGTCTCTGTTTCTAGGAGGCCTCTTAAGGCATCAATGGCTATAGTTCTCCACTGCATTAGTAATTAAGATTCAGCTGCTCTGGCTTGCAAGCCCCTTGACGAAGAGGAGAGAAGCTGAAATCAAAAGGGGACAACATGCTTCATCCTTATTTCAACACCTTTGGTGGTGTTGTGCTCCTTGATCCTTCCAGCACAATAACAAAAGGGTGAGGAATCTCATCTTCACCCAGAATTTTTTATCTGGTTTTGGGGCCTGGGTCTCACCAGGCAGCTTTCCTCTTTATTCTACAAAATTTTTCTGTTTTCCCTGTGTTTGGTGTCCAGGTGCTCATCTCCCAAGTTTTCTACCTGATCTACTGCTCAGGTGTATTCCTGCACCTTGGCTGTGCAACTCTGTTGCAGGTCTCTTCGTAGCTTATCACTATTTATGTACTGATGCTTCATGGCATTACAAGATGCTCACAGGTTGGTGCCAGTTATGTCACTAGCAGTATTACAGTGTTAGAAAATGCTTACATATTGCTATAATTTACCCTATTTTGATGTGTTAAATGCATGCAAATACTAATTACATTCTTTTTAATGTAATTCTATTTTATGGGAAGCAACAGCCTTCTGCTTTTGCTACAATTTATTTCATATTAAAGATTTGGCTTTCTTGCATTCACAAATCAGCAAAGGCAAAAGAACTCTGCTGATTTCCACATGAATTTAACTCACAAGTATAATGAATCCTTGAACATACAAGTTCACCAGAGAAATGCTGTCAGGCACTTGCACTCCAACTGTTAATTGGGGATCTTTAACTGCAAAAGCATCATTTTGCTGTGTTGAAGCCCTTGCTCATGCCTCAAGGCCACCCGAAGATGTAGCATTCGACTTACTGGGAGTTGTTATCATGCAGTGTAAAGGAATGTAAACAGCAAACCCAAGCGGTACAATACAAGATAGTGTTTCTGTCTACATTGCCTTCTCCAGCAACTCTTTTTCAATTCCCTTTATTTTAAAATATGATTTATATTCACTTGGGTTCCCATTATGCATGTTTATTTTAACAGCACCTTGACTACTCTCTGTGATTACCAGGACATTAAAACCCAAAGTATTTTACTGAAAGTAGTTTCATACCAGCTATCAGTTACATGATATTCCTTCAGCCTTCAGATTTCCTTTAAATTTCCTTTATATTATTAGGATGTATAGGAGACCGATTGGCTTCAGAGTTTCCACCACTAGAATTGACCCAACTTCCAAGCACAAAAGTCTGTCTTTTTTGTTTATCTATTTTTTTGTATATTCCCATAACCAGCATCTTGTCTTGAAACTCAAAGTTCTTGGCACCTGCTTTGTTGTACATTTCATAGTAGGCAGAGCATGAAATTTTGTACGTCTGTTTATCAACAGCATGTGATATGTGGCCTTCCAGAACAGCTGCATTTTTTACTGAGACCAAACAGCCTCTCCTACTAAAGCATTAAATATTATCACAGAATCACAAAACACCCTGAGTTGGAAGGGATACACAAGAATCATCGAGTCCAACTCCTGGCCCTGGACATGACAACCCCAAGAGTCACACTGTCACTGAAACAGCGAGAAAAACTAAAACTCTCAAACAACATCTTTTCAGTGTTATAGAATTTAGGCAATGCTTTGTTCTGGCCAGGATATTATTCTGGCCAACATGTGCAATCGAAATTATTTCATCCACACATGCCCAGGTTGTGCAGAAAATCATTCCGTCACACAGGGTTCCTTACCTGGTTTTTTATATATTTATATATACAAACCCCAAAGAAATTCTCATTCATTGTCCCAAATTACACAATTCCCAGTATTCGATCTCCTATTGGTTATTGATTTCTTCCCCTTCGATGCTAATTTGGTCCTCATTCTTTGGTTCTCTTATCAATCTTTTCCCAGACCAGGTGACCTAATGTTCCCTAATGTTCCCTAATATTCCCTTATCTCCTCTGTATCTTCTGGCTACTCCCAAACAGTTGATTTGAAGCTCGTGAGACCTCGCCCAGGCTCGGTGAACAAAGTCCTGAAGAGAAACTTCGATTCCCCTCCCCCTGGGCAAAGGCGAACAAACCCCTGACTAAAGTTACATAAAGAATTTTAAAAGTTTGTCATTTCCAACAACACCGTGTGTCTGACAGCGTTGTCATAAATTGCGAGATAACTAGGCAAGTCCATAATACATCTGGTGAACAAATGGCTGACAGGTCGGATTCACAAAGTTTTAGTAAATGGGGTTACACCAGGCTGATGCTCAGTCACCACTGGGGTTCTGCAAAGCCCAGTTTTAGGGTCAGTGCTTTTCAATGTTTTTATAAATAATTTGGATGCAGAAGGAAAATGTGCGTAAGTAAGTTTGCCAGTGGTACTAAATTAGGAGGAGACGTGGACTCCCTACAGGGCAGAGAGGCTGTACAGAGAAATCTGGAGAGCTAGGCAATCACCAGCCATTTGAAATTCAACAGGAGCTAGCGCCAGATTCTCCCCCTGGGGCAAGGTAATCCTGTTTATACATACAAATTGGGGGATGAGAATCCGGAGGGCAGCCCTGCAGAAAGAGGTGGTGTGTGGGGCGTGTCGGGCTGATGGCAAATTGAATGTGAGTCAGCAGTGCCCTGGCAGTGCCTGGAGTGCCAGCCGTGTCCTGGGGGGCACCGGGCACAGCATCGCCAGCCGGGCAAGGGAGGGGATTGTCCTGCTCTGCTCTGCACTGGGGCGGCCTCACCTCGAGGGCTGGGGGCAGCTGTGGGTGCCACAATATGAGAAGGGCATAAATCTATTTAAGGAGTGCAGAGGAAGGTTACCAAGGTGGTAGAAGGTCTCCAGGGCAAGATTTACAAGGAGCAGCTGAGGTCACTTGGTTTAATTAGCCTGGAGAAGAGAAGGTGGAGGGGTGATCCCATCGCAGCCTACAGCTTCCTTAAGGTGGGCAGTGCAGGGGATGTGATCTCCCCTCCGGTGAGCAGCAGTAGAATACGAGGAAATGGAACAAAGCTGCATACATGATTTAGTGTTGGGTAGTCCTGCAGGGAGTGGGACTTAATGAGCTTTAAGGGTTCGTTCTAAATTGAGATTCTTGTATGATTCTAGGGCTTTATAAGCTTCTCACAGGTTGTTCAGATTTAAACCTTGGAAGATGAACACTTCTTTCTAAAATCAATGTCAGTTTTGAAAAACAAGGATGTGCCTTTCACTTACCAATTTAAGCCCCCTTAAATTTGGCCTCATGTTTATCACTGTTGTAATCAGTACTGTTTCAGAAAAGACACCAGCCTGATAAACCACACTGCCACATTTAAACGTGTATGTGTGCTTCTACCTACACACCAAGAGCTTCTTACAAAAAATCTGAGAAAGCTGCTCCAGGTGACAGCAGCCACAAAAAAATGCAAGTGACAAATCTTTTGAACTGAGATGTGAGAGCAGCATTAATTTTATCAAGGAATCTCCTGTTTCTCAGCCAAAGATCTATTGTTTCTCAAAGAATTCTTCAATGCTAAGAAACATGTTTGAACACATTGAATAATTGTAATTTCACAACAATTCAAATACTATGCATCAAGTAATTTCTCTTGTGAATTTTGTCTCCACATTAAGTCTGAGGGTTACAGCAAGAGCTGGCTGATTCTTTTTTTCAGAAGAATATTTCTCAAAGAAATAAGGTTTTTTCAGCTGAAATTATTTTTTTTCCATAGGAAAAAAATATTACCTGAGGTGATTTTTTTATGATTATCTGTGGAAAGTACACTTATCAACTAGTCTGTAGGCTTTTTTACAAGCCCATCTGTCGATTTTGTTATCTCAAACAAATTTTGGACCTGCTGGCTTATTCAAATTATTATTTAAATTGTAAAAACTGAATTTCTAAAAATTTTGTGAAAGCAATGATTGAAAACAGTAGAAGCAGCAGAAAAAAGTTTACTCCTACTCCTTGGCCCAGATAAGACTCTACCATGACAAAGAAAAATAATCTCAATGGCCCAGCTTTCTGTCTGTTCTGACAATGAGAGAAACTTGAGTCAGAGCTCCTGATTATCTGCATGTGCAAATAAAATCCACAAATCCATTCATCAGATGCAATTCTTCTAAGCAGTAAAAAAAAAAAAAAAGCTGTTTTTTTTGTTTTATGTTTTGTTTTGGTTTTTTGGTTTAGTTTGGTTTAGTTTTGGTTTTTTTTCATTTTATTTTAAGCTGATTTTGATCTTTGGAAGAAAAAATGATCAAATTTTCCCCTTTCTTAAAACTAAAGAGAAAAAATATTGAAGCATAGGATGTAAAAGTAAAAAAGATGGGGTTTTTTACTAATGTTTTTTATCAAAAAAATAATTTTGAAGTAGATAGAGAGTTTTTATTTCTACTTTCTGTACTTGGAAATCTTATTTCTGGATTTTTTATGAACACTGAGACATATAATGAGCTTATGATTCTGCCAGTTAACAAGGGGCCTTAATACAGTCAACATAAAGACTAATTTTTTCTCACAGGATTAATTAAGCTGATTTAAAGGAGAAGAAAATTTTGTTTTGTTTAACTTAAACTGCTAAAATGATGCTAATAATTTAAATGAGGATTCTCCTCACTCTTTAATTAGTTTATTTTCTTATGAAAGGAAAAATTTTAAAAAATTACCAAAGAGGGGAAAATGAAGTTCAGAACTACAGCCTCTTTGTCAAATGAAGAGTTTACGTTATGAATATATATAAATTCAGTACAGTGGACGACCACCAGTTATGCGTCATGAATTTACGCAGTAATTTTGTTTCTGTCACATCACTCTAAGTTCCATTCCTCCTGGTTCAGCAGCCTACTGATTTATTCAATTTTGTTTGCATTGGTCAAAAATTTTGCTTAAAATAAAAGCACAAAGAGAAAGCAACAAATGGAGAACAAAAGGGAAGAACAAAACAATAGCAAAGCACAGAATGGAAGAGGGAGAAATAGAGCAAAGGTTTCTACAGGTGAGACCACAAGTCTCAAATTTGGATGAAGTGCCTTTTCCCTAGAAGGAATTTATCACTTTGGTTGTTAAGTCAGCCTAATAAACTCCACCAATCTTTTGTCCTTAACATTGATAGAATCCTTCAATATATGCCTTTGGCTACAAATATTGCTTGAAACAACAACACTTTCGATAACTTGAAAGCTTCCAAAATGGCTGACAACCTCTCAAAGCACAATTCTAGGAAGCTATTTTTAAGAGGTTACTTCTTGTTAGAGTAATCCTTCTGCCTACGTCTAGTCAAATAGGCTCAACTGTTTTGATCTCAGGTTGATCCTCCAAGCCATGGCACTGCCCCTCACCATGCCACTGTTCTTTGCCAAATGCTCCTCCTTACCTTAACCTGCCTTTTGTACTTTGGTTGCTCAGTCCTCTGGACTGCTTAGACCCACAAACCACTCACACAGAATATCAGGATGTGGGAAAAAACATAAGAGAAATAAATGGGGTGTGGGAAGGGGAAGTTTCTGAGGGGAATGGAAGTTGATTTACTATTTTTTTAATTTGAGCAAAAAGACTGCAAAGCAAAAAACCCCACCAGATAACATCTGCACTTGCATCTCTGCATTTGTGTAAAGTTATGGTTTAAGTTGAAACTACAAGAGGTCTCAAACAGAGTAAGTCTCCCATCCCAGAAAATCCAAATCCGTTTTAGAGCTAGAAGTGTGTAGACACCAAGTTTCACTGGTCAACGGTCACAGAATCTGATGAAACACAACTTTGAAAAAAACTCCTTACTGAGTGATCAGATCAGCCAGTAAGTTTAATAAACTTCGGAAGAACAACCTCCTCATTGCATTTAATTTCTCATATTCAGGGAAAGAGATTTTAGTCATTATTTGCAAATAATTAATTTTGTACCAAAGATACCTTACTGTGTCTTCAGTCTCTGACATAATTTTCCCCAAAACTTGTGAAGACTTGAACACCTGACCAGCTATTTCTGTCAAAATGGATCATGGAGTGGTTAGGATTACTGTACATTTTCAGTTTCTGAGCAAGAACCATTTTCTGCTTTTTCTATTTACACTGACTTGCTTTGAAATGGATCACATTCTATGTATTGTCTCTAAAAACTTCAAGGCAAATGTTTACTCATCTTAAAAATTTAGGCATGTCTCAGTTTCCAAATTCTGCCACCTAGTATACTGCAATATATTTGGAGAAACTTTTCATAAAGATAGTTACTACAGGTTTGCCCTTGCCTTATGTCTACAGTCCCAGACTGATGACAATGTTGGGATTGATAAATCTCCCACTGACTATGGTGGTGCAGGACTTGGTACTAGCTAAAGATGTTAGATTGGTTTAATTTTGTGAACTTAGTGTGACATTTTGTCACGTATAATTTTGAAATTCTCTTTAATCTTTGAACTGTATGACAAACTGCTATAATACTCATATATTATTTATGTATCAGTAGTTGTCAGCTGTATTTAGATCTTTTTAGTTCTGTTCACACTGATCCTTACAGTCACATTTCATCCAAGAATTAGAAGATAAAGAGAAGGAATGTATGTGCATTTGCACAGGAACATACACTGCTATCACTTTTCAGATAACTGTCATGATCTCCATTTGTTTCACAAATGGAAGAGCCGAGACCCTTTCCTGGTTTGGGGTGTGACTAATCAGGGAAGAATTCCCAGGAATTAAGTGGGATTATGTTGGCCTATCATCTCTCCCCATCCCCCTGCAGAAAATGATCATGAAACAAAACATCTTCTCCAAAAGTCTTTAACCTTCCTTTTCTCAGACATTCCCATTTTAAAATAAAAATCCTCCAGATCACCCTACTTGATCACTCTTTCTCAAGAGATGTTGTTAGTTTGGGACAGGGAGTTAGTAGAAAGAGGAGCTATGTAGTTTGAAAACCCCAAACTGATATTGATGAGTTCATGGTAATAACTTCACTGTAATCCTGTTTCCATCTAAAGTCCAATTTTCCAGACCCTGTCTGATTAAAATTTTCTGTTTGGAGCCAAAATTTCTGTATTTCCTCTAATCTAAATGCATTTGTTCTGGAACCATTTCCAAACTAGAGTGGCCAGTGTCTTGCCCACAAAAACATCTTCCTTGGGTCACAGTGACAAGAAGTCATCTCAGCTGTGGTCAAGATGCAAGGTTCAGTATGGCCCATGAATCACCCAGCCTCAAAACAAACCAACCAAATAAACAAACCACTGGGGGGTACAGGAATTATGCTCTGTCTTTGGAATCTCAGCTTCCCTGGTGGTCTCCACTTAGTTCACAGTTCTCTTTCTGAGGCTCACCAGCGTGTGCCAGAGAGGCAGAGTGCACAAAGACAGGATTCAGCTCCTTGATTTACATATTTTTAGCAAACTTTTTTCTGCAGACTCCACTGTGGCTGTGTTTTCTTTCCTGGCTTTTTTGCTGTGGCTGTTGTTGTTGTTGTTGTTCGGGCTTTTTTGTTTGCTTGCTTGCTTTTTTTTTTAATGTAACAAAGAGCAACAGTACACTCACAGGATCAGAATTAATTAATCAGCAATTAGGCTGACTCACTGAATAAAGCAAGCCACAGGCTTCACATAGTGAGTCCTGCATCTAATCTCGAAATGAGCTATCATGTCTTTAGATGTGTGTTGTCTCATATTTGTTCCAATGTTTAATTATATGTCCTGTTAAAACAGCCGTTCCTGCATGAACTTTCCTGATACCATCTGATAGCCATTGTATCTCATTACACCTTCACCTCCAAGACAAAAGTGGCACAGCTGCAGCTGTGAGAGTCAGTAGCATCCCCATGAATTCACACTCTTACTCCTCTCAGAGGTTTCTTTTGTTCATAGGACTGCACCATTCCTGCAAAGGCATTTGTTGCTAAGTGTTTCTTCCATGCTTTTGCTGTATTTCCTTGTATTTGCATGACTCATTTTGAAGAGTCATTACATTTGCACACTGAAGACATGTAGGAAGTGGAGAAATAACTGTTGTGTGGAAGTTACTTTGCCTCTGCCTAATGAGAGCACTTTTCAATTAGATATGCTCCTCAAGTCTGTTGGGTGCTTGTTGCCATTATATCCACTTGTAATTTTACTTCTCAAGATTGCAATTTTTCCTACTGTTGCTGTAATGAGACACAGCCTTTACTGCTTCTGTGTGTAAAGAGGCACTTCCACAGAGGTGTGTTGATGACTAACACTACATGCTTGCTTTCCCTTGCAGCATTCTCCTCTAAATATTTCTGTACCCAGCAACTCAGAACAGTAATTTACTGGTACAGCTTTGTCTGTCCCTCTCAGTTCTATTCTGCTTTTCTCCAGCACTCTATTCGAGTATTTGAGCTTTATCAATGTGATACTCTCATGCCTCACAAAAATCATAAACTTTTTTGATAGGGCAAAGTGATCTCCGCGGTACCTTCTAAACACCGCTGTTCCTTAACTTGTAAAAGCCACAGACACTTTATAAAAGAAAGAGATGAGAAAAATATGTAAAATCGAAATTAAAAATTAACAAATCTATTTATTTATTCAAGACACTTATAAACTTTTTGAGTTAAGGTTCAGGCTTTTTTAATATGCAGTTTTTACTTCTCTTTAGGTTTTTCCATGTAACTAAAACATGGAACATGTGAAATAATTTTCCAGCTTACAAATGACTGCTGCTACTAAGACCTTCTTATAAATGTAACCAGAAGATAAAAGAAACATTTAAACAGACTTCTCTGAGTTTGGACAGTTCCTTATATTCTAATGACTTATCCATACTCAATGTAGTGATTCCTAGAATACGATAACTTTTTGAAAAAATACTCATTCATTTTGTATGACATCATGAATGTGCTGTGTATGTATGCTATTCTTTGATGTATGCTCCACTTGGGAAACTCAAGGCTTCCTTTCTTTTTTTTCCCAAGTATTTTTTTATGTCTCAAGTCTTTTTTTTTT
>VZTI01005548.1:242967-272603 GCA_013397865.1 Struthidea cinerea
TTGTTGTTTTTTTTTTGTTTGTTTTTTTTTGTTTGTTTCCAGGTTGTGCTGGTGCTCAAGGGAGTAAAGATCCAGTCTAACAACAAAGAATCATTAATCCTCATGATCCTCTTCTGGAAGAAGTGTGCCTTCTCTCCTCCAGCTGGGAGAATTTGTTTAAAAGCAAAAGATCACACAGCAACCAAGTCACCAGGCAAGCAGTGATGCAGATCAAGTCACCCCGGCACACAGCCGGGTGCCGCTGTAGATGCCAGGTAGAATGAGGGTAGTCTGCTGATCTCAGGTGTCTCTCCACAACATATTCAGGTGGGAGCATGAGTCAGAGCAGGGGAGTCTTCAGCTTACTGGTCGTCTCAGCAGCAATCTATGACTGCTCCCAGTATTGTAAGTAAAATGCAATTGTCATTGTAAAGCTCTGGAAAGCCTACTTCAGTGATGGGAACTATACCTGTGGCATGCTCTTGGAAAGAAAAGAGGAAATCATACTTAAATTGGTGGAATACTAAGCTGCTATCCATTACTAATCCTGCACTCAAAATGATTGCTAGAAGGTCCGAACAAAGGCAAGATGTGATATTGAGAATGCTCTCTAGCTCTGTCGAGGGTATTAGGCTCGTGAGTTTCTAACAAGGAGAAAGCAAGTCACTTGCAACAACACATTCTCATTCTACTGTTTCTGCTTGGGGTCTGTATTCCCACCGTACTGCTCAGGAAGTTGGCCAAACCAGAGCTGGCACCTCCCTTTCCTCTTTTACAGGCCTCATATATGGATACTATGGCTTCCATCTCTTTAGTCTCCTGTCCTGACAAGGCAGTGGATGGGGTCTCCTTTCCTTCATAATACTTCCTAGCTCATTTGGAACTTTTAGGGTTGAAGGGAACCGGAATTGTTCCAGGAAGCTAAATTATTTTCTTTTCCTCTGCCGAAGACTAAACAACAATTTTTAAGGACCACCGTATCATCGTGAATACAAATAAATCACTCTTTCTCTGAAGTCT
This sequence comes from Struthidea cinerea, assembly GCA_013397865.1. NCBI lineage: Eukaryota > Metazoa > Chordata > Aves > Passeriformes > Corcoracidae > Struthidea > Struthidea cinerea. The sequence continues at coordinate 243,967 of VZTI01005548.1, forward strand.
TTATGTTGAAGGAAAATGGCTTCCTGTCAAACAACAGCAGATTAAAAAAATAGACTCTTGGAGAAGGAACAGTGTATCTAGGAAGAAAATTTGTGTGTTCTGCTTATGCTGTCATCTTCCTGTACCTAGTAAACTAGTAGCCATTTGTGAGTCATGTACAGGGACTAAAGCACTCTATTCACATTGAAAAAATATCTTATAATGGGCAGGTTATTTAAATAAATAACTTTCCAGGGCTTGATAGAACCATACTCAAGCACAAATATCCATCCACTTCGACAAAAATTACTCAGTATGATACTTCTATTCACATATGCACAGGTATTCTTTACCAACGGCATTCTTGAATACAAAGGGTGATTATCAGAATTCCTGCTGCATTTCGCTTCAATATTAATCCTTGTTCAATCTCCAGACTCTCACATCACACTTGAAACAAACAGCTGCCGTGGAAAGTCATCAACCTGAATTTGCCTTCGTTTTCCCCATAAATACAGGTATAAAATGGGATAAAATAGATATAAATCTAAAGCTTCATTAAAAATTTTGAATTATGCTGATAAATAGTAATGGTTGTCATTATACATTAAATCCATAACCACATGAATTTACATGTGAGCTGAAATTGTGTATGAGTTTTCTTTCCCTTATTTCGTTATATTTAACCTTATTTGCCTTTCTCTTCTATCATTGAACGCAAACAGTGAAATTCTCAACTTAGTAAAATTTTTGGCAAAACTCCCAAGTCTGACATGGAGCCAGGATTTTACTTGGTAAATCTGGTTGACTACTTATGTAATTTTAATAGTATTACACTGTATCTTTTTTTCCCTGTGTTGTTTTCATGCTATGGAGCCAGGATTTTACTTGGTAAATCTGGTTGACTACTTATGTAATTTTAATAGTATTACACTGTATCTTTTTTTCCCTGTGTTGTTTTCATGCTATGGAGCCAGGATTTTACTTGGTAAATCTGGTTGACTACTTATGTAATTTTAATAGTATTACACTGTATCTTTTTTTCCCTGTGTTGTTTTCATGCTATGGAGCCAGGATTTTACTTGGTAAATCTGGTTGACTACTTATGTAATTTTAATAGTATTACACTGTATCTTTTTTTCCCTGTGTTGTTTTCATGCTATATACTTTCGTGAAAGCTTGTATTTGAATTAGCTAGCATGCAGCTGTGAGTACCTGTTTATAGAAAAAAATCTGAATATTATTTTGCCAGGTTTAATATAGAAGACGTGAGCTGCAATCGTCCTTTGTGCTCCTCTGATTGATATTCAAAAGCATCTGAAACCTCTTTTGATTTCTCACAACAATGTGAACTGTGCGTCTATTACTTTCAGCATATTTAATGCAAAATGTCCTCAGCATTTTCCACCTAAATCCTGTGCCTTACGTTCATTTATAAGGATGCTTCTTCTTGTTAGGTCTTTTCAATTTCTCCACAATCCCAAGACTTGCTTTGGAGTTAGTGACAAGGTACACTCAAACTCTTCTCATATAAAAGAATGGGCAAGGCTGTAACTAGAGATAAAGAACAGTCATCACAAAAGCATTGATAAAGTTATTCTGCTCCACAGCATGCATGTACCACATAAAAGGCAGAACAGTAGTAGGACCTGTGAAACAAATAGGAATATTTTAAGGTTCTAAACATTTTTAAAAGAGAAAGATGTCATTGGATCAAAGAGCAGGTAATTCAGATCAGCATATACATCTATGAATCTCCTTGTGTCTCTGATGGATTTCCATATTTAATGACTATATACTAAGACTAGAATAACATTTGAATGGAGGATTGATAGTTTGATCCTTATGCTGTATGTTTTTTCACAACAAATCTGGCTTCAAGTGGTAAATGTTGCTTCTCTTCCAATTTATAATGGAAGCTGTATATTTGGGTTCTTTTCTTCTGTTTTCTGATGTTTGTGCAAAAATGTACAAGGATTTTATTTCTATACTAGGCTCTCCTTTTTTTTTAAACAGCTACCTGTCTTTTCAGCATAGGTATAGATACAGATGTAGACAGAGATATGTAGATGTAGATATATATATATATATATATAAAATCTAATTTTATCTGGCATTTGGGACCACTGTTGTATCCATTCCTAATAAGGTCGATTATTTCAGTTATGTAAAATAAAACTTGCTGTAAAAGCTTCACCATGAAGTCCATCAATACTTTTGCTGTCAAGCCATAACACCTGTAGATATTTTTGAGTGAATCATGGTGAAGGCAGTTGAAGAGTCAGACAAACAAAACCCTTTCTGAAAATTTCAGTGACAGGGAGGCTCACAAAAGTTCTCTTCAGTGACTAACAGTGGAAATCTGCTTGGCAACCATCCAAAGTGGAGACCAGCCTGTTGTCCCTGGAGCTACCCTTTACTACTTCATTCATGCCATTTCAGAATGGTCTAAAATACATTGCAGTAATATTTTGTTGGCAGTTTAAATCACTTGCATCACTTTTCTGTTGTCTTACAACATTAAAATTTTTCTCTATTTTTCCAAATGTTTTTTACTGAACTGTAGAATATTTGTCTGGGAAAATCCATTATGCTGTACCTACCTTGTTCTTGGAAGACACATTTTTCTTTTGCAACCTTCTTCAGTGTTACTCTGATTCCACCATCTTCTTAATCAAGTTATTTCTGTTCTTACCTACATCCAAGTTTTTAATACTCTCCAAATAATACCTCATCTGCTGTAGTCTAAGTAAATTACATCTTGATTTCTCCCTTGTTTCTCCCACAGTGGCACTTGGCCATTTTGGCCCTGTATGAGGCTATTCAAGCAGGAGTTTACATTCATAAATCTACTTAAGCATTAAGACACAAATGTGTCCATCACCCTAAGCTGCACTTAGCTGTGCTAGTAGCTTCTGCTAGATTTCATACCTAGTTTCTCAAGTGGTGGAAATGGAATGAAGCAGAACTTTGCTTACAACATATTTGACTCTGACAGGAAAAGCAGAAGGTGGCACAAAGAGCGTGCAATATGAATAGCTGAATTTTGCAAATTAATTTTCAGATGTGGGTATCCATTTTCATGGAAAGGTGAATACATTAATAATAATGTAGACGAGGAAGTCTGCCATACCAGTGGAGGAAAAAAATTACAAGGTGTAGCCCTGACTAACAGAACATGATGTTCACAGAACCAGTTAGGATTTCATGGACATCTTATTGTCTGACACCAGAAATTATATAAATTGTTTATGATTTTTTCTGTCAGTCCTTTTAATAAATTCAAATTTTACTGCAAAGTTAATTTCTCAATACTGATACATAAGCAACCTGCTGACCTAAACATATCCCATGCAGAATAGAATCACATGATAAGTAGCCCTATTGTTTGAGAAAAAATGTCCCTTCAGCTGGAAAAGGGACTGAGAAGTTGAGATTTCTGGGTTGTCTATACTTCTGAGTGTAACTTATTTGATAAAGCTGGGCTTTTCATCTTACTTGTGATGTAAGACATCTCTCAGTAACCCCAAAAGACTTCAAACTTTGCACATCTGTAAACAGTATTTACGCACTATTCAAAACATATAATTTCTCAAATATATCACACAAAATTATATACACTGAATAAAAAAACCCCATATTTCAAATCAATCTTGGTCCATGTAGACACTCAAAATACAAGACAAAAGAGAAAGGAAGAGTATGTATGTACAATGCCTGGCTGGGATGGAGCTATTTTTCTCAGAGCAGCCTTTGTAGTGTTGGGCGCTGCATTTGTGGTTAGAACAGGATTGAAAACACACCGGTGTTTTGGCTACTGCTGAGCAGTGCTTGAACAGCACCAAGGTTTTCTCTCCAACAGCCTTCAACTACCACCAAAGGAGGGTAGGCTGTGGGTGGGCAAAAATTTGCAAGGGACAGCAGTCTCGAACTGATAGAAGTGATACCCTGTATCATGCAAAGTTCTGCTCAGCAATAGAACTGGGGAAAAGAAGAGGCAGTGGGTGACATTTGTCATTATGGTGCTGGGGTTTCGAAGCAACTCTACATTAAGTTGAGGCCTAGCTTCCAAGGCAATGGACAGACATCTGCCTGACAATGGGAAGTAGTGAATAATTCCTCTTTTTTGCTTTGTTTCCATGTGCAGTTTTTCCTTTTCTGGTTAAACTGCCTTTATCTCAGACAATGAACTTTTCCATCCTATTTCTTCCTGTTGTGTTGTTGAGTAGGAGTGAGAGAGCAGCTGAGAGGGCCTCTGGCAGCCATACAAGACAAAGTACAGTGTATTACAACTTGATCCCATATATCCTTTTTCTGCAGTACTTGGAAAAGACACTGCATTTATAACGCTTAATACTAATGTTGTATGAAAAAATGTTGTACCACACTGAATACAGCACAGTGCCATTAGGACAGAGGAGCAAGAGATTTGATACATTGCTTATCACATCACCTGAACTGGTGTTTATTTTCTGGGTCATTAAAGTAATTACACACCAAGAAGCGGTCCTGACAGGTTTCACAGTAGGACGGTGGTAATTCAATATAATTGAATTTATTTGCAGGCTTTTCAATAATTCACTTTTAGCACTAATTAATTTGAGCAGACAAAATATAAACATGAGTTCTGCAGTAAATGAAAACCCTACTATCTTGATAAATTTCTGGTGTGGTTATAAAATCCGTTCCCAGTTGTGGTGAATAGTCAGAATTGTACGGTGTTGCTTTAAGACAGGAGAAGAATTGATGAGGCTGGTTGAGGAAAACATGAGCTGGGCCATTTGCTTATCTTACATCTGGTTCAAGCAAGGCTTAACAACAGAATGATGTCTGGAGTGGAGACACTTAATGTTGTTTTGCTGCCTTGAAGTGGCTACCTGCAAACAGAGGCTAGACAAGATTAAGAGAGTAAAAAAAGGTATTTATTTGAAGGGCCTACAAAGGTACACCTTGGGAGTCAAAAGCCTCCGAGGGGCTCCACCCAAGATGGATGCTGGGTCATGGGTTCTTCACACTTTTATGAGTTTGGTCCATTTGCATATCAGGGTTAATTATCCAATTAAAATTTCAGTTAATGGTGTAATTACCCCAAGTTTGCTCCTCCTCTCAAAGGCTTTAGTTTACATATTTTGGGGCCTGGGACAACAAAGTGTCCTCGAAATGCAAACCTAGAGAGGGTCTGTTATGTCTAACCAGCATGAGAGAACAGTTGTAAACAGGTCACACTAGGCAGTACAGGATTTGAAAATATAAAAGTTAAAGCCTACGGCACCAGTTTCAGTGAGGCACAGAAAAATACAGCACCCCTGTACCGTGTACAATAGTCACACTCCCTTCACCAGGAAAAAAAAGCCCTGGTTCATTAATGAGATACGGTTGAGCACGAAGACCCTCTGAAGAAGGTCAGGCAACCTTTACTGCAATCTCAGTATGTGGAGGAGGACCAAATTGTTTATTGTACCCCTTCTGCCAACTATAAATCCTGACTAAAAGTAACTGAGACCCTCATTAAGCCCCATTAACAGATTAACTTAAGCATCCTTTGGGATGCAAATGAAGGAGAACATGTGCTGTGCAATGCATTTATGACCAAAGCCACCAAACCCCACCCATAACATGTGATTGGTCCATCCCCTTGGGATGGGCCAANAGGTTTTCTCTCCAACAGCCTTCAACTACCACCAAAGGAGGGTAGGCTGTGGGTGGGCAAAAATTTGCAAGGGACAGCAGTCTTGAACTGATAGAAGTGATACCCTGTATCATGCAAAGTTCTGCTCAGCAATAGAACTGGGGAAAAGAAGAGGCAGTGGGTGACATTTGTCATTATGGTGCTGGGGTTTCGAAGCAACTCTACATTAAGTTGAGGCCTAGCTTCCAAGGCAATGGACAGACATCTGCCTGACAATGGGAAGTAGTGAATAATTCCTCTTTTTTGCTTTGTTTCCATGTGCAGTTTTTCCTTTTCTGGTTAAACTGCCTTTATCTCAGACAATGAACTTTTCCATCCTATTTCTTCCTGTTGTGTTGTTGAGTAGGAGTGAGAGAGCAGCTGAGAGGGCCTCTGGCAGCCATACAAGACAAAGTACAGTGTATTACAACTTGATCCCATATATCCTTTTTCTGCAGTACTTGGAAAAGACACTGCATTTATAACGCTTAATACTAATGTTGTATGAAAAAATGTTGTACCACACTGAATACAGCACAGTGCCATTAGGACAGAGGAGCAAGAGATTTGATACATTGCTTATCACATCACCTGAACTGGTGTTTATTTTCTGGGTCATTAAAGTAATTACACACCAAGAAGCGGTCCTGACAGGTTTCACAGTAGGACGGTGGTAATTCAATATAATTGAATTTATTTGCAGGCTTTTCAATAATTCACTTTTAGCACTAATTAATTTGAGCAGACAAAATATAAACATGAGTTCTGCAGTAAATGAAAACCCTACTATCTTGATAAATTTCTGGTGTGGTTATAAAATCCGTTCCCAGTTGTGGTGAATAGTCAGAATTGTACGGTGTTGCTTTAAGACAGGAGAAGAATTGATGAGGCTGGTTGAGGAAAACATGAGCTGGGCCATTTGCTTATCTTACATCTGGTTCAAGCAAGGCTTAACAACAGAATGATGTCTGGAGTGGAGACACTTAATGTTGTTTTGCTGCCTTGAAGTGGCTACCTGCAAACAGAGGCTAGACAAGATTAAGAGAGTAAAAAAAGGTATTTATTTGAAGGGCCTACAAAGGTACACCTTGGGAGTCAAAAGCCTCCGAGGGGCTCCACCCAAGATGGATGCTGGGTCATGGGTTCTTCACACTTTTATGAGTTTGGTCCATTTGCATATCAGGGTTAATTATCCAATTAAAATTTCAGTTAATGGTGTAATTACCCCAAGTTTGCTCCTCCTCTCAAAGGCTTTAGTTTACATATTTTGGGGCCTGGGACAACAAAGTGTCCTCGAAATGCAAACCTAGAGAGGGTCTGTTATGTCTAACCAGCATGAGAGAACAGTTGTAAACAGGTCACACTAGGCAGTACAGGATTTGAAAATATAAAAGTTAAAGCCTACGGCACCAGTTTCAGTGAGGCACAGAAAAATACAGCACCCCTGTACCGTGTACAATAGTCACACTCCCTTCACCAGGAAAAAAAAGCCCTGGTTCATTAATGAGATACGGTTGAGCACGAAGACCCTCTGAAGAAGGTCAGGCAACCTTTACTGCAATCTCAGTATGTGGAGGAGGACCAAATTGTTTATTGTACCCCTTCTGCCAACTATAAATCCTGACTAAAAGTAACTGAGACCCTCATTAAGCCCCATTAACAGATTAACTTAAGCATCCTTTGGGATGCAAATGAAGGAGAACATGTGCTGTGCAATGCATTTATGACCAAAGCCACCAAACCCCACCCATAACATGTGATTGGTCCATCCCCTTGGGATGGGCCAAAATTTTTAGTATAAAAGGTGGGCTTCTAGGCAGAAAAGGCTGGAGTAGGGAAAACACATCCGGACAGGGAAAAAACCTCTGGAGGAGGAAAACATCACTGGAGGGGAAAAATATCTCTGCCTGCTTGGCATCAACTGATAGACTGTGTCTTTCCTTTTCCTCCTCTCCTGAAGGGATGCCCTTAGGTGAGCTTTACACCTCCAACTGCATTGTAGCACACCTCAGAATATTCATTTTCATATATACACCACTATTAGAATATCTCTTTTGACACCTTCTGATGTGACACATATTAACACTCTGTATTTAGTGCATTTATCACTGGCAATCCTGAACGTGCTCTTCTGTTGCTTCAATAAACCTCATTACAGTGAATCTGGATTGTGCACAGCACTTTTTGAGTGCAGCCAGACCTATAGTGCTGGACTGGTAAACTGCACCTGTGCTTCAAATTCTTTCGAACTCGACCAGACTTACAGTGTTAAATTGGTTATAATCACGCCAAACCCAGGCCCTCTTATCTCTGAAGGCAAGCTAGAACTCAAGGGGTCTCATTTTCTGCTGAATTCCCATGCACTTAACGTGAGACCAGGTAATTTGGTGTGTGGGGTCTTAATTTACTCTTTTTGAAATATGCGTAAGTTGACCTAAGTATAATTACAAAATTGTAATAGCATTTAGATTAGATTAGACCATGCTGTATTGATGTGCTTGCTAAGTTAAATACCCAAATACACAAAAATTGTATGCTTTTCCTTTATATTATGTTTTTCCAAGTGCAACAGTAGAAAATATCAAAATCAGGTATTTTTGTATTCAGAAATATGTAATTTTTTTAGAATCTTGTCCAAAGTAACTATATTTTATATATACTTTTTGATCTTATTATGTATGACATTAAAAAGCGCTAGTGACCTCCACAGTAAGATTGTCCATTATTTCCAAAATAGATGTAATTCCACCTAAGTAGAGATGACTATGTCTTGGAGCATATATTTGCAAATTGTACCAATCAATCTTCAAAATTAGGTTAAATGTCTAAGAGCTAATTATCAATTCTTTAGAGATAAACAAGGCTAATCCAATCCAAGAAAAACATATGTCTCATTTTTCACCATCTTGATTTATCTCTTAGGCTTCTTACCCAGAGTGGACTGATCATAATTAGGTCAAGTTTTTATATGATTTTTTGCAGCACTACAGGCTGTTACAAATACTTGCTCTGGGATACAAGCATTTTTTCTTTCCTTTAAATTCACCATACTGTAATAAAAGACATGTTGGTGAATGTATATTTATTCAAAATATTGACCAAAAAGATCTTTTTTTCCTTCTTCACTTCATGCAGTTTTGGAGTTAAACGAACCAGATACACAGCTGCTGTCAGAAGAAGCAGTCCAACCATTTATTTTTCTTTTCTCCTTCCCACCCTTCCCAGTATGCTGATCCAAATAAAAAATCCCATTTTTTATTTTGTACAGATCTGTTTTCAGTGAAAAGGCAGCTCCCACTCACCACATAACTTTACTGTCACTAGATCCAACAGAGGATAATCAGCAGGAGTGCACATCAAAAGGGTAAAGAAAGGCAGGACCAGGCAACAGCACTGCTTCAGCTCAATTTGAACCAGTCCTGAAGCATTTTCTGAGAATGAAAGATGTGAATAGGGTATTTCCCACCCTTTTTTTTCCCTTTCTTACAAGCTCAGATTAATTTTTGACTGCCTAGCAAAGTGACAGCTTGCAGACTTGTCAGATTTATTGAGTTTACCAATAGTCTGTGGGCATCCTGAGTGTAGAAGTTCTGTGATTTCAATGGTCATAAACTTTTGTTGTTGTGCAAGCACTTTCCAGGCCTTTAGGTCCTTCCTGAGAAAATGGACTATGAGCTGGATCCAAACACCTCTCCAGTCTTTCTCACTGCATATTTACTGAATAATTTACTGAAACTATAACTGTTCTTTATTATGTTATCATCAAACAACTGCTGAATACAAAAATGGAATCAAGTAGCAGAATTGAGACCTTGTTTTTCAAATAAACCAAACTTCTCAGATCTCTCCATATTACAGATAGGCTGTTCCTCACTTGCATCTTGGTGATTGATTCAGGCAATTAACTCTCCGTAATTCAATAACAGTGCAAGACTCTACAATTATATTTTCAGTTATTTTTCTTTTAAAAAAGAGGCACAAAAACTCACTGTGAACTGACACAATTGTTTCTCATTGATACAATTATAAGAGTAGTTCTCCATTCTAGGGGTAAGAAGATTACTTTCCTGCAACACATGAATTTGTTGGCCACATTATTGAGTTTGTAGATTGAAAATTATTTATTATTAAGAGACGCATTGATCTAAAACTTACATTAGTTTGAAAAGGCAGTAGATGTTCGGGATGTCAGCCATGGAAATAGTACATCTTCTTGCTACTGGGGTGAAAATCCAATAAACCTTGGCCAGACACTTCTATGTCAATTTGATCTGGGAAACAATGAGGTGATGAGGATGTGTTTGCAGTGAGTACTCTTACACAACACAAATAATGATGCTGTCCATGCCAAAACCTACTTTTAAAAAAATGTTTGCAAGATGAAGCTTTGATCTGCTACTAATGGAAGGGATTGGATACTATTGTTAACTCATAAAGTATCCTATTTACTACACAGTATAGATTACAAATGATATGTAAATGAGGGTAAGTTTAGGAGATAAAGGTGTATTTGAAGATTTTGTTTTTAAAGCTGTTACCAAAGATATGATCTCTCATTTATAATTTAGAATCATATAATCATTTAGGTCAGAAAAGGTCTTTAAGATCATAGAGTTCAACCATGAATGTGACATTAACAAGTCCACCACAAAACCATGTGGCACAAAACTGCCACATGTACATGTCTTTTAAATACCTCCAGAGAGGGTGACTCAACCTTTTTCCCAGGCAGCCCGTACCAGTGCTCGGTAACTCCTTCAATGAAGAAATTTTTCCTCATATCCAATCTAAACATCCCCTGGCACAACTTGAGGACATTTCTTCCTGTTATGTTACTTGTTACCTGGCAGAAGAGACCAACCCCCACCTAATTACAACCTCATTTCAAGAGAGCAAAAAGATCACCCTTGAGCCTCCTTTCCCCAAGCTTCCTCACCTGCTCCTCAGAGGACTTGTGTTTTAGACCCTTCACCAGCTCCATTGCCCTTCTCTGGACACGCCCCAGCACCTCAGTGTTTTTCTTGGATTGAGGGGCCCAGAACTGAACACAAGAAACAAGGTGTGGCCTCACCAGTGCCAATTACAGGTGGACAATCACTGCCCTGGTCCTGCTGGCCACACTATTGCTGATCCAGGCCAGGCTGCCATTGGCCTTCTTGGACACCTGGACACAGCTGGATCCTGTTCAGCCACTGCTGACCAGCACCCCCATGTCCTTTTCCACTGAGCTGTTTTCCAGCCACTCTGCCCCCAGCCAGTAGTACTGCCTGGAGTTGTTGTGACCCAAGGGCAGGACCCATCACTTCACCTTGTTGAACCTCACACCGCTGGCCTCAGTCCATCAGTCCAGCCTGCCCAGAACCCTCTGCACAGCCTTTCTACCCTCCAGCAGATCAACATTCCCACCCAACTTAGTGTCGTTTGCAAACTGACTGAGGGGTGACTCGATCCCTTTGGTTCAGATCATCGATAAAAATGTTAACTGGCTCCAGTTGACAGTGGCAACGCTGTTTGTGACTGGACACCAAATGTAATGGACAAATGTACATTCAACACTCAGGCCTGCCAACCAGTTTTCTACCTAGCAAAGAGCATGTCCATCCAATTCATGAACAGGACGTTTCTACGGGAGAATGCTCTGAGAAACAGTGTCAAAGATTTTTCTAAAGCCCATGCAGTCAAGATCCACAGACTTTCCTTTATCCACTAAGCAGGTCATCTTGTCATAGAACAACATCAACTAAACCATTTACTTTGTTCTTCCTAAGACAAAGTTCTCTCCTGTTATAATTGTGACTTCTAGAATGCATAAACCACCTACTAAGTCACCTGAGCTTATTACACAGATCTTAGTGTATTAGCTACGTACATGTATTTATACACAGATAAATTACATAACTATGATACAACTATTATGTACTAATAAATGTGTCTGTTCATGCTAGATAATATATCTATTTCCAATGTGCTGAGAAGTTCAGCAAAGCTTTATATTGTATAGCCACAGTTTGTCTTTTCTAGGTTAACTGGAAGTAAGAGGACCAGAAGACACTGGGAGAGTATCAGAGAAATAACCAAAGATTTTCTGAAAGCAGGAGTCAGAAGATAGCTAAAAAGCAAAAAAGCAAAAAAAGTTGTTTGCCTTACACAGATTGTTAAATTTGCTATTAATGATGTCCACTTACATATTAAAGTTTAGGTAATTGTATGTAAATAATATGCAGATTAAAGGTATTGGGATGATATTTCTCTTTCACTAAACTCTGTTCTACAGAGGTATTCATCTGCAAATGCTCCAAGTTTTCTCTAGAACTTATTCTTGCAATTTAAGTATATCCAATGAAGTTACCTCCCCAATAGGCTGACTCACTGTCACAGAATCATAGAATAATTCAGACTGGAAGAGATTCCAAGGTAAGTTCCCAACCTTAACAGCACAATTTTCAGTATTGAATTTACATATTTATTTTACATTGTATGCAGTAAGAGACTGTCTATTGCTGTTATATGTGACTTTCATATGTTTTCTTGGCAGTTGACGAATCTTTATTTGCATACTGTTCCTCAGAAGTCCTGAAAAAAAATTGTTTCTGGTAAAATCTTGTTTATGTAGACTGGCTTTCTTAAACTGCTATAGGTCTCATCCCATGTCCAAGAATAAGTAAGAAATTGCTAAAAATTTTTGTAAGTTAGCTTAAGATATTACAAAGAAAGAAATGTTAGTTTTTAATTTTATTTGTGATGCACAAACATATGATATTTGTAATGTGACTCTAACTGGTAAATGAACAATCAGCATATTTCATAGTAGCTCACAATTAGATTAATGGCAGTGAACCCACCTTTGATCATCAGATAATATGAATTTGAATTGAACAGAAACAAGATTTTTGAAATTTTTCACCTGAAATCACTTTGGGAATTATTTAAACCAGCCCACTATCCATGCTTTCCTAAAACAAATCTTGAATTAATATTTGCCAAATAACTTCAGCTTCTTACACTATGGACAAATCCACTTATTGCAAGTCATAACATATTTCTTTTCTATTTTCCTACCACTAATCTGGTATTAGCAGGAAAAGAAAACAACAAACAAACACGCCCTTCCCCCCCAACCTGGAAGTTTAATCAAAAATAATGATCTCCATAGAGTGCATCCATTCACAAATCATCTTACCCACTTGGCTACAGAGAGTAAAAGGAAAATTATTTTTGCCTCAGATTTTCAAAATGGGCTGCTGGTTGGAAAACAGAACACGTGATATTAATTGACTTGTTCACGTATTCCTGGAGCTTATTTACTACAGATGCAAATTAGATTGACACATGCTTCAATAGAATGTCCTCGACTGAAACACAGTGAACAGCAACATTGAGTCTATTCATGCATTTCCTGCAAGTCCTGAGGGATGGCATCAAATGAGACCCTCAGACTTGCTAAAAAAATTTCATGTGGAACAAATCATATGCCACTCACGAAGTTTAGCATTCAGTCAGAAGAATAAAAAGATGGATCCACAGTCAAAGTGGTCTTATAGATGGGTTTTATTCATGATTCTGAGAACCTGACAACCTTCTCCACAGTTTAGACTCATCTGGATTACAGGTGAAGATTGATCTCAGAACCAAGCTAAAGAGCTTTCAGTTTTTTTCATCTGTAAGACAAAAGAGTTCATGCAAGGAACTGGCAAGATGCAGAATAAGCACTAGGGGCATTTTCATCCCTCTTTGCCATAGCCATATACACACGAAAGGAGAGTATGAGTGCTAAGTATCTTAAAAAGCTGCATGCACTATAAAAGCAATTTGTAGTTGTACTTAATACCCTTTAAATATTACCCTCCTAAAATACCATCAAAGCAGCTGATTAAGAAACTCAGGTCTTCTGATGTTGTTGGTTTTGTTAATATATGCTACTTCATGCATCTTGGAAAACTGAAATCTGACTTGTCTGCTTTGCTTCCTCAGGTTCTCTCATTGCTGTAAAACAGAACTGTAAAAGAATATAAAAGCAAAGGGAAATGACAAAAACTTTCATATATGAAAGTGCTTTGTCTTAAAGCCTTTGTAGGAGATTCAGTTTGGACAAATCCACTGCCACTTTCTCTTTCTTGCCTTGGGCTGCTTAGAGTCTGTGGATATCCTTTGCAAGCTCTCTATCTGGGGTGGATTTTTATCCACAGAATCTGTTCAAGATACTAGAATCCGGGATATTTTGTGTTCTGCCATTTTGGGGGGAAATCACCCAAATAAATACATGAAATTGTTGACTTCCACAGTGTTAAGAGTTGTATGAGGTGAACAACTGATTTTCAACATTACAGCTGTGACAACTTAGTATTATTTTGTTTCATGCAAAGGGAATATTCTCTCAGGTTTTCTCTGCAACAAATGTCTATGTGAAACAGCAAAAAAACTTCAGCTGTTTCCAATCAGACAGGACTGTCTTCTTCCTTCACCCAAATTTTCCAGACTCACAAAACTACTATTTTTCTCTGTTGTTGCAAGTAAGAAATATTTAAGGTGTTAATTTCAAATCCTTAAAAATAATGCCTGCATTATGAGTCATGAAAGAACATCTCTCACTGTAAACAAGCAAAAACGCTTTTTCATTGAAGATATGATTCACCTCTTACAGAATGACTGCTTGAACTCCCTATTTGAGACCTAGCTAATATTAGGGAAAAGCAGAAAGAGGCATTAGTTAATGTGGGTGGGGGAAATCAGCACCTGACACTGCTTTCAGGAAAAATGTCCAAAATCAACAAGTTCCTTGGAGCAAGCAGATAGTATTGGTTCACATAAAATTACAGCCTGCAAATGCTACACCATGAATAGTCCTGGTGTTACTGGAATATAGACATAAAATGGCTCAAAAGTGTGTTCTCAGTAGTGAGACATTTTGGCTAGCTGGGTTGAAACGGCTGGCAGAGTAGAAGAACAACAGAAAGGTGTATCTACGTGTTTCAAAACTCATACATACCATGCTGAGGCAAGTTCTCCATTTCTCAGGCAACAATAGATTTGCAAGGCAGGAATGCATTCCTCCACTGTTATTTGTGAAGCCATATTGTCTGAAAAAATGTAAATATTCAGCTAGTGAGATTAAACTGAAGTAAAAGAGTATCTCTGGTGAAGTATTATCCATCTCCCAAATTAGGAAAGTCATGCTATATACTCCTGACATACTAGGAACTTCTTATTTTTCTGTCTCTTTTTCTTACCTTCAACATCTCTCGGCTCTATTTTAACAGCCATATGTAAAACATTAATATGTATCTTCTTTTGAAATGTTTGGTAGCTTATATTCTTAGTGCCATTTTTAACTATGGTATCACTTAAATGTATTTATCATATGTGTCAATCCATTTGTGACTCACTGGAAGACTGAAGATTTCTGTAGGCCCTCTTGAAATTAAGTGTGAAGACCTCCATCGTTTTCTTTACTGTTCATCTCATAACACCATGAGTTTCCCATCTTCCTCTTTCTTCTAACACCATCATAGCTATTTTGTAATATTAAGTGAATTCAAAACAATTTTTCTTGCAGTATCACAAACTTGTTTTCTCCAACACACAACTATTTAATAGTGTGATCTTCATTTAACAGTCTTAGTCATATTACATACTTTAATTCTGGCATACTCTGGTTGTATAAACAAAAAGGTGCAGGGTAAAAGCTTTCAGACCCTTTGCTTTATAAGACTTTTCAAATTTGGTGATGGGTAGACTGGAGGACTGTGGCACCCACTTTTTGCACCTGATGAGTAAATCCCCTGTTTAAACTTGTCATACATGTCCTAAACCACTTTATTTTGGATGGTTCTTGTTTTTATATAAATCTTTTATTATAATAATACTGCACACAGAATAGCTCTTCTTTTACTTCCCCTTTTGAATCTCTTTCAGTAGTAGTCTGATTCTCAAGATGGCAAACCCGTGTGAATATCCATTTATTCATGGAAATGGATTTGCTAATTATTATCTTTCTAAAGGTGATGCTTTATGCTCCTCAATTTACCTTTTTTATACACAAAATGATATGATTTTTCAATGTAAACATAAACATGAATAATTTCTATATATTACCATGTGGCGTAATTTCCTCAGAACGCAATCAAAATTATAAGAAACAGCAAACAGACAGGACTGAGTGTAGAGCACAACAGTAGAGCCATAGTAGTTTTTCATCAATCAACAACATCTTGCTTTAATGAAGTCCTTGGCTTCATCGTTTTCACATGCCACTCACCCCCAGCCTTTTTTTTGCCTCATTCCCTCATTCTATTTAATCAGCAATACAAACACCTACCATTTAACATGTACCATGTGGCACCACCACCTAAAAAACACTGCAAATCAACACCAAGGTAATTTTGTAGACACAAAATTTAGTCACAAAAGACTTTACTAAAAAAACCAAGGGAGTTTTATCTGGTTTGCTCCCCAGTAAAAACTCCTAAACTGTACTATCTCTAAACTAAGAGTGTCAATTTGGCAATTTGAAAACCAAACTTTTAAATGTCCAACAATATGGTAAAGATTATGTCCTTTGCTGGCTTTGCTTTTAACAAGAGAGAGGGAAGGAGGGAGAGCCATAGCTCTCCATCAAGAACTATTAAGGACAACAGTAAGTTACCACTCCTAATAAATAATACAGATTCATGAAATTGGTTCTCTGTACATGGAACATGAGAATGCAGCCAAGAGGCAGCTATACAATCTTTTGGTCCTGCCCTCAGACTGCCAGACATTGCACAGACAAAATCCGGAATTCTGAATGTCGAGGTATGGAAGAATACAGTGACAGCCATATCTCCAAAGTGGTTATTTTTTTCTTAAAGATCCCTGGAGCGTAAATTCTATCCACCCCCAGATCTGTAAGAGTAGGAGTACTTTCTAGGCAAGCCACTTGAAAAGACTGGAAAGGCATTTTGCATGGTCATCGTAAATCTATTTCCAGTGTTTAAACACACGACAGATGCACTTTGTAGGCAATTCTACAGTACTCATGCACTAGCCCTGCAGACTTCAGGAGACAGGAAAATGTAGCCGGCTTCCTCCTGCTTGACTACACATATTTTGCACTGCAAAACAATCCAGGGTGCACAGAAGGATACTCTCAGGTCTCATTCAGCTGGGATGTAATCTGGACCCAGTGAAATGTTTTTAAGGTTTCCCCATCTGGATGTACTCAGCGCTCTTCAAACCTATCCAATCAAGTCTCACGATACCCTTCTCCAGTATTAGTCAGACCTGCTAATTTGGTGCTTGAAAGCTCTTTACCCATTAACCAACCCTCTGTGTGTGTATGTGTGTCTGTATGTGAGAAGGGTTTATTTTCAAGTTGATACTCTAGAGATGTTACAATCCAGTCTTACTGCCAGCACACATCCTTCTTTTCTGTAAGGTAATAGGTATATCATATTATACTGAGCGTAACAAAGTAGTCTTTCAATCAGACAAAAGGTCTCCATTCCATCCTTTAAATATAGTTTCATCCCTTTCTTCCATCCCATGTTCACTACTGAGTCACATTAATTAAACAATTAAAAGTATTGAACACTATACAAATACAGAACTGTCAATTTACCAGTGGTTTTCTGCCCTTTTTGATTTAGAGATGTGTAGCCAATCCACATTTCTTTCACTGAATCTTCAGCAATATAGAAGCACCTTAAGAAAATTTAAACCTTTCTGCACTGATGGCAACAGGTACATAATGAAAATCTGAAATTATTCAGGCCTGCATGAGAATTGTCTGACTTTGTGCATTTACTAAAACCTGTTTATCACACGATTATGATGATTTTGAAGTTAAGGATTTGGGGACGATATAATTCCTTATATTCTGTAAGTGTTAATAACAGGTTCTGGATGAACTTCGCAAATAATTACAAACTCTAATTTAGATATTGTGTCTTCAACACGCTTGTGCAGCGACTTCAAAATTATATGCTACCAGTAACAAAATAATTACTGGTCACATGCAAATTTACTGCATTAGCAGTGTATCTTTAAAAATGTCTGTATAATTAATGGCATTGCTTCTAATTTTCCTCTGTATCTCATGCTCCTTGATCAGTTGAGGTGAACCTAAGGCCTTGGTTTCACGCAGCTCAGAGCACAAGGATGACACTGGTTCCCACACATATAATTAAAGAGTTGGTACAGAGGGAAGACATCTTTTCTCTTCAACTAATGTGGTTGCCTGTAGTTGAATGCCTACTCCTGCTTGCTCCTAGAGTGAACACTTTTGAAAGATGCAGAAGAAAGAACAGCTGTCTACAGAGCAAAAATTACAACTTATTTGAATTTATGGGAGACACCAGTTTAATGATCTGAAATATTTCCAAACAATATTTGTTTTCCTGACTTTTTATACAATTTTTTTTAAATTAGTACTGTTTTGACTTTACTAGAAAATCATAGGGTGACATTTCCCTGATATTTCTTATTTATAGGAAAATAATGTTTCTGTCTCAAGCATTTTATAAGAGCAGTTTTCAAAAGTTGTTTAAGAAAGCTCAGAATTGCCTCTGCAGAGAAGGATGCTCAGCCCTGAAGCAGAATGAAGACATTAAATAACTAGAATTTTCTTAACAGGATAGTAGAGAAATTCTTAACATGTTCATGGAGAAAATTATGTGGGAGGGAACATCTGAAGTACTCAATGCAGAGCTAACTTCAGACTTAGACAGGGCTCCTCAGGGACTCGTCCAGTTTTGAAAATCTCTGAAGATGGAAATTCCACAGTTTCTGGGCAGCTCATTCCAGGGTCTGATCCCTTTACCAGAAACAAGCTTTTGTTTATATTGAGTTAGAATTTTCACTGCTGTAATTTATGACTGCTGTCTCTTGTTCTTTTGCTGTGTACCTCTGAGAAGTGTTTGGGTGGTTAAAACTACAGCACACCAAATCACCTTGAAGAAACTGCTTACAAGAACAAGTTTAGATATCACATAATTAAAACAAAGCACATACAGATGGCAAAAAAGACCCCACTTGTGAAGGGAAACAACAGGTTCCCTGTAAATCATGTTGAATTTAGCTCACCTGCCAAAAGTGACTCTCCATTTTATAACTGTTCCCCCAATTTTCCATTTCCATTATGAACAGCCAAAGCAAATTTTCAAGAAGGTGGTTACAGTGCAATAGGCATACACTAGCATAAATAATCTGACAACTCATCACAGGCCTTATCTGAGTAAATAGGTATCTTGGAGATAGATTACGGGATCTGCCTCTGACTCTGGTGAAATGAGAGACTTTAACCTCAACATCCCTTTTGGCTCATTCAACACCCCCATTTTACACAACACCACTGTTCATTAGACAAGTTTAATTAATTATCATGCTAGAACATGCATTAATTTTTCAGCTACACTTTCACTGCAATTCAGACTTAATGGAGGAGCCTTAAGGGAGCTGTGTTCCAGTCAAGTGAAGTAACAGACATTCTCATAAGAGGCCTCAGTTTATTTATTTGCAGTCTCATTTCCTCTTATATTCTTTCCTTTTTCAACATTCCCTTTCCTACATAGATCTCTATATTTGAAATAACATTGCAACCCTGGCAGCAAAGCTTAAGATGAGACCTTATAAGAAGAAAAGGTTTATTTATTTTACAATAAAATAAATTTCACCCACACTGTCATATCCACACACTCAAAAGTGCACTCAAGAAGTGTATGTCCAAGAGCTGCGTCATCTGTCAAGCATCAGGTGCCAGGTGTGCTGCCAGGTGTCCTTACAGGATTCAGATGCAAAGGGCAAGGAACATAGACTATCAAGCCTCCTTTGTCACAAAAGCCACTACATTCCTAATGATCTGTTTATCCCCTGGTTCCAACTACATTTAGCAACTGTGTGTCTACTTTTAAATTCTTTTAGCTATTTTCCCAGCGACTCTTTAAGCTCTCTTTAGCAACTTCAAGGGGAACTGAAAATTTGTATTCTCTGTATTTTCTGTGCTGTGTGTCAGTGAGCACGAAGACAGAGGTAGCAATAGCTTCAGCCCCATTACTGACACACATGTAGCTGCAATCTAAATCCCCAGCTGGCATTCTCTCCTCCCAAACAGGATGTATGTTGATGCTGCTATAGGATAACCCATGTTACTTGTTTCCTCTGATTCATAAGTTGCCTGCAGAAGACAGATTTATTTCCTACCAACCTGTTTAAAAATGGTATCCTTGGATTCTCTGGAACCACAGGTAAAAAAACTTCAAGGATCACCTTCCTCTATCCTGCTACAATACATAAAAACCATGTCTTAAACCTCAAGATATTCAGATACAATCCTGTTGCAAAGACTGATGATTTCTGCAAGCAGTTAAGACTTCATTGAATGGTAAGCTTTTTTGGGGGTTTACTCCAAACATCTCCTAACAGCAGGAGCTTCTGAATTATTTTTCTTTCCTAATGAAATCAAATCCACTCCAAGTCAAAAATAGGAAAAATTTACCTCAGAGTTTTTCAAACAATTTTCTTTCTGCAATATCTTTGGGAAGTGGTAGTCACTATCACTAGATGTATTTGGAAGACATGTAGGTGTGACACAGACATAGTTAATGGCAGACTTGGCTGTGCTAGGCTAGTGGCTAGACTTGATGAGCTTAATGGTCTTTTCCAACCAAGATAATTCTATGATACTATGTCAAAATCCAGTATTTTTATTAAATTTTATTAGGGACTTTTAGTCGCCTTGTATGAATGTTTGCTCCCAAGTTCGGTTTAGCAGGTTATTTTTTTTCATCTCCCCAGAAGAAACATATTAAGGCACAAAGGACAGTTATTTTGTGAAAATACTACTACTATTAAATGGATGTCTCCATCCTTTATTAACTGGTTCAATGCTGATGAGCAGTGTTTGATCAGCGCAACACCACATTGTTTCCATGAAGACACATGATGGACACAATGGACTGGATCACATTCTGCTAAGACCATATATAGAATTATTATATTTAGATGGTTCTGTGGTGGGAGATACCTATTGAAATAGTTGTGAAGTTCTGCAGGTAATTCTTCTATCCATTGTTCTGGTGCAATTTGATTCCATTTATTGTATGGTCTCGAGGAAGCCTGACCCCAATGAGCCTCACAGGGCTGTGGGGAAATGAAGTTCCAGCTTTAAATATATTTTATGAATTCTCGTCGAATTTTCAAAGCAGAGTGGTATAAAATAACTGTATGAGCTATCACTTCATATTGTACTAGCTCTATATAGGTTTTAATTTTTTCTTGCCATGCTGAGCCTCTCAAACTACTCTTTTCTTGTGTTACTCTTATTTTGTTATTTTCTTTTCAGGTTCTGTTGCAAGTGCAGCTGAGTAGAAAGTAATTGAGGCTTTTATGCAAGCACATGTTTTAGATGGTTGCAGGTTTTATGAAGGTGGATGTGTTATGTCTGAGTTTAAGTGCACCTAGTAGTCCACAGGTTGCTATTTCTTTCCCTGTTCACCATCCTACTCAAAGCTTACTGGTAATTATCACTATAAAAACAGTCTAATTTTTATCCCTAGACCATCACAGCTGAGACCACTAAAATATTCATCCTACCAAGTTTTGTACAGACTCCATCTTCAGCACCAGCACGGAACAGAGTAAAGCCTACTTTTCTTTTTATACAACCTATGCATAAGAATTAGCAAACACATCTGAACTGGAAGTGACATGAGTGTAATGAAAGCAAAAAAAAAAAAAAAAAAGTAATGAAGATATTACCCATAAAAAGTGAATGAACAAATGAAAATAATAAATACAAAGTACAAGTTACATAAATACTATGAAAAATTGAAACAGAATGAGGTATTATGCTCATGCAACTTGAAAATACCTTCTAAGATTTCCTAATTAATCCAACACTACTGGGAGGAAAATCACACAAGATTATCTACATTGTATTTTCTATCTTGTATAAAAATATATTTGCCTTTCTTAAAAATAGATCAGTATTTAATAATTTTTCCTCTCCTTTCAGTACTAAATCTTTGAAAGAACAGTCTTCCTATCTTCTTTGGAAGCTATTAATAAGTTGGGAAGACATGCCTTTTTTTCCAAGATTTGTCACAGAGGTTTTCTTTATTTTTCTTCCTTCTGTGTAATTTTTTAGTATTATTGTTTGGTTCCCCTGGAAATCTTTAAATAACATTACACAGAGACCACATGTATCTCAAGTGTTTCCATACCTCCTTTAAAACAAAAATTATCAGAATGGAAATGACTGTCATGTATTTGCAAAATAAGTTGTTCAACTTCTCATGTTTCAAAGTCCATATAATGGAAATGATGAAGAAAAGGTGTATTTTGGAGTAGGTATCTTCCTTTTCTGTCACAGAGATTCATTTCTTCCACCTAGATGGAAATTATAAAGAGGAAAAAATGCTATACTCTGTCCCCCAAAAGGCTGACAACTACTTCTTTTGCATGTATGTGTGTAACAGTGAGGAGGGAAGATACAAGAGTGGGAGGAGAAGGGTTTAAATTTCTGTAATAGTAGTATGATCCATTTGACAATCTCTCTTCCTGTGACCAAAGTAAGTCTGTGAAGCAGGGTCTCATCTTACATGACAGAAATATTTATCTGTTCTAAAAGAATGTCGGGTTAATACCTGTGATTCTTCTCTCCAAGCACATTTATTAGACTCTTTCCTCTTCAGTAGTTTCTCATTCCTTGACACTTGGTAATAGATCATTCACTTATAAAAGGGATGTAACTACACCAGTAAAAATGTAGACTTTTGTTAATAGTAAGAAAAATGTAATCATGAATTGAGATTGGGCTATAAGAAAAATAATTAATTTTGCTACAAAAGCTTCCCTACCAAACCTCTAAAATTTCACTTAGTTTTTGGATTTTGCTTCAAACTGAAGTTCTGGTTTAGTTTATTTTAAACATTTCTTCTTTTTTTTTTTTTTTTTCTACTTTTTAGTATGTGTTTCAATTCTAAGCAGATTCTTTGCAAGCCAGTCCTAGAAATTAAATACATTGATCAGAAGTCACTCTCTCTCTGTTAGCACAGGATACAAACCTCTGAGAGATCTTGAGCTTCAGTTCTGTAGTAGTTGGAGAATCTCTTTAAGCTGAGCTTTATTCACCATGTTCTGATGCATGCATAGACTAATTTAAAAAAAGACAAGTTTTAATATAAATCACCAATATTTGAACCTTATTGCGGTTTTACTTAAATTGTTAGAAGACATGTATTTGGTTCCTGCAGACATGATATTACACAAATATTGCAACTATGTCATTCAGTAAACACACTAGGAGGCCTCTGTTTCCCTTAATTTTAAATAACGTCTCCATCAGCTTTGTAACAACTTGTTAGGAATAGACAAATTTACTATAGAATCAATTAAAGCTACCCTTTAATGCAGCAATTAAGTCCCCTTAGTCCCTTAAAGAAAATTAAAGCAACAGGCTGACTGATCCCAGTACTTGAGGATGTGGATTGAAAATCAGGCTCAGAGGCAAGATGTCATTTCCCCTTCAAATTCACATCAAGCAAAGGTTTTCCCACTTGGATTCCAAGAGTTCTTGATTCTACCATCAAGTCAATAGCCAATTTCTTTCTTCAGGACTTAAGCCTGATTCTTCTTAGGCTTGGAGGATGTTGGAAAAGAAAATGTTTCTGGAACTGGAGGGAACCTGGTTCCTACCCAAAGCATCCCAACAGCATTCAAAGCTTGTGGGAGATTTCAGCCATTCTGTTCCCAGAGAAACTAGGCAGCATTTAGAGCATTCCAAAATTCTAAGAAGTTTTTGTACAACACTTTATAAAAAACCAAGATACTAATAACTGGATTAAGCTGCTTTTTGAGTTCACAATATGATGGCCTCAAATTGAAGTCTTCATGCCTCTTAAAGTACAGGGAGCCAAATGAAGAGCGTTTTATGGGTCTCCAGGAATTAAAGTTTCTTTGTCTTATGTTGTAACAAAAAAAGTCCCATTATGTCATGTTATACTTGCCAAGCTTCAGTGGAAGGCTTTCCAGCTGAATGGAACCAAAAAGCTAGGAGCACAAACAACAGTTCACCAAGGCCATCAGGACTGTGTAAAGAACTTGCAACCTCTGCTCTTTTTAGCAGGGATTTTTGAAATGTTCCCCCATCCTCTTTTTGTTTCCCTGGTTCATAGATTACAAGAAGGAGAAAATTTTAAAGGAATCCTTCTGAAGGAACTACTCCTCCTGCATTTGAAGAAATACTGCTGTGTCTCTTCCATAAGTAAGAAAATTTAGTAAAAAACTGCTTTGCTTTTGTCAGTGTCTGAGGGCCTGTATTGGTCACAAACACTTTGCCTAGTCACAGGAAATGCTAATTAGTTGTCAGGTAGCTAGCTGCACAATCTTGGGCTTCCCTGTACAGACAAGACCACCTACACTTCCTCAGAAAACCTGAATGGACATGAGAGCTCCAAGCTTGTGCCAAGGAATCCACAGATTCACAGTCTGGCTGAAGCAGAAGGTCAATCCAAAGCTGCAAGGGTTACACAGTAACCTTTTCCACTGCCCTGCCTACAATCAGGCAGGAGCTCTTAGCAATTCAGCAGGAAGAACAAATGGCCTTGATGGGCAGTCAGTTTCAAGTGCTTCTAAATCAAGTAATCTCCCATCCCTCAGGGATCATCACACCTCAGATGGTGGAGGAAGGAATGGGCTGATAGCAGGGACCATCCTTTCCTATGAGGGTTTTCCAAGGTAATGGCTCTCCCATTGTTCCCAAGAGAAGAAAACAACTACAACAACCCTGACACAGCCCATGATTAACAGTAGTAACAGTTTTCCTTTTAAATTGCTCCTGCCCCCTCCAACAGCATAACAAAACTAAGATGTCAGCAGTGTGTGCAGGACTGAATGCAGCTCTTGCTCCTGGGACTGCAGGTATCTCTCCAGAAACTACTTTGTTGATTTCACATGTGGTCTTGATGACTTCAGGAACAAGACCTCATTGAACTCAAACACTATTTCATTCAAAAACCAGCCACATCCCACTTCTGCTCTGTGGCCCATAAACTGAGAAACAAGCCCTGTGGTACAATGTGAAGGCTTGTGGGTGGGCATGGTAACTGGAGTTACTGGCAATGCACATTTTGGTCTGGATTCCTGCGTACTTAAAGGCATCTGAACTGAAGATGTGTATCTGGAATTGGTTCTTATATGTTGTGGTCTGAATGGAAGCTTCAGACAAAGTTTAACAGAGAGATCTTCCCGTTGTTACAGAGGGTTCAGAAAAGACCCCCTTGCTTTCCGAACTCTTCAGAGAGAAGTCTAGGTGCAGCTGGATCCAATCCTAGTCCCAGACTTAATCAACTATTTATGTCTAAAGGATTGCATAGGTGTGACTGGCCTTTATATTACTTTGTCCTGCAAGACTGAGGATGGCAAACCAAATACATTTACATGAAGAAAGTAAATCAGTTATTTTAATTGATGACAGTGATTAAACTAAAAGACTTCAACCAGAACTGTAACTACTAGTAGAGTGCACTATTTGTTAAATCAATAATTTTGAAGCTAGCTTACCAGCTATTAAATGGACATTGATGTTACTTATCCATACCTATGACCATGGGAAAAGTAACCCTGAGGGGCATTACCACTCAAGGGAGGAATCTCCACATGCACTCCTAGAAGGACCATGTTGCAAGTCCCTGCTGTAAGAAGAGGGACTGGGCTTTCATAGTGTAAAGTAATTGACTGTCAAGCATATGTTTCTAGGCCAGCGGTGTCAGCTCAGCAGACTTTAGCTCAGCACCTTTAAATCAATTACAGTATTATCACTTGCTGGTTTCTTTATCAGGATCTTTGTCTGCAGCCTCCTCAGCAATGTCAGGTGCTGTCAGAACATTGTTTTTCACGTCCTCAGAATGTTTCATTTGGGATGAAGGACTCAGGCTGGTTTCAGCATTCTTCAAAACCAAAAGCAGCATGAACCCCTTCTCTATCTACCACTGATAACTTTTACAAATAGGGTAAAGTTTGAGCTGTTTCTCCCCCACTTAGGCAGAGCATCCTGCTACAGTCAATGACAGCTCAAAAGAAAAAATACATCCTAGTACCATTAAATCCTTTCAGAAAAATAACACTGCAGCCACTACTGCAAAGCTGTTACTTAATATCTTTCTATGATGGACTATGACCACACCACATATTCAGATCTTGGTATTCTCTCTGTCTGAACAGTCATGCATGATTTGATGGATGGACTGTTCAGCAGATGAGGAATTGGCAGGATGCTCGCATCCAGAGAATAGTGTTCAACAGCTCAGTGTCCAGATGGAGACTGGTGACAAGTGGTGTCCCTCAAGGATCTGCAGGGGGACAAGTACTGTTTAACATCTTCATCAGCATCACAGACAGTGAGATCAAGTGCACCTCCACCAAATCTGCAGACGATACCAAGCTGAGTGGTGCAACTGACACAACTAAGGGATAAGATACCATCCTTAAGGACCTGGGCAAGCTTAACAAACAGGCCCATGTGAATCTCATGAGGTTTAACAAGACCAAGTTCAAGGTGCTGCACCTGGGTCAGGGCAATCCATAGGTGATTGATCCCCCAGGATCAATCCACACCGGGGGATGAACAAATCGAGAGCAGCCCTGGGGAGCAGGACTTGGGGGTGCTGGTGGGTGAGAGGCTGGACATGACCCAGCCATGTGCACTCACAGCCCAGAGAGCCAAACGTGTCCCAAGCTGCATCCAAAGCAGCGTGGGCAGCAGGGGAGGGAGGGGATTCTGCCCCTCTGCTCTGCTCTGGTGAGACCCCACCTGGGACACTGCATCCAGCTCTGGGGTCTCAGCACAGGAAGGACATGGATCTGTTGGAGGGAGTCCAGAGGAGGGATACAGAAATGATCAAAAGGATGAAGCACCTCTGCTGTGAAGGCAGGCTGAAAGATTTGGGATTGTTCAGCCTGAGGAAGAGAAGGCACTAGGGAGGCCTTCAGTACTTAAGCAAAGGATGTAAGTAAGATAGGAACAGACTTTTTAGCAGTATCTGTAGCAACTGAACAAGGGACAATGATTATACACTAAATGAGTGGGGATTTAGAGATGGTAGGACGCAATTTTTTACAGTGAGGGTGGTGAAACATTGGCACAGGTTGCCCAGAGAGGTGATAGATGCCTGATCCCTGAACCCTGGAAACACTCAAGGTCAGATTGGATGGGGCTCTGAGCAACCTGATCTAGATGAAGATGTCCCTGATAATTGCAGGAGCATTGGACTACATGGCCTTTGAAGGTCCCTTCCAACCTACACCATTCTATGACTCTATGCCTGTTTTAATTGCAGGAATATTTAACCAATAATTGCTTATCTCAACAACTGTCTTGTAATATCTCAGTGATAAGCAAAGCTGGTTAGAGATTTCACAATCCTGCTGGGATGGTATGGCATTAATAACCTGTACCCTCATCTTTGCCAATCTTTATCCCCCACTTCATTGTTTCTCATTCTCTTTTCTCTCTCTCAGAAATTTCTTTCTTTAAATTGCAAATGAATAATCTGTCAGAATCTCAGGACTCTTGTCATAGGAATTACTGGCGATACAGTCCCTCTGATGAAATTAAGAGATGTGAAAACAACAAAGGACTAACTAAAAATATGATTCTTCTCCTGTTCTGCCAATAAGAATTTTAAGCAAAGTATGTATGTTTGTACCTTCACATACCTGTATTTTACTTTCTGTCACAGGCACGGAATTCATGAATTATGTGATCTGTAAGTGTGGCTTGGGAATTTGGATTTTACCCTGTGCATTTGCTACCACCGAACTAAGAAATCCTTATGTCTATTCCTTGAACCAAATCTTCCCTTCCCCAAACTGACTTAATTTCTTGCCAAGCCTTGCTTCAGAAAAAGGTACAAGTTTGATTTGTTACGGCAGATCAGCTATTTACCTGCTTTCATTATTAAACAAATTTGTCAGAAGGTAACAACCTTATGGATGTTTCCCATTTTGCTGTCACCATGACTCTATGAATGGATCTTAGATGTCTGTGCTTGAATGATTTACCAAAGTGATGGACTAGGATTTGATGACACTGTATCATATTTTCATCAAATAATTTTACTTTTTTCCCCCCTGTGATTAATGCCTTGGCCACAGTTTCGTCTCAAAATTTCTGGTTTGGCTTACCAAATTTCTTCCTTGTGTCCCACTCCATCTAGATCACGCACATCTCATGAATTAGAAAATACTCCCCATTAGGATTAAGCAACGTACAACTTTTCTCCTGGATGTCCTGGCATCTAACGCTAACAGTTGAAAAGATGACACTTATCTATGGTCTGTCAATTGCTGAACAAGTCTTGATTACTTGCAGGTTTTCCATTTACTGCTCCCTCAGGTACTGTCTCTCAGCCTGCCAGAGGCATGCAGGACAGCTCTTCAAGAGAGGTTAAGAATTTGTAACTACTGCTTTTGTTCAGCAGATTTGTGAAGGCTTCCCCACTTTTTTTTCATGTCCTTATTGCATAGGTGAACATGTTTCCAGGGAACTCTTTAAATTTTGAAGGAACTACTCCTTCTTTCTCCCAGTAATGTTGCCTCTTTTAAAATGAGAACACAATTTCATACAAAATGCAGTTATTTGCTTGTATTATTTACAAATACTTTCCCTGCTCAGGTGAAATGCTAGTGGGCTTCTGGCATCTGCACTACACTCTTGACCTTCTTCAGCACCAAACCTGACAGAATTCAAGAAGCGTTTGGACAGTGCTCTCAGGCACATGGTGTGACTCCCGGAGATGTCCCCTGCAGGGCCGGGAGTTGGACTCGATGACCCTTGTGGGTCCCTTCCAGCACAGGACATTCTGTGATAGTTCCGTGACTCTCTGTACCCACAGAGAACTGGAGGGGGACCTGGGGCATGGCTAGGGCACGCCTGGAACACGCTGTGCGCCCGGAGCACCCCCAAGGCCGCGCACCGGGCCCATTGCGGGGCGGGTGGGGCTGCCCGGCGCCCGCC
>VZTI01005548.1:272789-348376 GCA_013397865.1 Struthidea cinerea
CCGGCCGGGAGGGGCTCAGCGGCAGCGCTGGCACCCTCGGGCGCCCGCCCCGCCGGCAGGTGAGCGACCGGGGCGAGGGAGGGGACGGGGGGAGCGCAGCCCGTCGCGCCGCCCTTGGCCTGGCCCGGCCCAGTACCGGGCAGAGCCGGAGGGAGTCGCTGTAGGGGGACCGGGGCTCCCGGCCGGGCCGCGCCTCGACTCCCTCGGGGCTCTCACATCGTGGATCCTCCCCGCCCGGAAGCTGCGGGCGGCATCGGGGCCGCGGGGGCTCCGGTCTGGCGGTGTCGTCTCTGCTCTCCCTTCCCCCGCAAGCGCCCCGGCTGCTTGGCAACCCCCCCCGCCCTTCCGGCCTCCGCGGCTCTGCCGCCCTCCCCCGGCACGGCCCCGCGCCGCATCCAAGCCGGAGGGCAGCGGTGCCCTCCCCCTTTCCCCGCTGCGGAGCTATTGTGTGCGGGCTGGGGCCCGCCGAGGGGCTGCTGGCGGATAAGCCTTTCCCGGGGGAGGTGGAGGCGGGAAAGCGGGACGAGGGGGGCGTGAGGGCGGTGGGGGAGCCGGGGCCGCGGGAGACAGCGCCGGCGCGGTGCGTGTGCGCCCCGCTCGCTCTGCGTTGCTGCGATCCTTTGTCTGCTGTGCCGCTTTCCCCTCCTCCCTCGCTCCTTTCCTCCCTCCTCCCTTCCCTCTCCCTCCCTGCGTTCCCCTCTCTCTCCCAGGCTCCAAGCGCTGCTGCAGCTGCAGGTTTGTAAATACTGGACCAACACACACACACATACAGGCACACACACACACACAACATGGCTGACGCTCGCCCTACTCCTCCACTAGGGTCTCCGCCTTCTCCCTCAGTCTCCGCTGCTTAGCCGCTCCTCCGTGTAGGCTTTTGTTTCTTCCCCCCTCCCCCTTCATCGCCCGTCCAAAAAAAACAAAAAGAGGAAAAACAATTCACCCTCCTTATTTGCGCGCATGGCGGGATTTCAAGGGTAAGGATCCTCGCTTTGGAAGCTTTCTCCTTTCGGTTTGCTATTTACAACAAAATGAAACCTAAAATCAGAGGTGATTTGGGTACCTGGCAAGGCCTGGGGCGAGGGAGGGAAGGAGGGGGGAACTGGGTGAGCCCCGCTGAGAGAGGCTTGATTGGAATGTGCGTATCTTTTTCTCGTGTTGGGTGGGGGGAGGCTGATGCACCAAAGTGCTGGCAGAGATGAAATACTGTGTTACACTTGGCAGAATGAACTAGGGCCTTTTCTTTCATTTCAGGGCATAATTCGGTGTAAGGGGTCAACTCTGCACAATCACGTGAAAAAGATCTGAACTAGTTATGTCAGAATAGGCATTGTGTGGGTAAAACCCGTAGCATAGGCGTTTTGGCTTTTTTGCGTTTCATATATCTCCTTGGTAGTATCTTAAACAGCTTGGAAACCATAGAATACAAAACTGGAATTTACACTTGTCAGGTCTTTGTGTTGCTAGCTTTCTGTCACAGATTAATTTGCCCTTGTGATGGTAGTAGTACAAACGGAATCATTTCGTTTTTCCTGAAATGAGTGCTTTTAGATTTTTTATTTTGGAATTTTTGTTGTTGTTGTTATTGTTTGTTTATTTGGTTGGGTTTTTTTTGGTAAAAAAGGCATGGTTACATGAAGTCGAGTGAGCTCCCAAATGAAAACAAGACAGCGTGCTTTTGACCTCTTCAGTAGTGCAAGGCAAATGCTCAGTTCAGTACCCTCCACCTCGGTTATTCAGAGCACCCCCTTCTGGCTTTGATAAATATGGCTTATTTTTTTGCTGCTTGTGACGTAAACCCTAAGCACTTAAAGGTAGTTCGAGTGTTTCTAAAGTGATCTGCCATGGAACAGTGTTATTTCTAGCTTGTAACTTAAGAGTGAATGCTGGAAGTGTGATGACATGATACTTTACATTTGCTTTCTAGACATGTTACTGTAATTCGAAGTAAATGTTTAATTTTTCTAGGATCATACTTAAAGACGTGGTCTTTATTTATACACATGGATAGCCATGGTTTCTGAGCGCTGCTCTTAAGTAACAAATGTCCCTAACTATGTCATCTTTTGTCTACTTTGCTTTAGAAGCTTCTAGTGGAGAAGCATTGGAATGGCATAATCATGCAGCTTTTATTAAGATAGAAATATGGGAATTAAATATTGTATATTAATACTTCTTTCTGCTACTTTTTCCATCTTCATTAATAAGCCTTGATTAGCAAACATTGATTATGGAGAAAATAATATATAGAAAGAGTTTACAATGACATAAAATTTAAGAGAAGTCGTGCAAGTTACAAGATCATTTTGGAATGTGTATCTACGTCATGGCTTCTGCGCCAACTGTGTTACTTCTAGATGGAAAAGTCCAAGCAAAAGTCTATAGCCTGTTACATCAGTAGATTCCTGCAGCAGTCTGTTACTTTTTTTTTTTTTTTTTTTACATTTTTCAGTCTGAAGGCAATATTGCCTAAACTGGAACAGTTTACCAGTTGCAGTTAATTTGCCATTCATTGTGATAACTACTGCATTTTGAAATTATGCTCACCTACTAAAAATGTGAAATACCCTGAAGTGTGCAGCTCCTCCCTCAGAATAGGCCTTTGGATATTTACGCCTGTTCTTAGGCTGAAGAGCAAAATAAACAAAATAAAAATAAGCTGTCCACAACACATCTGTTTAAATAATGGATCACTTAAAAGTAGTCATGTTTGACTCTCCTACATTGCAGTTCTTTTGCTAGAGCTAAATTTTATGCTGTAAAATTTGTCTCTATTTCATCATATTTGTGAAGTTTCTTGTCTCTAGCATCATTAACTTTAGCTTGTCATTGTGTTCTTTTCTATGACACTCTGAAGATTCTGTCTTGGTTGTGTTTAGTCAAAAATCAGTATTGTGAGCCTTCATATCCCGAAAGGAGCAGATGTAGTTGAAGAACTTGCCAAATCTCTGCATCTTTACTAAGGGAAGACACTGCAGTGTTTTTGCCATTGTGAGTTGTGTTAGGCTGTGTTCAACCAAATTAAAAACCTGATACTAGTAAAACCTTCTTTTCAAAGGTTTGGCAAATGAAACTGAGGAAAAAGAAGACTGCAAGAAATGCAGTCTCAGTGATCAGCTTGCTGTAAGAAGTTAGAAATTAACTGGTTTTTTTAATCAGGCATGCTTTTCAATGCATCTTTAGGTAAATTGTGACTCAGTGTAGTTCTAAGTATTTATGAAATTACCAAGTAAGATACAGTCCTAAAGGTAATAAACACTTTTAGTACATTCTTATTCTTCAGTACTTTATGTTCTCTCAGTCTGAATATTCTTTCATCCTCTTCTTAGCCAGTATCTTTCCGTGCGATCTGTGGGCCATGCTGTGCTCTTTGACATGTTCAGATCTGTAAACCTCTAGCTGATGCAAGAGCTGTGTGTTATGGTAATGCATGATTTGCTTTATGTTTGACAAATGAAATATTTTTAGAAGGATTCTGTTTACTGAAGCAAAACACCATTTTTTAACCTTTTTGTTTGTTTCCTAAGAATGAACCCTTTGGCTGCAAACTTCTCATCATTCCATTTTGTTTTTTCTTGTCTCATTTTCTTTCTTTCACCAGGTGATAGAAAGATCAAACTTGACTTCTTGGTGGTATGGCATGAGAATATATTTTCATAGGTGACTGAAACCAATTCAACAAACTGGTTTAGAAAACCATCTTTGAAAGCTATTCTTTGAAGCTAAACCAAAAGAGAGAATGCTCTTACTGAAAGTTGTTTCCTGTTGTGTGGTTAGATAGCTTGTTAGTCATGACAGGTGTGAGAGAATTTTTTGGTTTGTTGTTTTTCTCGTGTTGCTTCTCTTACTCTTCAGAGGTCAGTGATTTTATGATGGAAGGGTGAATGCTGATCTTTCTTGACACTGGTTCTCCTAATGAGTATCTCCTATATATCAAGATGTGTCCCACTGCCTGTCCAGCTGCTATCTAGATGTCATCATGCCACCTGCCTTAAAAGAATGGGGAATCTGACTTTGCTTTATGAATGTGTAGACTGCTTCCATCTACATCTCTGACATGAATATGTATTGAAATCCTTCAAACAGTGCAGTTACCTGGCTTGTATTTAGCTATGAACAGTTGATTCTAGAGACAAAGGGGCCTCGTCGCTGATCCATTTCAAACAATGGTGAAATAATTTAATTTGGACTAACTGCTTTCACCATGTGGTAGTTGAAGTTAACTTTCTGTTACAGAGTAAAATGTGAATTTGCTAATGACATACAGAATTCAGGAGGTGAATGGATTTGGCTTTCAGATTGTGGAGGATGGTTCTACAAATCCAGGTTATATTTTTTTATTTCTTTAATGTATGTTGTGAATCTGCTGTAAATCTATGTTACGTGAGGTCTTGAATGACTGAAAACTTCACTATTGTAAGAGTTCCACAAAATGAAATGTATAGAAATAGTTCTGATTACCTGTGGTGTCTACTAGCTGTAACTGTTACCTAATCATATTTTAATTTTTGCAGTTATTGCACCTTGGTTGAGATGTTCTTGAAATATTTTTATGTATTTATAGTATTTTTGATAAGACTTATAAATCCCTAAGACTTGATTAGCTCTTTGATTGGGTTGGCTTTGGGGTTTTCTTTTTGGTTGGTTGGACGTTTTTGTGTGTGATTTTTTTTTTTAGTGCTGTTTTGGAATATTCTAATACGGTATTCAAGTTCTGCACCTACAAATACGGATGAGAGTAAGTGCTTATTTCAGAAGAAGTTCTGTGGATTTTGGTGATTTAGTAATGTCTTGGTTTGAAAGACAGGTGTGTTTGCTAAGGAGGGCAGTAGCCTACCTTGGAGTGGAAAATATGACCCTCCAGATTATTATAATTTTGAAATTAAGGGGTTTTCAGGCAAAGATATAGAAAAAGGAATAACAGTTTTTTAGTAATGTGTGTATGTATAACAAGGCAAACAAGTAACAACAATGGCAGCAACAACAAAGAAGAACAGAAAAGGCAGTAGTTTTCTGGAGGAGACAGTCTCCTCCCGCTGTTTCGGTGCTTTCCCTGTGGGTGCAGCTACGCTCGCAGCCGGCGGCGGTGCTGCTGGCTCCCGGCCGGGCAGGGCGGGGGCCATAACTCCCCCGCGGCTGCAGGGGGAGCTGTGGCGCGGGCCCGGCTGTGTCTCCGTGTGCACAGTGGTGGGCGCAGCCGGCAGGAAGGGATGGAGAAGGGGCTTCCTTTACGGACCCCCAGCAGCAGCCGGTCCTGGTGCCCCCTCTGGATAGCAAAAGGAGCTGTAACAGGAACCTCAGGAGAAGCAAGCTGGGAAGGCAGGGGTGAGCAACATCCTGGGCAGCTGTAGCTGCAACCAAGGGTCACCCAGGCAGGCGGGGTGTGCGGGGGCTACAGTGTAGCAAAGAAACCACGAAGCAGTGGCAAAAAACGGTGCGGGTGGAGCAGGGGCAGCCCGGCTCCTCAGCAGGGCAAGGAAAAGGCTCCCTTGGAGGGGTAGGGGGCTCGGGGATCCTGGGGTTTTCCCCTGAGGCACCCCAGTAGACGGTTAAAGTCCTTTTTTTAGCAAGTAGGATGTTAACAAAGTCCCAGTTCAGCAGCTGCTCTCACGAGCAGAAGCTCACCCCACGGCAGAAGCAGGACCAGGCTGTACTCCGGCGGCAGCAGTGAATTCCCGCCCTCGAAGCAGCAGCTCCGAACATTCTCCTCAGAAGCATAGAGAGCAAGAGGTAGTGAGGAGCTGCGCTCAACCCCTTCCCCCAGCCCAGTTCTCAAGGTATCTCCCCTGCTCCATGAGACTGCCCCCCCCCCCAATAAGAGAGTATTGAGCCACACCCTTCCCGGGGCAATTTCTTTTGTCTCAACTTAAGTACCTGGTCGTTATAGTATCTTAGCAACATATGGGACAAAATTCCATGAGAGAAAGAAACAAAAGGAAGGAATCCTAAACCGCAGCAAGTAAATACTTGACTTACACAGAATGGGCACTCAACTTTAGACCTTCTGTTCCATAAGGCATTTTCAACAAAATTGAGCTGTATCAATTAGTTACTTCTTTGTAGTATAGTAAGGTGTCCTAGATGGTCTGTGTCATCATGCTAAGGTCTGTAAAATGTCACCAGCATAGACTTCAAAAAAACCATAAACAAAACAATCAAGCAAAACCCAACTGCCCAACTTCTTTTCCCATAAACTTCTTTTAATCCAATTTAAGTGTAAGAGGGAACTTTGCTAGATTATGATTTCTTAACCTAGGTGGATTAAGACAGAAAGAGTCATTAGATGTCAGACTTTTGGTCTATTTAATTTATTAGAATCAAGTAATTATTTGTTTCAGAACTGTTTCGGTTTTTCTTATTTTAGTATTTGTGTTTCCTACATGGAAGTCTTTGCTAGTATGCGGAACCAAGGAAGCTCAAGTCCGGTATATTATCTTGTGGTTTCAGCTGAAATTTTTGAATAGGGAAATTTTCAGCTTTCTAGATTTAATGTTTTGTGAGATGAGTAGCACAAGAAAAGCCATGTTCTAGATTAGTTTCCCGGTGAAAATTCTGTAAAGTTTTGTTGATAAACTTTTCTAGATACCTTGACAAACACAATGTTTGCTGGAGTCCACAGTTGTGCTTAGGGTTCTTTTAGTAAGCAAAGGTTAAGTGCCTGCCATGGACTGGGAAGTGTTATGTGTGTTCTGCTGCATATCTGTAACTTATTTCTGGTTTTAATCATGCACTTACAAGTCTTTTAACTATTTAATTTAATTTTAACTAACTAAATTAACTTTTAATCATGCACTTAAAAGTGTTAGACTGTCTTTCTTCAATTTTCTAGGAATGATAAAAGTTAGTAAAAACCATGCTTCAAATATGGAACTTGTGTAACTCATAAAATTACACTTGGAAAAGAGTTGACTGATTCTGGGCAATTACTTGCCTGTCATGTTTAATAACCATACATGTTTTAGACAATGACATAAACATCACAGTGAAACTAGAATGGGGGCAAACATGTTAGAGATCAATTTATTCCTTCTTCCTCAAAACACTCCGGTTGCAGAGAGCTTTGTTGAATGGATGTAATTGCTTCAGAAATCCTCTTCAGGAGTTCTTTGTCTTAATGGTGAAAGATGGCCTACAAACCCATTAATTGGATTTTTAGGCGTCAGTGGAACTGCAAATGAGGTATTGCGATGCAGAGATTTTGTGAGATATGATAAGCTAAAATCTGTACTCTGACGAGTGTGCCTTCAAAACCAGCTTAACAGTAGATTCTGACTTTGATGTGACTTCACAGAAATCTGTTCTTGAGTGCTTTTAGGGTTAAGGGATATGCAGGCTTTGATATACCTTGAAACCACTGGTTGTTGCATATTCTTACAGTTGTGTGTTGATGGGGAGAGCGGCTGGCCTCTGGGTCATCTCTCCCAACTGCTGAAGGGAGGACTGAATAAGCAGAGAAATCTCCTTCAGTCCCTACACTGCAGGGGTACATCTCAGATGAATTACATCTCTGTCTTCTACACCTCCAGTTTGTCAGTAAAGCATAGATACTGTTAGGTGCCAGACAGAAGATGAGAGGGCAAGCAGACCTTCCTACCTGTTCGAGTTGGGGGGAGTTTCACTCCTACCTTCAGTTACACCTGTGTTTACACACCTGTGGCTTATGTGGAAAGAGATGAGACAGGTTAATGTTACTTCATGCCACTAGGGATGTGTCTGTATTGACAGTGGATGAAAAGTACATTTTCAAATGCTGTAACCTTGGTGACAGTGACATTTCTAACCAGCAGTGAAATAGGCATTGCATTACAGATAGTTTTAGGCTAGAGGCTGGAAGAACCAAATTTACATGGATTTGTTTGAGGCAGGTTTTTTCTTTTGCTCTTAGGTATAATTTAATTGAAGAGGGAAAAGTGATGGTGTGAATAAGCATCCTAGTTTTTGGTTGTGCTTAAGCTTCTAATTGCATTTCTAGGAGAGTTTATATTTGGGTGGAGGTGGTGCAATATGAAGCTGGCATCAGCAAAAAAGGCAGAGGTGGGGTTGTTCTTGTGTGTACTTTGATTATTTCTAGGACAGACTTCTAGAAAGCCTCACCTGATTTTATGGGGAAGGATATTCTTCTTCCTGAGATCCTGTTTGCTGGAAGATAACTCACTTTTTCCCTTCTTCAATTTTTATTTTTCCCCTTCTCTGCTGCCCAGCTGAGTAGATTCAACTTTGTTTCAAGCACCACAAGACAATTTAGTCCTCTCTGCAAATAAGCATGTGCACTTTCAAAAGGGAAGAGGGATGTGTGTTTTCTGGGAGTATTGTTGTTACCAATACCCAGGTTGATGCAGAATCTCAGGTAATACACTTCAGTGTTTATTGGTGAATCTAATTCAGATGAGATATAAAACTTTCTGGAGGGAAAATGAGATTATAAAGCAAAAAAACCCACTACATTTACCTGTTGCTGCTACTGGAAGTTCTTCCTCCAAGTTCTATCGTAATTAATTTACTTTCTCATTTCATTTCCATTTGTGTGGCATGCACCCAAGTGGAGCAGTTGCAGGGCAGCGTTTTGGAATACAACTTACCACTGAAGCTGAAGAAAGGAAAGCAGGTTTACTGTGGGTCAAACACGGTATGGTAGGGAACAAGTAGTTCCAAGGTGATTGTCATTCTGGAAGCCTTGACTTCCTTCTTGCCAACATTTTGTTACCTTTCTGCAATTAGAGAATGAGGACAACATAGTGTTTTAAGTCAGCTATACTCAAACACATGCAGATGTTTTCTTAAAGTTTATTTTTTCACAGTCCAGTAAGTAACTTTCCAGAGTAACTTGAAATAGTTTATCATCCTCTTAAATACTTCAGATCTACTAATTAGTTTCATGAGTATGCAGATAGCATACTAAAATCAGAGCTAATATTTTGTTCATTTTTCTTCTGTGGTTTTTAACAAATACAAGTGGTATGAGGATTGGTGTGTTCTGATGTCTCCGCAGCTTTTAGGGAGAGTTACTGGTTTCACAGTTGAACTTTCCTCTCTATTGTCTTGCTCCTCACCAACACGCACACACACACATGTATGCAGGATGTGTTGTGTTTTTTCACCAAAAATGGTGAAGTACACAAGCAAAGAAGATAGCATGTTATGTCACAGTGATGATGGTTCTCACCTTAGAGAAGAACATATGATTGGTGGTTTAGTAAATTACCATTGTCTTTACTGATTAATCCAGTGCTGACTGCAGTATTTAAATTAATATTGCAAGTATCTGATATAAATTTTCTACAGCTAGTTTCTCTTCTTTTAAAGTAATCGTTTTTGTCCTTTCACTGACCCTCCAGAGTTAGAGAAACCAATGTACTTAGCTGCAATTAGAGCTCACTTAATACAATGCTGAATTTTGTTTTCAGTGACTTGCTGTTATGCAGATTGCAACTTTGACATCTGTTGCAGCTATTCACCATTTAAAT
Source organism: Struthidea cinerea (assembly GCA_013397865.1). NCBI lineage: Eukaryota > Metazoa > Chordata > Aves > Passeriformes > Corcoracidae > Struthidea > Struthidea cinerea. The sequence goes on from VZTI01005548.1 coordinate 282,254, forward strand.
GTGATAATCTCTTTAGGCCAAGATTTTTAGACAGTGAGTGAATATTCTGCAGTTGATCTGGAAAAACTAAGATCTCATTTTTATTTAGTAGCTATAGGAAGAGACCTGCCATTCTTAACAGCAAGTGTTTTCAGTTAAGTGGCTTATGTTTTCACTGTAAACAGTTACGTGAATGCGTTTGAGAACTGATATAATACAAGCTAAAATGGCTGAATGTGAAGAAAATAGGTAAGACAAATTCTGTTTAGGACTGGCTGCTCAGCTTTTTTGAACTGTAGATTAAAGCCAAGAGATCATTTTGCCTGAATCGTTTTTTCAGTTCTGGGGGTTTTTTGGGTTTTTTTCCCTGATCATTGCCAAGATAGGATGAAAAATGCTATTGATTTGAATTGTCTAACTGTGTCTATAAGTTTTTTTAAAACCAGGTGTGTAGTGAGAAATTTTCCTATGCTTGGAATATGAGTTTAGTATCTCTCGATCAGTGCGATCATGCTTCAGTTTGAAGAAATGGTATTGTTTGCTCCTTCATTGCAGTAATTCCTAAAAAATTTGTTCATTTTCTTCCCAGTAGTAGGGGCCGTAGTTTATCAGTAATTTCACTCTTAATTCCTCTTCCTACTGTCAGCTGATTTAAGAAAGAGAGCTGCGTTTTTATTAGAATAGAGGCAATCAGTGTTTGTGTCCAGTGGAAACCCAAGTTAATATCTGATGCATTAAAAACTGTATTTTATGGTTGTAGCTATTGTGATATTGGTTATGGGAGAAGTTTAGATGCATGTGTCTCAAATTTATGAATAAAAGATCTTGTAGCAAATCTTGTCATAGTTTTGGTTGTATAGAAAGCTATAATGTAGGTAACTATTTTCTCACCTCATCCTTTTCCAGTGTTTTGTGGTCCTGCCTTTTTTTTTTTTTTTTCTTCTTTTTAAGTGCTGAATTACTAATTATTTGTCAATATCCTCACTGAGTACTTAGGCTGGGGTTCATAATTATTAAATTTTGACTTTCTAATCAATACTGTGAATAATAGCTTGTCCTAATAAGAATATTGAATGTTTATGTGCTTTGTTTGCGTTTAAAATTGGTGGGTGGTTGCTGTGTTGCACAAGTATTGATACATTATTTACTTGGCTTAGTCTCACACCCCCAGTTTTTGGTTTATTCTGACCCTCTACTCCAAACTGGTGACCTGCCACAGCTCATCTTGAACATAAATAGTGATTATGTCAAGAGAAAAGTTTTGAAACAGCTGGAGAAATTGTACCTAATAAGAATAATTGCTAAAGCGTGAACCTCTGAATGCAGGAACAAGATACCTCCTTTACTGTGCACCTTTACTCGTAAAAGTGTAGAGGCATACTGCATTAGAGAGAAAAAAAATTCAGGTATATCAGCAAAATTGGTCCTGCAAAACTATTTGGTGTCACAAATTCTTACATTTGGTTTAGGAAAACTTTGTATTATGCCTGGGCTTAGTTTAGTGTTGCAGTGGCATCTTCTCAGGGTACTCAAAAACAGGGTACTCAAAAAAAGAATGATTTGGTGCTTGTGATGCACAGACTAAAAAGTTTGCAAGTGATCCATCAAATGGAGATCATCCCACTGTCCCTAAAAACTATATGCTACTTATGTTCCCTCAATGTTTGAAGGTGTGTGTAGCAGCATTGCTAGCCTGGATTGTTGAGAAGTGGTTGTTATGCACTTAAAATGATGCTTAGATCAGCCGGGCTTTTCAAGGGTTGTAAACCCCAGAGTTTTGTTTGCCATGATTAATCAACCTAACAGACCTATAAGTGCAGTAACTTAGCACTCCGTTACCTTCTAACAGCAGGGGTAGGTACATTTGCCCTAGGCTTGCTCTTCCAGAATGTTGGAGTGATCCTTTTGGCTTTGGGGCAATGCTTCTTTGACTAGCAGAATAAAAATTAAACCTAGTCTTCTGACAAAGGCTGGCCAAAGTATACTCCTTGGGGAGACACGAGCAGAGAACAGAGAAATGTCTTATTTTTTTTAAATAGATATTTTCGTCTGTGGTTTCCTGGGACCAGTTGTAAATGTTTCCAAACCAAATTAGAGTTGTAATAAATTATTTGGGTGACTTCTGTCTGTAAGAGCATGACTAAGAACAAAATAATTGCATTGTAAAACTTAGTTCACTTGCATTTACCATAGAGTGGTAGCAGCCATAGTGATTGTGTAGTGCTGCTGTCATATCCTGGGCAGCTGTTATTTTTGTGCATTTTTATTTATTTATTTATTTTATTCAGAGGGAGAGGAGGGTAGTTACCTACCAGGAAGGAAAGTTCTAGAACCACAGAGTGGTTTGGTTTGAAATGGACCTTAAAGATCACCTAGTTCTGACTCTTCTGCCATGGACAGGGACACCTTCCATCAGACCAGGATGCTCAAAGGCTCATTCAGCCTGGCCTTGAACACCTCCAGAGATGAGGCATCCACAGCTTCTCTGGGCAACCTGCTGCAGTGCCTCACCATCTGCACAGTAAAAAGTTTCTTCCCAATATCTAGTTCTCTCTTACTTAGAAGCCAGTCCCTCATGTCCTGTTGCTAGTTGCCTTGGTAAGAAGTCTTTTCCCAGCCTTCTTGTAGGTCCTCTTCAGGTACTGAAAGGCTGCTGTAAGGTTTCCCCAAAGCCTTCTCTTTTCCAGGCAGAACAATCCCACCTCTCAACCTGACTTTGTAGAGATGTGTTCCAGCCCTGTGATCATCAACTGAGAGGCTAACCTGGTTCATATTTGCCGTGATGCAAAAGTGTGCAACTTCAGGCAATTACGCAAGCTTGTGACAACTTGTTATTGTGCTGTCTGTGCAGGTTCTTGCCCTGTGGTTAAATGCAAAGTTATTTGCAGTAGACTGAACAATTAGAAGGGAGTTAAAATTTACCTTTGGTTAAAGTGATGCAAGGAAAGTTGTCATGACTTTGAATAAGTACTAGATAGATCTCTTCTTCATATTTTTTAAAAAAGCCTTATCTTGTAAGATTAAGTGTGGAGGACCATATGAGTATCAAATGATTGGGCTGTAAGTTAGAACACACATGAGGTTAAATCAGCAAGTATTTTTGCATTGCCTGTTAAGAGGATGCTTTAAAAAGAAATCACTATATTTCAGAGTCTTAGTATAGTGTGCAAAACCGTAGCAAGAATTGTAGCAATATAGTGAAAAAAGGTAATATCTTCATGTTACTAAGTATATTGTAAACTTTGTTACTGCTTTTAAAGCTGTTTGGCTAAACTTTGGTAGCTGTCGGTGATTCCATAGTAGAAGGACAGAATAATGCTGGTATTGAACACTGTCTTCTGTTAGCATAGGCAAATCATTCAATAATAAAAGAGGTTGTGCTTATCCATGCTGCTTGAGACAAGAGTAGACAAAGCTATAAGAAAAGTCTTTTAAAATGCGCTGTGTGTGTCTTTGTTGTTCTCATAGTAAGGTGTACATGATGTTGCAGTAGTGGGCAAATTTTTTTGTTTTCAAAATTAGTTTTGTTCTGCCATGTGTATGCATAGGAAAACAGATACATGTGTTCGTAGCCATTAGAAAGAAAATAGACTAGAAACTTTTTAATATAAAAACCACAGCATCAATTAGTGTGGAATTTAAAGCTCATGTTGACAAGCCTATTTTGTTTATTGGGGTTTTTTTTGTTTGTTGTTTTGTTTGTTTTTTTTTTTTTAAAGAAGGTCTAGTAAGCTCATTTGGGATGAGTCGGTTCTCTTATTCTTTCATTAGCTGGATTCCTAATCAGTAGAACAGCCAAAATGTGTGTTTTTAATACTGGATTTAAGAAATTTTTTTTTTACATTTTTGTGTTCAATTTTTGGAATTTATTTTTTGAACCAAAGAGAAGCAAGGAATTCTTCAAAGGGCAAGCATATGTCAAAATGTCAGTGAGTCCTCAGCCAAATATTTAGTGTGATTGTAATATTGCCTATATGTGAAGCAGATCAAATAAGAAACTATTACATTTTAATCAGTTTAATTTTAGTAAAATGCTCTACTTTTGCACAGCTTCACTGTTGATAAGCTGCAAAAAGCCAGACTAAGCCTGCAAGGTTTTCTGAAATGAATTTCTGGGTAACTTAACTTTCTTTTGTTTTCTGGGTTATTTATTTATGAATGCTTAAAGTGGCAGCCCTACAGTTTTCCTTTACCCTGAAAGTTCATGTGAATTTCAGAAACCTAAGTGTATTTAGTGTGAGAGTGAACTTAAAAACTGGAGTTAATTGAGCTTTTTTTGTTTTATTTCTGCATTCTGGATATGGCATGCATATGTCATTTTCTGCTTTCTTTTACTTCATGAATCTCATTTTTCTTTAATTTATCACTGGTTTTGTCAGTGGTTTTTGTTTGTTGTTTTTTTTTTTTTCCACCTGTGCATGTTGATAACTAGCGGTTCCTTTTCAGGCAAAATCCTATGCCTATTTTTAATTGCTATCAACAGCTGATGTCTGGCTTAGTGACTGTGTAGTGTTGTCACTGCTACTTACTTGTAATCAACCCATATAACTTGAAAGAAAGTTTTGATCAGAGGTTCCCAGTCTCTTTCCAATTGATTCAAAGGCCCAGACAATGGAAGAAGCCTTGATCCGTGAACTATTGAGCTGGGCCAGCCAAGATTATCATTTCTTGCAGGTGCAACTGTGTTCATTACGAGAAGATTGAGAACTTTTAAAACCTCTGGACAGAGGTGGGTTAATTCCCACACAACAATACTGGGCTTAATCTTCCATTAGTTTTACTAATGCCTTTATATGGAAAAAATAGAATGAAAAATAGATAAAGCATGGTTAAAGTACACCTTTCTTCTGTTGAAAGTCAAGTCATTCCCTTTGTCCTTGTTTGTGCATTTTTTAAGTTCCACCAGTAGAAAGACCAGCTGGTGTTTGGTTCGTTTATTTGGTAGGAGAGGGGGACGATGACATGATTATGTATATCTGCACTTCCAGTGCTGTTGCAAAGATTGCTCAGTGTATCATATACATACAGGTATTACAGGTGCTAAGCAAGTTCCTGAGTTCAGAGAACTGTTAAAAATTTGCTGGTTATACGTGTGTTTTTTATGTTGCTTTCACTCTAGTGACTTCTATTCCTGATAGTTAAATAAGGGTGCAAGTCGAAAGGTTGTGGAGCTGTGGACAATTAAATAGTCACAAGTTTTACTGAAGCATGGTATGTCTGATTATTTACAGAATTTTCTGCCAAATGATTATTTTCACAGAACAGGTTGAACAGAAGTATCTGCCACTAATGGGTTGGAATGATGAAAATTTGTCTATAATGATTTAAAGGGTACTTCTCATTTTACTTGATGCTAGTGTAAGCTCAATAGAACTGGTGATCTTTTAGTGCATTTTAGGAAACAGATTTTAAAAACTATAGTGAATTGTCCCCCATCTTGGATTGTTTTGCTTATTAGAAGTAACAAGGCACAGTTTACTGCTGATTGCCTGAGGGCTGAGAGGTGTCCACTCTATCACTGCTATTAAAACTTGTGAAGGCAAAATGGAGAAATTCTGGTTGTGAAGGTCATTGCGTAAATTTGTCTGTGTTGATGATGCAGGTGTTGAGGTATACTTGTAAAATGGGGTGAGTTTATAGGTGCTTGTGTATACCTGATTGTCTGTCTGGAAATTTGTTGTTACTTCATCATTTATTCATTGCATTTTTAAAAAAAACACTGTATTTTTTGCTCCATAAGGATCTGTAACTGAAGGCAAAATCTTTAACATCTTAGAAGTTTTTTTCCTTAAATACAGGGACGTATTGTGAGAGAGTTGTATCAGAAAAGACATTGTTTTCATCAGCCAGCTAAACTTCTTCAGATGAAAACATGTCTTAATTTAACCTATACTATGGAAGCTGTAAATATAAATAATAAATGGTGGGTGTGCACTCAGAGGTAGTTTTTGTTAGGAAGATTCCTTTCTTGAGCTGTAGAAGGTGCTTATAGGTAATGACTTGTTACATGATCTCCTGAGTTCTGATAAACCATGCTTATTATGTCCTTGGGTTAGTTTTAATTAAAGTTCCATTAGTAATTTGAAAGATACAATGAAAGCATGCTTACACAGAATAATTCTAGGCAGTGTATTTTAAAAATAGAAATATAAAGTCTTGATAAATGATAAATAGAAAATACAAGACTTGGAAAAATTTGCTTTAGGTGTACTAAATTTAACTTACCATCAAGTAAACAACAGAAGGAGATGATAATTTTCAGGACTTTCAAGGCCTGCTACTCTAAGGTGATATTTTATTATGCATGTGACAGTGCCCTGAATGAGTATGCTTGAGATTGCTCAAAAAATTGATTTCTGGTTGCAGGCCCTCTGCTGTCCAGGAGAGCTCAGCGGGCCCTGTTTTGGACCGCTGTTTATAGGGTCGCAAGAGAATGGGCTTTAGTCATAACAGTGTTTCATCCTGTCCACAGTTTGGGTTGGCCCTTTCTTTGAAGGTTTGAGAATGGGAATGTTATGCCATTCAGGCCAGAGAAGAATTTTCCCGGGCTGGTCACAAGAAAAACAGAAGCTTGTTAGGAGTTCCTGAGAGGTGACAGTGTTTTTTGATAAGCTCAGAACGAGCTGAGCCCAGGTGGTGTTTTCAAGGATGAGGCCTAATAAGCATTTTCTCAGATCCCACTGCAGCCTGGAAAGGAGTGGCGGGGAATGCACCACCACATACAGGAAGGGGGGAGAGTCCCTACTATCTGTCTTTGAAGCCTTTACTGTACAGAATGATACTAGAGTAGTTGGAAAAGCTGTAGATGAATAATGTAGACATAATTTAAGAAAACTGTTGTTTTGGTTTTATTTAAGTTGGTAACTTGTTTTTTAAAAGCTACTAAAGGAAAATGCTGATAAAACTAAATTACAGAATTCTAGAATATGCTGAGCTGAAAGGGATCCATCAGGATCATCTTGTCCAGCCCCTGGCCCTCCACAGGACCATCCCCAAGAATCACACCATGTGCATGAGAGAGTTGTCCAAATGCTTCTTGAACTAGACAGACTTGGTGCTGTGACCACTTCCCTGCGGAGCCTGTTCCAGTGCCCAGCCATCCTCTGAGTGAAAAACTTTTTCTTGATACCCAACTTAAGCCTCCCCTGACTGAACTTCATGCCGTTTACTCAAGGTCTGTCGCTGGTCATGAGAGTGAAGAGGCTGGTACCTTCCCCTCTGCTTCCCCTCATGAGGAAGTTGTAGACTGCAATGAGGTCTCCCCTCAGTCTCCTTCAGGCTGAACAGACCAAATGACCTCAGCCGTTCGTTGTAAGGCTTCCCTTCCAGACCCTTCACCATCCTTATGGCTCTCTTTTGGATGCTCTCCAATAGCTTAATGTCTTTTTTTAATATTGTGGCACGCAAAACTGCACTCAACACTCAAGGCGAGGCTACTCCAGTGCAGAGCAGAGTGGGGCAGTCCCCTTCCTTTTGTGGTTGGTAATGCTGTGCCTGATGCACCCCTGGACAGGGTTGGCCATCCATCCTGGCTGCCAGGGCACTGCTGACTCATATTCAACTTCCTTTTGACCAGGTCCCCCAGGTCCCTTTCCGTAGTGCTGCTCTCCAGCCTCTTGTTCCTCAAGTCTGTGCACATGTCCAGGGTTGCTCCAGGTGCAGAAGTTGGCACTTGCCCTTGTTAAACTTCATCAGGTTGGTGATCACCCACCTCTCTAGTTCGTCAGGATGTCTCTCAGTCCTCAAGGGAATGAACATCTCCTCCCAATTTAGTGTCCTTGGCAAACTTACTTAGTATTCCTTTGAGTCCTGTGTCCGAGTCGTTAATGAAGATGTTGAAGAGAACTGGGCTGAGGATAAAACCTTGAATTCAGTTTAGTTAGTTTAGAAGAGGTTTGATGAGAGGTTTTTTGGCATAGCAGGTTTTTTATGGTATAAGGCCATATGGATCTTAAAAGTCACAGAATTTGAAGGCACCTTAAAGATTATCTTGTTCCAACCCCCCTGCCATGGGCAGGGACACCTTCCGCTAGACCAGGACCCTCAAAACATCATACAGCCTGGCCTTGAACACTTCCAAAAGATAGAGCATCCACAACCTTCCTGAGCAACCTGTTCCAGTGCCTCACCACCTGCACAGTAAAGAATTTCTTTCTGATGCCTAATCTAAACTTACCCTCTTTTACTTGGAAGCCACTCCCTCATGTCCTTTTGCTACTTGCCTTGGTAAAAAGTCTTTCTCCAGCCTTCTTGTATGTCCTCTTCAGGTACTGAAAGGCTGCTGTAAGGTTTTCCCAAAGCCTTCTCTTTTCCAGGTGGAACAACCCCAACTCTTTAAACCTGACCTTGCACCTTAGCAGCCTTCCTCTGGACTTGTTCCAACAGGTCATGTCTGTCTTGTTGTCTCTGCTGGGGGCCAAAGCTCTGGATGCAGTATTCCAGGTACAGTCTCATGAGGGTGGACTAGAGAGGCAATATCACCTTCCCAGACTTGCTGGCCACACTGCTTTTGATGCAGCCCAGGATGTTACTGGTTTTCTGGACTGCAGACACACATTACTGAGTCATGTTGATCTGCTGATCGTCCACCAACACCCCGAAGTCCTCTGGCTGTTCTTCGACTGATTATCTGCCCAGTGTCTGTATTTGTGCTTGAGATTGCCTCAACCCAAGTACAGCACCTTGCACTTGGCCCTCTTGAGCTTCTTGAGTTTCCCACAGACCCTCTTAAGCCTGTGCAGGTCCCTCTGGATGGCATCATTTCCCTCCAGCGTCTAGGCTCCACCACACAGCTTGGTGTCTTCAGCAAATTTGATGAGGGCGCACTTGATCCCAGTGGTGGTGTTGCTCACAAAGATGACAAACAATTCAGGTCCCAGTACTGACCCCTCCGGTCACTTCTCATCACTTGGATATTGAACTGTTGACCTCAACTCTTTTGAGTGCAACCCTCCAGCCAGTTTCTTACTCATGAAGTTGTCTAATCTGTCAAATCGTGTCTCTTGAGTTTAGACATGAGGATGTTGTGCAGGACAGTATCTAGTACTTTGCAGAAGTCCAGGTGGATGACGTTAGTCACTTTTCCTTCGTCCACCAACGCTGCAGAAGGCCATCGGATTTGTCAGTCGTGTTTGCCCTTAGTTAATGTCTGCTGTTGAAATGAAAATGATCCTCCAGTGTTATTCAGAAAAGCCAGTATAATGTTTTTCTTAAACCGTTAATGAAGATGTTGAAGAGAACTGGACATCATGAAGTGAACTGTATGGTGTGATAAATTCATGTTGCTTTGAGGGCCAGGATTATTTTACTCTATTAGGTCACTGGACTACCTGCATGTTAGTAGAACTAAGTGTTAAGGCTTGTGTCGTGGTTTATCCGCATCCAGCAACCAAGCCCCATGCAGCCACTCATTCGCTCACTCCCACACCAGCAGGGTCCGGGAGAGAATTGGAATGGTAAAAGACAGAGAACTCAGGGATTGAGATAAAGACAGTTTCATAGGGAAAGCAAAAGCCATGCAAACAAGCAAAGCAAAACAAGAAATTAATTACTGTTTCCTATGGTCAGGTAGATGTTCAGCCCTCTCCAGAAGAGCAGGGCCCCATCACACGTAAGAGTTACTTGGGAAGACAAATTCCATCACTCCAAATGTCCCCCAACCCTTCCTTTTTCCCCTCACCTTTATATCCTGAGCATGATGTCACATGGTATGGAATATCCTTTTGGTCAGTTGGGGTCACCTGTCGTGGCTGTGTCCTGTCCCAGCCTCCCATGCACCCCCAGTTTCTCACCAGCATGGCAGTACAAAAAGCATAAAAGGCCTTGGCCCTGTGTAAGCCCTGCTCAGCAACAACAAAACCATTGCTATATTATCAACCCTGTGTTCAGCAGAAATCCAAAACACAGCCCCATACCAGCCACTGTGAAGAAAATTAACTCTACCCCAGCCAAACCTAGCACTAGGTGTAAGAGTAGAAATAAAATTCACTAACTTATCAGGGAAGTTGTAGTTTAATAGCTAGTGTCCTAGGAAATTAGAGGAAGAGAAGTCAGGTTTCTTTTCAACCAAATCTTTCTCTTAGAGCAGAGATATTTGCTAAATCTCCAGCTCTTGACAATAGAGAAGAACATCAGGAAGATGCTGAGTTGCTGGAAAATTTGGCCAAATATGCAGTGCATTATTCACAGCTGGAATATTTGACCTCTGAAATGATACTGAAAATGCCTGAAGCATTTCTAATATCAGTAGATTTTATTGTCACAGATTACATGCTTTGCAGAGTAGAAAAAGTCTTGTTTTAACTGTGATAAAAGATACTACTGGAAATAAAAAAAACTAAGAATGGTGACTGTTTGTGCTCCAAAACTACTTTAGCTGCAGAAAACAGCAAAGAAACTCTGGTGTAGTTAGTAGTCATAGTATAGATATGTAACTATATTTCAGTAAAACAATGAGTAGTAAGCAAGTCAGAAAGAAGAATTGTATATGATTGCTTCCTGTAAAAGGGAAACTATCCTCTGTGTACGTAGGAAAGGAATGTATCTCCTATAGATCTAAAGCTCTAATCAGCTTTTAATTATTCTGCTGGCTTTAACAGCAAAATGGCTTTGTGCTCTTTGTCTAGAAATATTGGTTATCTTACTAATTTTATGTATCTTCAGACTGTCTCTTGCTTAATGTATGCAAAGCATATTGTCTTTCATATGTGCTAATTGCAATTTGGGTTCAGCTATAGGAGATAGTTTTTTCTGGGCTTAGAGTTGTTCTACCTTTTGAAGTCATCAGGCAAAGAGATCATTTGAATTAACCAGTGTGTATTTCTTTCTCGTGCTGTACGTTGCATGGATGCATGTGCTTGCATTGCATTCTGACCAGTACTCGTTTTAATTAGCTGTATTCCTGGTAGATGGTGAATGGTGATGAAAATCACAACTATTTTTAGTTGCATATTAACTCATCAAGGAAGAAAGGCTGGTGAAGTAAGGCATACTGAAGTGTTCAGTGGGATTTTGCCTCTTAATATTAATTTCAGTTGGTTTGCAGGTTTTGGTAAAATCATTTACTTTAAAGTGCAAGGAAATTTGAAAAATGCTTCGAAGTCCTGTACTGCCTTTTTTGTTCTGAAAGTTGTGACTAGTAATACAAGATCAACTGTGTAATCCGTTGACTTTTATGTACTGTAATGGAAAATATCATACAAAGTACAAAAGCAATAGAATAGCTTAAGTAATACTTTAAATAATATTGAAAAAAAACAATTTCTCTTTTAGACTTTAGGAAATTACAGCATATGGGCTTGCGTGTGCCCTGCATGTTGCTATTGACTGGCTAAAACTTTTGAATACATAACTGAAAATAATGTACAACATGACTTGTCAGATATCAATTTTCTGACAAATATGTTTGATTCATTACTTCACTGCAATGAGTGTTTGTGAACTAAGAGCTACAAGTATTTTAGAAAGTAGTCACAGACTGCTTAGGGAAGGGGTGGACTTAGCATTCCTGGAAGTGTGAAAAAAATGGCTGGATGTAGCACTTAGTGCTGTGGTCCAGTTGACAAACAAGATGGTGTTCTGCCAAAGGACAGTTGATTTTGGAAATCTTTTCTGACCTTAATGATTCTGTGGGGTTTTTTCATTATTAGCTGATGAACTGAATATTTGCTGTAGCCCTTTTATTAATTTGGACGGCCTAATTAATTATGAATCAGAGATCCTTAGGTGAAAGCCGGGAAGGGACTATTGGTTCTAAGACTTCGTAATGAAACATCAGTCTAACAAAATGGTGAAAATAGCAGTGTGTAGCTCGTCAGAATATGCTGGTGTAAATTGAGGGATTAATATGGCTTCCTTTTGTTGCATTTTGAACTAGTAAAATGAGAGTATTTGGGGAGTGCTTCTAAGAAGGCACGTACGAATTTTGTGGTGCTGCTTTTTTGCAGTTCCTTTTGGCTACTTGTGGTCATTAGTACTTCTTACTCTGGATGTATGCTTCAGAATCTTAAAAGAAATTTTATAATGAAACTTCAATCAAAATTTCTTCAGTTTCTTTAGATTATATTGTTAGGAAAAACAGTGGGTTTTTTTCTGCAGAAAGAAACTATTCTTGATTAAGTATGTCAAACTTTGTATCAAAGACATGAAATTGATGAGTATAAAGAGTGTATCTTTGTTAAGGACATAGTTTGTTTTAACTGGAAGAAAATTAGTGAACTGCTAGTGGATCAATTCAACTCATAAGAAATAAGCATTGAACAGTTCTTGTTTATGCATGCTTAACCAAAGACCCACTGCATTTGGCAGCAGAGCTCCATAAATCCCCATATTTTCTATCCAGCATTGTGTGGGCTGGATAGGATTGCCACTGTAATTTGTAGTGTTGTTTATTGCACTGCTGAGGACAACCACTGAGATTTTTTTGGTTTGTGTTCAGCAATCTGCTTTATGCTAATAGTTCTGATGCTGACTGAAATACAGAGTTTTTCAGAGGTGATGGCTGAAAGTTTTATTTATTGCAAGTAGCCCTCAGTGAAAAACCAGAAACCACAGAGAAGTATGTACTGTTGGTTTTGGCTGGTTTTGCAAACAGCCTAGGACAAAAAAAAAATGCTGCAGTGTTCCCAAGATTATTGGTATGAGGAACTATGTAAAAGAAGTTGAGCAGCTGATTTAACTGGTCATGGTCAAATGGCTGAAGCACTTCTTCTGTGAAGCAGTGGTAGCATGACGTAAATGCAAGGAAGACCAAAGGCTGAAGTCAGGGAGAGAGATAAAGCAGAAAGGGTGTAAGGCAGTGCTTGAGAAATAAGGTATTTTAGAAGAAGTGAGCGAATTCTTGACTTGCTTTAGTTCAGTATTTCAGAGTGGCAGATAGCTTTAGAAACTATAGAGTGACAAGTGATTTTGAGAGGTAAAGAGACACAGCCAGTCTGGAAGGGTAACTAGTGTATGGTAAATGTGGGCAGAGCCAGGCAAGCCTAGGTGCTGCCAGTGGCACAGACTTGTTAACCTGATACCCTTGATGGAAGCATTTGAATGTGCGTATGTGGTATCACTAGCCACTGCTGTTGTGTGCCTGTTAAGGTTTACCTCATCTCTTAAATGGTCATTATGCATGTACTTAAAATGTTGCAAAATGTGAGAAGAGCAGAGCTCTAATGAACATGGAAATAATTAATTGTGCTTTTATAAAGAAAGTTATGCAATTAGAATGAAGCAAGTGTAAGGGGTGTTCAACTTTGCCTTTAATATTTGTTGAACTCATATTAAATAGCAATGCATCATGGCCAGCTCAAAAGATCCTACTAGGAAAGGTGCTAATACTGATTTACATGATTTGGAGAAAAATTTTCCTTGAGTTCTATAGAACAAGTCTTTAAAACGTAAAAGTAATTTAGAAGCCGCCTTTAACTTATCAAGCAGGGTCTGTAGGCAAAAGCTTGAGCTTTGCTGTTTATAGGGATTTGATCTCTGAATTGTATTTTCCTCAAATGTAATCTTTAGATCGGGTTCAAGTAGTTTAGATTGTTTTCAGGATGCGCTGTATTGTACACTGCTGCTTTGTTTTGTGTTTAGTTTTTGTATTCTTTGAGCAATTTTTTTTATTGCTCTGAAATAAGACATCTAAAATCAATCATTGCTGTCTTGGAGTTTCAACAGCTTGGGCAGCAGCAGTTCCTGTTTCAGGTCTGATGTTTGATCGTGGGCTGTTTTATTTACAGTGTTCTTAGCACAGAGTGCGCTGAAATAAAATTGGGAAAACCGTCTCATAGTTCTAGCACACATGTTGTGAAGCAAGGTTCTTTATCTGTTACTTGATCAAAAACATGCTCTTGGGTTTCTACTTTCATTTAACAGCCCTTAGTTTCTTAGAAGAATGTGAAGTCACCACTTTAGGTAATTTTTAATGTACAAGGTGATTCTGATGCAACCCAAATGTAAGGACTTAAAGAGCACAGTTGCCTGTCCAGACCTTAGAAGGGATAGCAGAGAAGGGAGGAAGTTGCAACAGGAAGATGCTTATTCCAGGCCTGGAGGAGGCAAAATCTGGTTAGCGCATCCTGGTTAATGCATCCAGACAAAAATTCCTGCTATAGCAAAGTGTGTGAAAGGAAGCAACTGCTCATACACTTATCATTGGTCAAACGCAGATCCCGCTCCAAGTTACGGGGATATATGCCATGGATATGTGCAACTTGGACTGTGTGGGTGGTAGCCCCAGAAGAATGACTTGGGGATGCCCACCACCAAGAAGCCCAGGGTAAAGAAGGACCAATGGGACATCACTGGATCCGTCTCTCTATCTCCCTCTCTCCCTCTCCACAGTTGTACTCTGTTCCCTGGAGAAATAGCATATGGGCCCAATAGATTGATGTGTTTGCATGAGAAGTTTTTGTATGAGAGCTTTTTTGTATTTTGCATGAGAACTTTTTATGTTGACGGTACATACCCTCAGTAACTGAATCAGGTATGAACTGAGAGAACTTAATTTCCAAGTCCAAAAAAGTGTCAAAAAGGGCTTCAGATATGTTGTTATTATTAAAGGAGCAAGGTGTATGTGGAATGTTAAATCTTAATAAAACTGAATGTTTTATCACTGTTCACAATGCAATGGCATCTGTTGAAGAAGCTCAAGGCAAAATTAAATAAATTGCTACTAATCACTCCAAGCCCAAGATAGTCTTCTAGGAGCTAGCCCAATTCCTGGATGATGTCAGTACTCTGATCCTTGGGACTCAGAGGGTAGGAGAAGTGGCTAATGAGACTTGGGTTGATGATTGCCATTGGATTTGCATTTTTAATGATTGGGATAGCTGTTGTACACTGTGTGATTGCTCATGTTATTGCTTCTGTCTTTTCTCCTACTGTTGCTTCATACTCATCACCTTTGTGGATAACCTGAGCTGATGAACAAAGTCCCCAGAGGACAGTGTTTGAGCCATGGCGTGCTGTAAGGACTTAAAGAACAGTTTCCTGACTCAAACTGTCAAGGCCACAGAAGGTACTTGCCTGTAAGATAAGGCATCACAGTGGAAATTTCAGATTGGGGACAGAAGGGAAGAATTTGCGACAGGAAGTTGCTAGTTCTAGGCCTGGCGAAAATGAGATCTAGCTAGCACATCCTGATTAATGCATTGGGACGAAAATTCCCACTGTAGCAAAGTGTATGGGAAGCAACTGCTCATATACATATCACCAGTCAAAGAAGGATCACTCCAAGTTAGGGGAATACTCTTCTGTATTCTCCCTCCCTCCCTTCCTTGTTAACAGTTATGGCACATTTAAACTTCTGATCTTCAGTTCTTCATCCTTATTCTATGAGCATAATTTCACACTTGTTCTAATTTTGGCATCACCCTTGCCAGGAGGGAGGTGGAGCCTGGAGCTATGTGGGCGGGGCCAGGTTATTTTATACCAGCCACATCATCACTAGGGGCTGTGGTTTTATATTGGAGAAAAAGGGAACTTGATGCAGAATGGCTGTTATTTTGTTCCGTTTTTCCAGGAGAGCAAAGCAGCAAACAGAATGGTGTGGTGGCTTGGTGTGGGCAGTCCAGCTGGAGGATTTGTCCATTGTTGTTTTTGTCTCAGGCTTGGGGGAGGAGCATGGGTGCAGACGATTTGTCTGCAATTGTTTTTCATTGTCTCGTGCTCATGGAAGAAGATGGTGGTTGTGGTAATGTCTGCAATATTCTCCTTTGCCTCAGGAATCTGTGTGTCGCTGGTCACAGTAACACTGGGTCAGTTGGACTTCTATAAGCATTTTTTGCATGTGATCACCCTCTTTTATACTCTGTTGTTATTAGTATTGTTGCTACTACTGTTTGTTTTCCTTAGCTCATTGCTGTTTTTCTAGTGAATTGTTGTCTCAATCCATAATCTCTTTCTTTTTGTCCCTTTCTCACTGGAGCAGTTGGGAGAAAGGAAGTGGCAGTTCGGAGCTTAATTTCCATCTGAGTTTGAGCTACAAGAGCCGTCAAAAAGAAATCTTTTTATGAGAAGAATTTCTGTGCATTGATCTCACAGTTCTGTGAACTTCTAGAGTACGGTTTCCTTACAATAACTGCATATCAAAGTTTCTTACACAGTGATTTCTTCAAGTACAGGGACAGATAATGGCAAGTTAGTAATGGCGCTTTTTACAGGTTATGTTGAGATTCTTACCTGTGTGCACGTAACTGATAATTCCATGTCTCTAATGGATCAGGCTTCAACCTCTGGTTTGGTTTGCTAGGTTTCTTCAGGCAATTTGTAGTAAGGGCTTTTTTTTTTTCCCTGCCCCATTATAAAAAAGAAAAACTAGACTGGTACAGCCTGGGCCTTTGTAACCCTGCAGGTAAAAAGAAGTGCTTTTGTGATCATACATACTTACTATTTTGAGTCGTGTTCAAGTATGTTGAAAATACTACCTTCCACACAAAAGGATCTACAGAGGATGCAAGCCAGTTGTTCTTTCTAAGGAGTACCCAAATGGCAGATGAAAACAGTAGTATTCTTGACACCAGAACTCAACATTCATGTTGGATAGAGAACTTCTACTATGTCCTGAGGGACGGCATAAAATATCAAGCCAGTCAGATGAGAATCAAGATTACATTATCTTAATCTGTAGTTGCCCAGAAAGTCTGAAAAACTCCTTCGTTTGCAGTATGATTTAGACACACTTTAGAAAGTGACCCCTTGGTATATTTCAAAAGAGGAAGCACTGGATTTAGATACCTAAACTTTCAGGAAAGTACTTTTTGCTGTCTGGAAAGGCCTTGATTTCTAAAGCTGAATTTCAATAATCATTTTCAGTGATGTAGCACTAGTTAGGGCTATTGACTCTTATCTTGGGCTGGAAAACATTTGGGAAGTCTTACATTTCACAGACACTTTTTCACCTTCAGATTTTACTCATTTTAAGACTAATATATATATATATATATATATGCAACTATTTTAAGACAAATGCTCTATCCTTCATTACATAGTGCTTAGAATTCTGAAATTGATCTGTCTCCCAGTAATCCAGGGCTTTTCAAGGAGCATCTGCTCCTCCCATCAAGTGTGATATAATGTGTTCTTCCTGTGATTTAAAGCAGTTATCCTACCTGGTAGGGTAGAGTTATCTTAACATGATTACTCTGTGTTTTGGATATTTGTTTGGTGTTTCTCAGTAGAAAGGGAAGGGTCCTATTTCCTTGGGGTTTTTTGTTTTTCATGCTATTGATGGATGGGTGCTCTAATGCAGATGAGAAGACACTTATTTTTTGGTACCTTGAATCTCCCACAGTGATGGGGGATATTACAAATACATGTGCATACAAATTTATGTAAACATAAGAGTAATGTAGACACTAAAAATTATTTATAAGCTTGGAGGAAGTAACATCTTTTTATCATTTAGCCTATAACACTTTTTTTAAAAATCAGAACTAGCTGCATTCTGATGGGGGCTGAGAATCCTGTGCCCTCCTAACCTCTTCACTGGTGTTTCCAGAAATTAGTCTTGCAAGGTAGTACTCTGATCCTAAAGATGTGTTAATTAAGTCTCTGAAATTAAAAAAGATACGTAAGTTTGTTTAAAGTACTGTTGTATAGAACCAGCCCTGAAGTTTTTACTCCTGCCTTTACAAAGTAGCTCGAATATACACCATCAGAGTTTATATCAAATTACACCCATTGTAAATCTTAAGTGCTTAATTGGATTGAATGAGACAGGCTGCTTTAACGATATGGCATGAGGAAAATGTAATGGAAGTAAAGCACAAACTATACTGGGGTCCCTAACAGCTTCATTTTGCTAATTCAAAAAGTAAAAAAAACAAGCCTGTGTAGGAAACAATGGAAATTACACTTACAGGATTTCTCTCTGGCTGTTCTTTCCATTCATGTTTATTTTTCATGGGTGTAAGAACTTGAATGCAGTATTCACAGGTTACCATCTACATGTAATCTTGTAAGACTATACAAATGTTTCAAGTTAATGAAATTAAACTAAAACAAAATAAATCCTCCTTTCACCTTGATCACTGTTTCTAACTTTATGAGAGCTATAGTAAGGACATGTGCTGAAAGATTACAGGTATAATGAAACTTGCTCAAACTGTTGCCTGAGATAGCAGCCTTCTGAAAGAGTAGTATCCTTTGTAAAGGTGCCTATCTAATTCTGAACGTTTGGGATAATTCTTCAATATAATTACTGTTGATAGTTATTATTCTACTATAGTGATATCAAATTTTTCTTAGGATTCCTAAGTTATGTCAGCTTCCCTGGTTTCACTCTTGTCTTCATAACTGTGGTGGTTTAACACCAACTGGAAATTGTACTCCAAATAAGCCACATCTCTTCTCCCTTGCCCTTTCTAGTAAGAGAGCAGGGACAAAGGCAGATACTATAGGTTGAAACAACAATTATTGCAAGCAAACAGGAGTGGAATAAAAAACACACAGTACCAGCAGAGATACTGATAACAAAAGTAGAAAATGAGAAGGTGCTTTACGCACAAAAAGAGGTATTCACCACCATAACTTAGCTTTGCCTGGCTGCCAGGACAAAGACAAGATGGCAGCTGTTCCCGCACTCAGTGCCATGTGGTTTCCCCAGCCATATACAAGGTGGCAGGGTACTCCTCACAACCAGCTCTCCCTGTCCCCAAGCCCGAGACAACAGAAAACAATGTCAGACAAATCCTCAGAAGCAAGACCATCCATGTCACACTGCACCACTGCATCATTCCTCATGGCTGCTTCTTGAGCCAGTGATGCTGCTTTTGACCTCTCCACTCGGCTCCGCTGAACTCTGCTGTGCTTGGCACTGAGAGCCACAGTCTCCTGAGGTGACAGCGATTGAAACACGGACCAAGCAGTGATACTGCAAGGACATTTATTAGTAAAAGGCACTGATACTTACACTGTTTTAGCTTCTGCATAACAATTTCCACTTGTTCTGTCTACATGCTAGTTAATGCTTAGCAAGCCACAATGTTACTTCTTCTTTTATACGATTGCTTATCGCAGCAGGATGTTCCATCATCTTCAACAGAGTGTTCTGTTCTTTGCAGAAGAATGTGTTTCTGCAGTTCTTACTTCTCATGACTCCTGCTGGACCAGCTTCAGTAAGTCAGCCGTGCTATTCATGTCATTTAACTCATTCTGCTCCCCTTCCCCCTTTCTGTTCTAAGTACGGCACGTGCTGAACTGCATTACTAACCATTCTTTGTGTACATTGCAATAAGCAGGGCACAATCATAAAAAGGCACAAAAATATTCCCAATACATAAATTCCCAATCACAATAGCCTCTCAGCCCATCCGGAGATACTCAAATACTGGAACAGTTGACCCAGCCAATCTGCTCCATTATCCCATTGCAGTTTCTTAACATAACATTTTCCTCCAATTTGTGAATGCTGGCATGTATTAATTGAGAATCATAAGATAAATTAATACAACACATTCCTTCAAAATCCTGATATCCATGACCATGGGCTAACAACAGAAAATCAATGGCAGCACGATTTTGCAAAGTAGTATGATGTACAGAATCAACATCTGCCAAAAGGCCAGAAAGAGCAATGGAAGTTGCATTAGTTTGTTGGGTCAGCCAACAGCCAAGCTTTTGCAAGGTTGCACTGACTTCGGCTGCTGCAATGCCTGGAACAAAAAATGAAGCAGTCCCAACAAGTGGGGGATTCCAAAATTGTGCATTTGGGTCACAGTCTTTGGTAAATTCATGAAGCGCACGCCTGTGTTGGTCCTGATCTGCCTTATGTGTATGATTTATAATCATGGTTAGATTAGGAGTTAACATTGTGAGGCGCCCAATAGTGCAAGGTCTGCCAATCGCTCACAAAGGCAAAGCAGGCCAAGCACCCTCACCACAAACGAAAAATATCCCTTGAGGCAATTTGCGTGGGAGAGAATCTGAGGGTGCATAGTACACTGAGCCATTGGATATTATGGTTTGATTGCACCATGAAGAGCTATTGCGGTATAACAATTGACTTGGGGAAACATCCTGAGTCATCTTGTAGTATGGGTCACTATTATACTTCCTCCCTAATTTGTTATAGTTGAACTATATGCAGACATCTGCCTTAATCGATCCCAGAATTTCAAGTTCCTTTGGTTCTCAAGGGGCAAGGGGTAAACGATCGTCCCAAGTATCGAAATTATCCATACATGATACCATGGAGGTGAATTGCACCTCCATGGTATACGCAGGGCTACCTACCCTGGGCTTCTGTCACAATCACTTGTGGGTGATCTACAGGAATTCCTACCAGACATGTATGGAAGGGTGCCTGAGGTGTGGCCATTGATAAGCATAGTGCTGATTAATTCAAAGCCTTAGCAAGAGTGAGCTGCACATTACCTTGTGGCAGTGGGGGGATGGTAGCCTCTCCCCAACTGCCCTCCTCCTTTAAGCATAAAATTGTCAAAGGGAGAGGGCCCATCACATTTGGGGCGCCAATCCCTTTCCCACACATACTGGTGTGGGAGTAGACCACCCACACACCAAACAGAGCACTACGCAATTCCCAGAGAACAGGGGATCACATCTAGGGCACTTTGCTCGGCAATGCTGTGCCTCGCAAAATCACCTTTTATGACAGCTGGTGCCTTCACAAAATGCCCACACCTGATGACTAGGGTCAGCACACTCTAAACACAGAATAGGATTATTTTCTAATTGTAGATATTGCTCTTCGCGTTCTTCCTGGACCCGTCTGATGTCTTCTTGTTCCTTCTCGAGATGGCGTGCTAGTCGCAGGTCAGTGTACCCGTGTCTTTCATGGTGAATGCTAAGGTCCACAGGAAACTGAGGGTCTGGGAGATTTGGGAGTTGACAACGCTGAGGCAGCGCCAGGGTTATAAGGCTTCACCAGTCAAGCTGGTGTTCAGTGGGGTCCTGTTTCTATGGAAACACAAGCATAACCCCTTCCCCAGGTTATCAGGGCATAAGGACCTCGTATTTGGTTACTTTCTGGATCCTTGATAAGAACCTGGGCTTTTTCTACAGTATCTATGCATTCCTTCATAGCCGTAATATGCTTTACTATAGGTGGTGTAGGGTTGTCTCCGTAAAAATTCAAAAAATTATAAACATTTAAGGCTTTGGTTAAACAATTCTGTGGAGTTTCCCTGAGCATTCCCCCTTTCTGTTGCAGCAGTAAGGTTTTCAAAGTAGCGTGGGTGCGCTCTACAATGGCCTGACCTGTTGGCGAATGAGGAATGCCTGTAACATGAAAGACAGCATTGTTGAAAGGAGGAGTGTAGCTTCTGAGAAACATAAGCAGGGCCATTACCAGTTTTTACTCAACAAGGCACCCCCAAAGCCGCAAATGCCTGTAAAAAGTGACGACAGACGTCCTGGGAGGCCTCACATATATGGCAGGAAGTGTGAACTGCTCCAAAAAATGTGTGAACAGACACACGCACGTACTTCGTGCGACCAAACTCAGGAAAGTGTGTAACATCAGTTTGCCAAATACCCAGGCTTCATAGGCCTCTGGGATTGACTCCTGTTGTCACAGAGGCAAAATTACGGCACTGGCAATCTGGGCAAAAAGCAATACTATCTTGAGCTTGGTGCTGAGTTAAAGCAAAGGTCTTTTGCAGTACTTTTGCATTTTGATGAAAGAAAGCATGACTAAGGCTTGCCTGTTTGTATGTATTGGGGTCTATCACAACAGGGGCAGTGAACAGGTCGGCTTGCCAGTTGCCTTCTGCCAATTCTCCAGGAAGAGTGGTGTGTGACCGAGTATGAGTAACACAATATGGAAAGACCCATTCATCTAGTAAGCGAATCAGCTCGCATAACTGTTCTGCCAGCCAACGTAGGGTTGGTAGGGTTGTGTAAAAGAGAGGCTTCTGCTCTTTCTATGAGACCTGCGACATATGCAGAGTCTGTAACCAGATTAAAGGGTTCTGGCCATTTCTAGAAAGCTCTTACAGCTGCAGTGAGTTCAACAGCTTGAGGGGACCCAGGGACAGTTGAGATACCTGAATCCCATTGCCTCGTAGTTGGGTTTTGCCAAACTAAACCAGATTCCTGTGTCTTTCCTGATCCATCAGAAAAAACTGCTAGAGCTGAAACTGGCACTTCAGAGCACTTGAGTTTAAGCATGGGAACAAATCCTGTCGCATATAATTTGTGTGCTGGCAAATGCACTAAAATCTGCCCAGGAAAAGCAGCCAGGGCAATTTGAAAAATCTCAGCAGTTTTTTGAAGCCATAGTAGGTATGTAGAGGTACAAGGGACAAAAATTGCCACGAGTTCCTGTCCTGCAATGGCACAGGAGCACTTCTGTGCTTTCGTTATTAATTGTGCAAACATCTCATATTGCATGGTGACAGTCTTAGACATTGCATGAGGAAGAAACAGCCACTCCAGAACTAGTAGGGGATCAGTCAGACAATCATCCCACTGAAACAACAGTCCATGCGGTTATCGGCTGGGGTTCAAAATAATAGTCACAATAGGTAATTCTGGATTCCAGCGAGCTGCTTGGCATGCAGCAATTGCTGATGCCACACGTTGTACGGCCACATGCCCCTCAGGTGTAAGAGTCTGGGGTGATGCAATATGGGTGTTGCCTTTTAGTAATTCAGACAGTGGTTGAAGGTCTTGATTGGTGATGCCAAGCAGAGGCATACGCAGTTTATGGTACCTAACAACTTTTGCAGATCATGCAACGTGTTTACCTGTGTGTGCAAGCTGATAGCTTGAGGTCTCACGGTTTGCTCTGTGATGCGCCATCCTAGGTACTGCCAGGGTGGAAAGTGTTGTACCTTTTCTGAAGCAATTCTTAGTCCATGAGAATGCATGTTCTCGCACATCATTTAACTCATTCTGCTCTGCAACACTGAGGGAATGTTTTTGCCATTCATTTCCAGTCGTGGTCACTTCAGCTTTCAGTAGAGTCAGCTGTTGGGATTCCCCTGTCCCCTCAGAAATAGAGGTGGATTCTGCCTCTACATGTCTTGATGGCATCAGGGTACGTGGTGTGTTGGTGCCAGCTAAAGCCTTATATTCTCTTATGGGTCTGGTGTGCCAGGCCATCAGATCCACATTCCAGTAGACCTGATTATTCCTTTCCCCCTCCTGTTTAGAGGCAGTGCGTGTCTAGGTCTGGTCATTGTTATTTCTTGTAAATAGGACCTGGAGCTCCCTTCAGGAGGATCAGAAATAACATCAGCCTTTTTAATCTCTCTGAGGACTTGCCCAAGGGAAATGGGGTGGCATTTTTTGCCAGAGTTTCATGTGGTGGTTGTCCTTCCTCTCAACACAGGTACCTGTGCTGCGGCAGCAGAGGTGGGTTTTCCATCCCACTTCCTCATGTATTCTCAGTTGTCATGCAGGTAGAACCACAGATGACCTTGTGGTGTGTACCCTCTCTCTCAAGCTGGGGAGCACCTGCTCCCTAATAGCAGAAACTCTTATCTGTACTGGCAGGGCATGGGGCATTTCCTCCTTAAACTTATGGTAGTCCTTTTTAAATTGTTGGTCCTCTTTAATTTCCCCATTAAATTGCTGTAAGTCCTTGGACACTCATTTCACAGATGAGATGCAGGCCTGTATTGGAATGGAGATAGAATTTTCATATAGCCGGAGTTTGGTACCCAAATTGTTCACTTTTTTTTCTCCTTCCTTATATGACTTCACTGCCAGTGAGTTGGCATGTGACACCAGCACACTCTGTAGGAACTTTTGCCACATGTTTTGTGTACACTGGATGTCATCTCTATTTATAGGGGACTACTTATTACTTGAATCCTTACAGATTACCTTACAGATTAGCACAACTAATTCTCTCAGGTACTGGATGCCTTGCGTCCATGGTGTTACACTTGTGTTGATGCACTAGAAGATGCATCCATGCAAAGTTACCTCTCCATCAGACTGACAGGAGTTAACTTCCAGAGGCTGAGAGTTTCTGGTCTTTTATAAATGCCCTGGTCAATGCCTGCATCCCGGGACAGGGATCCTAATTGCTTGGCTTCATTGCAATCTAGTGTTGCACCATTTGCCGTGATATCCTAGCATCAAGCAGCCAGGTCAGTAGGGGCTCACTAGGCTGGCAGCTGTAATCTTTTTGTGCATCTCAGAGCTCACCCATGGATAGGGATCAGGTGATTATGTCTGGCTGTGTCTCTTCCTCTGGTTTTGAGGGTCCTGCTTCTTCTTCATCCCTCACTATGCGAATTGATTTGTTCTTGAATTTTTTCTTCAGAATAGGGGCAACTGCTACTGGCATGGGTTGTTTCTCTGGTTCAGCTGCAGTTTGAGTGGCCTTGGTGCCTGTTGCTCTGCTTTCCTCTCCTCCCCCTGAGAGTGCTGTGCAGTAACAAGCAGTGTCTGATTGGCAGTAGCCAGGGCCCTGGCATGTTGCATAAATTCATGCCTCTCTGGAGCTGTCACAGCATTTTTCAAATATTTTGCCACTTGTATCAAGGCCCTGTATTTTTTGGGGGTGAACATCCAAACCACTGGAGCAGCGTACTCCTTTAAAAGCTGGCTCATTTTCTGCCCCATCCTATGCTACTCATGACTGTTCAGCTCCACGGCAGTTCTCTGAGCAACTTCCCTGGATGTCTTTATCCTGACTTGAAACATGGCATAGACTTCACTTATTCTACATTTCACCTATTCTAGACTGTACTGAAGAAATTTGGCAGACATTGCAAGTAGAATATGCTTTCTTTAACATCCAAATGGAATTCAAGATTCTCAAAAACTGTTGTAGCAGACCCAAAGGAGGAAAAAGGGGTTGAAAGGCTGAGAAAAATCATTGTCTTCTGGCCCCCCTACAGGGTGGGTACTGTTATTAATGAATCCTCAGAGGTAGCAACCGAGGCCAGGATGGCTGAACAGCACTGAACACAACATCGCAAATGACCCTCATTGCCACTGATGTTGTCGTGTCATAAACTGATACCACACATTACAGCAACAAAGCAATCCTGATCCTTGTCCCTACTCTGAAAAAATAGCATCATGAGGAGCATGTATGCGAATATATACAGGGTTAAATATCACCCCTCCATGAACAGATAGAGTAGCTGTAGCTAGGGAGTTCTGTACCTAATACACAGATTTTTAGATCAAAGTTGTCTTTACTCTTTCATGGCTCACAATGGGCACCAGTTGAATGTGGTGGTTTGACACCAGCCACAAATTAAACTCCAAATAACCCTCTCCCCTTTCTCCTGACCAAGGAAGAGACTATGGGTTGAGATGACAATTCAGTGAAAGCAAACAGCAGTGGAATAAGAAATGCACAATCATAGCAGCAATATTAATAACAAAAATATACTAGAAGAGAAGGTGCTTTATATACAAAAACTGGTGTTCACCGCCTCCATGTAGTTCTGTGTGGCAGCCAGGACAAAGACAAGATGGTGAACACTCCCTGCAGCACCGTGTGGTTTCCTCAGACAAAGACAAGATGGCAGGCACTCCCCACAGTTGGCTCTCCCTGTCCCCCAGGCAGGGAGACAATGGAAAACAGTGGCAGTCCCCTGAAAGCAACATCATTCTCACCGTACCACTGCCACTGCTTTGTTCCCCATGGCTGTTTCCCACCCCAGTGCCTCTGCTTTTGCACTTTTCACTCTACTAGGGCTCGGTTCCCAGCAGCACCATGGCTTTTAACTACTCCACTGGGCTCAGCTGTGTTCACCACCCACAGCCTGAGGGACAGGAATGGGTGAGGAGTGGCAAGAGAGGTCAGGGTCCACTCAGCTGATTCCAGCAACCTCTCTGAGGAAGAGAGGTAAACAAAGTGGTGTCATTTCTGCAGATTATTCCTTTTCTTTCCCCTGAGGCTGTTCCCCACAGTGGTGATGTAGGCACTGTAGAATAGCAATATAAGCCATGCCCATCGGTTCTGAGTTCCATCCCCTCCGTACAACCACAAGAACTTAATAGCAAACCTTTTAATATTGTTTTTCATTATGGTAAATAACTTGCCCACTTGTTTATGCTAAAATATTTTAGTAAATAATTAGAAATTGCAGTGTGCTGCCTCTTGAATTTTAAGGACTCCTTGTCGACTAAACACAGTTTGCACAAATTTCAGATTCTTCTAGGCTTCTGCTACAGTTTCATCACTACGGCCTTGTAATGTGGAGTTAACTTTAAATTTTGTGAGTTTATTTCTGTCATGAGTGGTTCATGTTGGAAGGGGCCTTTAAAGAACATCTAGTCTAACTGCCCTGCCATGGGCAGGGACTTCTTTCTGCAGACCAGGTCAAAGCCCTATACAGCTAGTACCTGTGCAGTGGTGCACGCGTGTTTATATATATGCACACACAGTTGCATGTCAGTGCTGAGTGCTGCTTGTTTCTGTACAATTGTAGATAGCACCTCTCTGGGTAGAGATGAAACTCCAGAGGCCTTCGTAGTGGAGAGGTAGTTATACCTGATTTGGGGTCTTCCGGGTCATAGACATGTTTCCAAAATGTATTATTTCCATGGTTGTCAGCTGCAAGTCACTTTCATCTTCAGACTTCATGTACTGTAACTGTACTTTCTTCTCAGACATCAGATCTTATTACCTACACACAATCCTAGTATAAAATAAAAGAAGTTCCTAATGACTAATATGCTGGTTAAGCTGGTAGGATATTTCAAAACAAATTTGGAATTTGAGTTGCTGAATTCTTGGACCACAGGAAAGCATTTGGGTTTTTTTATTAGGGAAGGAAAAGGAAAAAAAAACAGTAACAAGCTAAAACTGGCATATTTTTATTCCCCCTGTCTTCTAAAGATATCTTTGGGAAGGCAGGTGCAGAAGACTTGCATAGAATTATCCTTTCTGCTTGTATAATAAAGATTAGGGAGTCTAAATAACAGACATGCTTCATCCAACTTGTTAGTGCTGGAACAAACTATGCTACTGCTTCATCTGAAACATGTACCAGTAGCTCTGCACTGCGTTACGGAAATCACAGTCTTACTTACCAAGGAATCTAGTTGATGCATTTCAGTTTAGAATGACTCCTTCCCCAGAACATTCTTGTGAAGTGCTTGTCCTCCCTTGAGCAGCTAGCAGTGGAAGTCCTCAGTGAGTTGCCTTCAGGAGAAGTGTTGTAGATAGCGAAGTAAAAATGGTGAAGCCCACCAGGTGGTGCCAGAAAGCCTAATCACTGTTGGCTCTGACAGCTAGAACAGACCTGAGAAGGTGCGAGTCTGCCGCTTCTGTCAGAAATTGTACAATCTGAATACAAGCAACACATGCTATTACCCTTCTTCTCCTTCCAAACTTTTACCCCTAAAGCACTTCCTAGCAAATTACTTCCTTCTGTATTCATGGTGGTAAAATTTAAATGTACTGTTTAGGAGTAAGGCACTTAAAATTGTGGGCTTGATGTCAGCATAATTATCACTAGTTTTGTGCTGCTAACATCCCTCTTTGGTGGATAGTAGAGCCATGAAGCTTTCACAAAAATGCTGTAAACAACATTGTGTTGTGTGTTGCAGCAAAATGCATGCAGTTTTATGGAAGTATAGACATGAAAGTTAACTAAAATTTATGCTAGAGAATTATCTTAGGTGGTTACACTTATTTTCATGGAGTTAAAAGCTCTTACAACATTTTAATGTTTCTAAACAATATAGAGAGGGTTAAGATGTTTCACAGTGAAAACTGAAGTCTGTGCAAGTTGGTTTTTCCATCATTTCCCTTTACACTGCAAAAATTATTTTTTCATAATTTTATTTTTTCTGTCTTTATGTCGTGTCTTTCTGCCTATTTTGATAGAATGATTCCACTATTCTCATATAGGACTGGTATGATTGACAATTTGTAATGCTAGTGTTTTTATAACACTTAATAGTCTCTGAAACACTCCACAATAATTAGACCACTATCAGACAAAGTAGTCATCTAATGTCCACTTTTTTTTTTTCCTAAAGTATACTTTTGTGTAGAAGGGCTGTAAAAGCAGATGAGCAACACATCTGGGCAGGTGAGTGGCAGCTCACAAGTCAAAACAATGCCTGTTTTTTAAGTGAAACCTTCTGCTGCACTGATGGTGACCTATGCTGTTGGGTGTTGGGGAAATGGGTGTCTGACAAGTAGGCAGTGGCACTTCTCTTCTGAAAGTTACTGGCAGTCTGTACTAGTATTAACTTGCTTTGGATGTGTCATTTTGTATCCAGAAAACCCCTCCTTATGTTGGATTTACTGTATCTGCCTCTATCAACAGGATATCTCTAAAAAGTTGATTGTTTCATAGGTTGTCTTACATACAGCCAAACAAGGAGTATCTGCTCTTTCTTAACAGGTTATTGGGACTGAGTGCATCAGATGTATGTTTTGGTTTTGTGTTCCTACCTTTATATGAAACACGACATTTCTCAGGACTTGAAATAAAAGAGTTTTCATTTTGTGAGTTAATTTTTTTCTTGATGATTTTCCATATTAGGAGATCAAGATATTTGCATGCTGGCTTTAAGTCTGATGTTTTGTCATTTATCACATTTAAGAACCCTAAGTTTTACAGGGTTTGGTGTATTTTTAATCAAGTAAGTAAGACTGACTTACATATTCTTAAAAATTCAAAGTATTCTTAAAGTACATCAATTTATTTTCAGCAAATCAGGTTTTACACCTCCTCATTAGTATCTTCAGAACTGTAACTATGCAACTGATATATAAATTTAATTCAGAATGCTGGTTTTAGGAAAGCACAACTTTAATCTTCATTAAGGTTTTGAGCTAGTAACAGTTATGGGCTAGTTTCTAGAAAGCAGGATCAGGTTTTAACTTCAGTAGCCTTGTATCCATCCATAAGTTCAGAGAGCATAGTGAAGCACTTTATTAAGTGCTAGCAAATGAATTGTGACTTTAAAAGGATTAGAAATAAGTTTTCTGTTTCTGAAGCATGATTTCAAATGTGGGGTATAGTAATGATTGGGAATATTCCATTACAAAAAACTTAACTGGTAGAAAACAGTATCTTTTGTGATGTCTTAGTTATTTTTCTACACAACTGCATAAGCAATGCAATCAAAATATCTAGTACTTTATATTTTTACTATGAATTGGAAATCTTGGGAGGGGGAAGTGTATAATACAGGTGTTACGAAGTAACTTCCTTGAATAGCAGTTCAACAGCTTATTGTAAAAGGGTGTATTATTTTCTGAATCTGAAGAGTTTTCACATTTTGTGTGTTTGTGGAGGTGGTGGTGGTGGTTTGGTTTATGTTTTGGAGGGATTGTTTTTTTAGCTTTGTGGGGTTTTTGCATCAGAAGATATAATACAAGATTACAGTTATTTCTCTACTAATAGCTTTTCTGGAGGAAAGTAGTTGATCTCTTGAAAGTTCATGCAGTACTTGTGAGACTGAGTATGGTAGTATATTACATCAGGGCTATGAATTCAGAGTTGTTTTTACATAATCTGTGATGCTTCTGTATTAATGTGTTTTAATCCATAGGAAAGTGCATCTGAGTTCAGTAGAAAAAAGTAATCCTTATGCAGTGTTTCCAGTAAAGTAGTTAAGCAAGCTAATTGTTTCCTATTAGAATATTGTTGAATATGGTTGCCCTGGTGTCATTTAGCATTGTTGGGTGTATACTGGTAAATTTTAGGAGGGGATGAAATGTGTAAAAACTAGTAAGTTTCTGTAAATATGTTTGTAATTTCACAAGTTCTTATGAATTCCTGACTGTGAATGTCTTTAAGTTAGTTCATCCTAAAAACTGCAGATTACTGGATGTTTGTCTCCCTGTTGCTGCTTTTTCCTAGGTGTATTGCTCTTAGTTGCTATATTTTTCCTAGAAGTCAATGGGTACAATTAATGAAAGAATTGTCAGGTGTTAGATGTAAATGCATTTTTCTGTGTAACAGTTTTGCCATACCTCAAGGTATGTTAAAACCTGTATGTTCCCTTATTCAGTAAGGCACAAGCTTACGATACAGTTTGTCTTCTGCTGGGTCACTAGTTAGGGACATTCTTCTGGTTTTAACCCCTGTATGAAAATTGATAACAGCTTCCAAAGAGAGAAGACAGTGCTGTCTCACAGAATAGAGAGGCCATGTCTCTCTCACAGATGAGCAGTGACATTTCTTATGGAAATTATCTGATCTCACTTGCCTTAGTTGTGGGCAACACTGAAGTAGTGAATAAATGTTTCTGGCCCAAAAATGTTACTCTGAAATAAGTCAACCTGTAATGCTTTGATTTTTTTCACATGGTCAAAAATTTCTGTAATTAATTCCTGAAAACAGTATTAAAAAGTTGTCCTCAGTTACCTCCCTCATCTAGAGGAATGTGATGACTAAATGCTTTAGGAATTTGATGAGCTTAGGTGGAGAGAATTGCCAGAAACTTAAATAGATTTATGAATCATCAGATCTATGAACTGTCAACCTACTCAACAAAGTGCTGGCTTGAGCAGTCATTGCAGTGGAATCAGTGTTTTTAAAACCTTTCATGATGCATTTTTTTTAACAGACTTTTTTAAGCTTCTGTGAAGCAAAGTTATTCTGCTATGTGCGTGGGAGCACGTTATTTCTAACCAATGGAAAGAGTTGATTTGTGCTTTACCCTGGTAAAGGTAGTACAGTTTCTTCTAAGTAGTCATTCTTTCCTATGTTAAGCTCGATGGTTTTTAAGAATCTTTTTTTCTCTATGTAATTGACATAGTGATGTTGAGCTTTACTGTGACTAGGAAATAAAAGTAGCAGGCCTTGTATTTGTTTGGCCGTATATTGCTGGCTGTTTTCAGAATAACAGAATGTGAAGGAATATCTTGTTGCGTATGAAAACAAGCATTAAAGTGAGACTTGGCTGAGATAGAATATTTTTGTTTCAAAATCAAGCTACTTATGCTCCACCTGTTTTGTTTTTCAGAGTACTGTAATTGAAAGTGCATCTTCTACATTTGAGGAAGGAGAAGTTCTTGATTGAATGGTGGATTATAAGTTGTTGTCTCATCCTAAGACTAATAAGATATCCTGGAAGTTGAAACGAACTGGATTTTCACCCTAGTTCAGCAGCTTTGCTGCTCACTTAAACACAGATGAATGAAGACCCCATTTGGAAAATCACCAGGTCAGCGGTCCAGAGCTGATGCAGGTGAGGTGTTCTTTATGGTGGTTTCCTTTGCTTTTAATGGATATAAAGTGTTCTTACTTTATTGACTTTTTAAATATGTAAATGATTTTCTGCAGTTGTTAATGATTTTATGCAAATCACAGATTTTCCCACGGAAGATTCTGGAATACAACTTAAAAATACAAGTGTCATCATTCCTGTTTTAAAAGAAAATTTTGTTCTAGAAGATCATGGCTTGAAAAGACGAATGTAAATTTAGCAGTACAGATTTGACCTTCCTATTTTGTGTTGTGTCAAAAGTTATTAATCAGTGACCTGTGTGGGGAAAACAATATATTTTTCATCACCAACCATTGTGAATTGGAGTGTTTATGAAATTCTCGAGAAACCAACCAACTGACAAGTGTAATTGGGAAGGCTCAGTTAACTTTTAAAATACCCAAGCAATAGACCATTCTAGGGCTTTCAAATACTTGTCTGAGTCATTAAAAACTGAAACAACTGATACTGGAGGATTTCACCCTTTGGAAAATTTCAAGCTTGTATTTACCTGCGAATGTGTTAAAATGTGCTATCACTTATTTGAAACACGCACTGATTCCAAAGGTAATACAGTTAGCTTTCAAGTAACAGTTACAGGTTTCAAAGGAGAGATCCAGTACGGAGTTACACTTGCTTAAGTGACCCAATTGAGACAGCGATGACTGGAATTTCTCAGGTGTCAGTATTGGGAGCAGCATTGTTTAACATCTTGTTCAGTGGTAGGGACAGTGGGATTGGGTGCACTCCATCAAGTTTGCTGATGACACCAAGCTGTGTGTTACCATTAGCACACTGGAGGGAAGGGATGCCATCCAGAGGAACCTGGACAAGATTGAGAGGTTCATACCTTGCGATGTTCCACAAAGCCAAGTACCAGGTGCTGCATCTGTGTTGGGGCAATTCCAAGCACAAATACAGCCTGCACGAAGAATGGATTGAGAGCAGCCTTAACCAGAAGGACTCCGGGGTGAGAAACTCGGCGTCACCCATCAGGGTACACTCACAGCCCAAATGGCCTCTCACATCCTGGGCTGCATCAAAAGCAGCATGACCAGCAGGTGGAGGGAAGTATTATTGCCTCTCTAGTCCACTCCAATTCGACGACCGCCTGGAGTACTGCATCCAGCTCTGGGGCTCCTAACATAAGAATGATGTAGACCAGTTGGAGTGAGTCCAGAGGAGGGCCATGAAGATGATCCGAGGCCTGGAGCACCTCTCCTACAAGCACAGGTTGCAGGAGCTGCAGTTGTTCAGCCTGGAGAGAGAAGGCTCCAAGGTGACCTAATTGTGGCCTGCAGGACCTGAA
This sequence comes from Struthidea cinerea, assembly GCA_013397865.1. NCBI lineage: Eukaryota > Metazoa > Chordata > Aves > Passeriformes > Corcoracidae > Struthidea > Struthidea cinerea. The sequence continues at coordinate 314,640 of VZTI01005548.1, forward strand.
GGGGACATAAAGCTGGAGAGGAACTATTTGCAAGCTCACGTAATGACAGGACAAGGGGAAATGGCTTCAAACTGAAAGAGAGTAGGTCCAGAGGATGGCCATGAGTGACCAAAGGGCTGGAGCTCCTCTCATATGAGAAAAGGCTGAGAGTTGTTGTTCAGCCTGGAGAAGAGGAGGCTCCAGGCAGTACAACCTTTTAATTTTTAAGTGGAGCTTATGAAAAAGACAGAGAGAGGCTATTTGCCAAGGCCTTCAGTGACAGTACGTGGGGTGATTACTTTAAACACAAAGAGAGTACAGTTAGGTTTGAGTATATATAAGAAATTTTTCATGATGTGTATGGTGAAACACAGGAACAGGTTACCCATATATGAGTATGGAAATGTTTGTGGTCATGTTCAAAGGGATATTAAGCAACCTGATCTAGTGAAAAGTCCTTTCCCCCATCTTAGGACTGAACTGGGTAACTTTAAGAGGGTCTGTGACATTACCTAGAACAGCTGTAATAAAAGAAAAAAGTTGTACTTTAAGAAGTAATTTTTAAATAGGATTTACTGAGCTTTACAGCATTATGGATACAAATTTATTGCTTTCCTTTTTTAAAGATAGTTGCCACTTGCCAAGGAACTTTATGAACCACACATAGTCTTCCAGAATAGCTACATCCTAAGTAGAAGTTGGGATTTTAAGTTTTGCCTATAAAATTGCTATCATCTGGGATTGGATAATAAAGCAGTAATATAGTCTTAATCAGAAGGAAGAAAGTGTAAAAGAAAAAGATACAGTGAAAGAGTGGAAATAGTCTTTGTATTTTATATTTGATACGTTAATCTTGTAAAATCATAAAATTTCTGGACTCCAGGAGGGCTGCAAGAAGCAATCTGGAGGCAGAGATCAACCAGTGGTAGTTTCAGGTATTCATATAGGGCAAAATTTAATGCATTAACAAAACATTTTTCAACTGGCTTTGATTTCATCCTGTTGTAGAGACTTATCAATTAGTGACACTAGAGGTTGATAGCATCTTCAACAAAGCCAATTTTCAGCTGTCCTGTTTTTCTGCCTAGGAAAGAAATGCTTTTATGTGTTGTAAAGTGTGTGTAAAGGAAGAGGTACACGTGATTTATAATAACTAGGCTTTTGAACTCTCTCTTTCTGGGAAATATACTTAGTACATAGTTCCTTTTTGAGAAACAAAGGGTAGGATTGAAGGTGGAGAAAAGAAGGAAAGCACAACGTTAGAGCACATGGCTACAGACTCTAGGAGTTTGTCAAAGGATAGAGTTGCTTTCCACAATATAGTTTGAGGGAATCAGACAGGTGCTCTTGGTGATGTGCCTGCCTGTCTCTCTAATTAGTGTACTGCTGTCCCAAATACAGGAGAAATACAGATATTTTTTTTTTTAATTAATATGCAGTATAATTGATTGTAAAATAAGATGTGATTACCCTGTGTTAACACAATTGACCCTTTTAAATCTAATGATTACGTGTTTGATGCTGTGTAAGTGAAAGACATGGTCCTCTGGAGTCTTTCTTAGCAGTGTTCTCCTGGAGGTGCAGAATCCTACCAAACTGCATGATGGTCAGGAGCAATTGTAATGCCTTTACTGGAGGGTTCCAAAACATAAAAGTACTTTCTTAGTAAAGACAACTTTTAAGACATATATGAACATGTAACTATTATGAGCATTTGTAGTTTTTTCACCCTTAAAAGTAAGTGTAAATTGTTTTAGTATTGTCTTTATGAACTAAGAAAAGAGATCATGGATGTGAATTGCTTAGAATTGCGGTGAAATCTTTACTGCAGAGTTAGAATTTGGTTTATGTCTGTACTTCTGACCTACTTCAATTAAAAGAATCCCTTCTTCAAACTCTTAAGTTGAGGTTGAGAAATACTAGGTGTGAATCAGCACACTGAAGTGTTTCTTAGGTCCCTGAAAGTAATTCTGAAAGAGTCTCCAGATACAGAGTGGGATTACTGCTGTTCCCATGGAAGATTCTGGAATACAACTTAAAAACATGTAGGTTTTGTTGCTTGTTGTAAACATAGGAGATATTCAGAGAAGTAAAATATTGTTGCTGTTTTCTGAAGACCCTGTCTGATTTTCATGAGTTGCTTGGAGGGTACCAACTCATGTCACAATAGCAAAAACATTGCCAGTAGCTTTCTCCCATCCTTCTTCCTATTCTCTTAAAGCCCCAGCTGAAATGATGTGTATTTCCCTTGAAGCCAACATCCCGAACTATTATTTTAGTCTTGTTTTTCTTTATCTTTGTCTGGAGTAAAGTAGAAATATTCAGAAATATGGTTTCTAGCTCTGCTGTTGAATTTTAAGGGTTTGTTGAGAACGAACGAGCCTCAGAAAATACAAGAGACCATATGACAATTGAATACTTAATTCTGTTGCTCTTGTCTGGAAGCTGGTGTTTGTGTTCAGTTTCTGTTACAAAAAATATGTTTCTGTGCTCTTACGTCATAAAATAATAAAATAGTTTGATATGGATGGGACATTTTAAAGGTCATCTTGTCCAACTCCTGCAATTAGCGGGGACATCTTCAACTAGATCAGGTTGCTTTGAGCCCCATCCAGCCTGCTCTTGGACACTTCCAGGGATAGGGCAACCACCACCCCTGGGCAACCTGTGCTGGTGTTGACCACACTCAGTGTAAAAAAAACTTCATTCTTATATCTAGTCTTCTCCATTTTAAAATCATTACCCCATGTCCTGTCGTAACAGGTCCTGCTAAGAAGTCTGTCGCCATCTTTCTTATAGGCCCCCTTCGCATGCTGGAAGGCTGCAATAAGGTCTCGTCAGAGCCTTCTCTTCTTCAGGCCAAACAATCGCAACTCTCAGCCTTTCCTCATGCAGGAGGTGCTCTAGCCGTTCAGTCATCTTCATGGCCTTCCTCTGACCTCATTCCAGCTGGTCTGTTCAGTGCTGAGGACCCCAGAGCTGGATGCAGTGTTCAGGTGGGGTCTTACCAGAGCAGAGGGGCAGAGTGCCCTCCCTCTCCCTGCTGCCCACGCTGCTTTGGATGCAGCACAGGATACAATTGGCTTACTGAGCTGTGAGTGCATATTGCTGGATCATGTCAAGCTGCTCCATTCTTATGGACCAAGAAATATTCAGGAGGCAGATAATTCTGATTTTGACCTTCTCACTAGAATATAAGGATAATAGAACATAAGGATTCTGTGCTGTTCTGTCCCCTGTCCAGAGCTGCTTTAAAGGACAGAAATTCCTGTTGCAGTTTCTGCAATTGCATAGCCTAGCAATTCAGTAGTGTAACCTAATACATCCTTAAAAGGAGTTTACATCTCCTTGAGACCTATCTGAATTCAGACAGTGCAAATTAGGAGGACAAACTGTGGCAAATAGACATCTAGTTGGTACAAGGGTGCATTTAACCTAGGATCTTCAAATACTTGCTATTGATGTAATTTGTAATCATCCAAATGCCATTACTTCATGTATTAAACTGGGAGCTCTCTTAAGATGCTGCCTGACTTGAGATGATGAGTAGTACTTAGTTGTCTGTGTTGTCTTTGGTATAGAGCTCATTACATCACTGAACAAGTTGAATCTTACAAAAAATTTGAAGATCCCAAGGTGAGAAGTTAGCAAACAGCAAAATCCCATTCCTAGAGGTTGTCATAGCTTCTCCTCTCTACTTATGGCAAATGCTGTAGTAAATCTTCCTTCTGTATAGGTCTAGTGCTTCTGTTCTTGGCTTTGGAAGATAAGCGCTTCATACCTCCCTTCTTACTCACAGGTTCCCGAGTCCTTGAGCAGAGGACAGAAAGCAAATTCTTGTGCTGTCACATTCTTTTGTTGTGTTTTTACTTGAGCTAATTTAGCCAAAATCTTACTTTCTCTCATTAGCCAGAAATGTAAAATGTAGACTACATGTATTCATCTTCTGGTGATGAAGTTTCTCTATTTTTTAAGAACAGTTCTTGGATTTTAAGAAATTCATTTTAATAAAACACCACCATATTTTTAATGAAATGTATTTTATCATATTACGTATTAGTAGAACACAGCCACCTCATATACAGAGAGGTAACTGACAGTATGTTTAGACAGCTTTTTTTACAGGGTGTTTCCAATCAAACTTTTGTGATGCTGTTTTTGTTTTTCCAGCTAAGTTCTTACAAATACTCAGTTTAATTATTTGGTTTTGTAACAGTCAAAAATTGTAAGTAGGATCTTTATTGCAGTAATTGACACACAAGGCTTAATTTTTAAAATGGAACATTTCAGATATCATTGCTGTTGGAAGTACAGGATCCTGACGATCTGATGCAAGCTTGAGTATACTAAATATAAGATTATTTTAATTATTAATTAATTATATTAATTCTGCCATTTCTGTATCTTTGTATGGGCCCTCTTAAAGTTTTTCATATAAAAATGAAAACAGTAAAATATTCGTGAACACTTTGGTCTTCGTTAATGGTACTGTCAGTGCTTGACTCCTGTGTGATTTTGTTAATATAATAAAAGTTTTCAATACATATATAATTCCAGTTATGCTTGGAACATGCACATAGTGTTAAATTTAAAAGAATTGGTTTGTTTAGGCCTATAGAGAAATTAAAACATTTCTCTGTAGGTGTTAATTCAAGCAGTCCTAATTAAAATTCTAGGCATGTTTGTACATAAACACAAGGCGTTAGAGTTACACACAGGTCAGTCCAGCATTGTGACCAGATTGTTTTAGATATGGCAAACAAGAAGCAAAAAATCCAAAACAGCCCAAAACAAGCTACTGTGAAAAAATTTAAATCCATACCATTCAAAATCATTACAGTGAGGAAGACAGGGAGAATCAGGATCAAGCCAGATGTCTTCTGGCTATGTAGTCACCATCAGCCGTCACTTTAACAGGGGCTATTTCAGTTAACCCTAGGAAATTATCCCTATGCAGGTGGCCATTGACTGTGATCTGAGGCTGCAGTTTTCATTCTAAGAACTAATTTTGATTTTTCTAGCTGTGTACATCACCTTTTATATACGTTATCCTTTGAAAGTGTTTTTCTGTCATTTTGTTCTTGCATATTTCCTCTGCTAAATTCTTCATGGCTGCTCATAAGTGGCTTTCTAACAAACCAGGCAAAAGCCTGATTTCCCCTTTACTCATTTCATCTTATTAAAAGCTTTCCATTTTTCATATTCATCCCAAATTATCACTGGGTCGAGTGCAGTGTTCTTCTGTCTATAAAAATTAGTTTGTTGTTAGATTTTTATGTGCTCTGTTAGGTAGTGCTGGTCTGGCTAACTCAGGAAGATGTGTATTTGCATCTCCTTCTAGTAACTGAAGGATGAAATTTTAAAACAGGCTGTTGATTCACTGTTATTGCTGATTGACCATCTCAACTATTGTCCCTCTTGTGTTTAGTTCAACTTTCATTTTAATAGTTGCTGTCAGTCACTCTTTATGTTCGTCACTGAGCTTCTGTGTTGTGTTTGCATGGCAAGGTACCAGGAGGGTGCAAGGGTAACTTCTTTGGGAAGCAGCTAGAAGCTTCTCTTGTGTCCAGCAGAGCGAATGCCAGCTGGCTCCATGATGGACCCGCCATCGGCTGTGCCCATCAGTGATGGTGGTGGTGCCACTGGAATACTGTGTTTAGTTAGGAGTGGGGGAAAGATTCTGCCCCGCAGAAATTGCAGGAGAGGAGTGAAACTATGTGAGAGTAGCAGCCCTGCAGACACCAAGGTCAGTGCAGAAGGAAAGGGAAGGAGGTGGTGCTCCAGGCACTGGAGCCAAGGTTCCCGTGCAGCCTGTGGTGATGATCATGGTGAAGCAGCTGTACCCCTGCAGCCCATGGAGGACCCTATACTGGGGCAAGTGGATGTGACAGAAGGAGTCTGTGAGCCTGCAGGAAGTCTGCACTGGAGCAGATTCCCTGGCAGGACCTGTGGCCCCATGAGAGAAGAGCCCACGCTGGAGCAGGTTTGCTGTCAGGAATTGTGACCCTGTGGGGGACCCGCTGCAGAGCAGCCTGTTCCAGAAGGATGGCACGCTGTGGAAGAGAGCCATGCTGGAGCTGTTTGTGAAGAACTGTAGCTCCTGAGAAGGATTCATGTTGGAGAAGTTTGGAGGACTGTCTCCTGTGGGAGGGACCCCGCACTGCAGCAGGGAAAGAGTGAGAGGCGTCGTCCACCTGAGGAGGGAGAACTAACCCTAACCCTGAGAAGAAAGAAAGAAGTAGCAGACGTGATTAACTGACTGCACTTTCACTCCCTGTCCCTTTGTGCTACCTGGGAGACAGGAGGTATAAAAAAACTGGGAGTGAAGTTAGGCCCAAGAAGAAAGGAGAAGTGGGGGGGAAGGTATTTTTAAGATTTGGCATTATTTCTCTTTATCTTACGCTGACTTGATTGGTAATATGTTAATATTCCCCGAGTCAAGCCTGATTTGCCTGTGATAGTTATTGGTGAGCGATGCCTCTCTGTCCCTCTCTTGATCCAGGAATCTTTGATTGTCTTTTCTCTTCCCCGTCCAGCTGAGAGAAGAGATAGATCATCTTTGATGGGCACCTGGCAGCCAGCCAGGGTCTGCTCACCACAGCTTCATGTGCACATAGCCCATGTCTACTTCTCTAGAGCCTTTTCCCGTTGTAGCAGGTCATAACTGTTATGACTGATCAGTCATAACATGGAGTGTTTGGATTCTTTACATTTTGACATTCAATATGAAGGCTTTTATGTAAGTTTTTAAATTATTTTTCATTAATTCCAGCATCTTTTATATTGTAGGTCATGCAGGAGTGTCTGCCAGCATGATGAAGAAAAGAACTTCCCACAAGTAAGTTGTTAATGTATTTACTAAAAAATAGCTCTCAGTAACTGGAAGTACTGTCCAGAAATATATCTGTATTGTTCCACTCACTTTGTTCTTAAAAATTGTGGAATAATAATCAGTCTGTATATGTGTGTAGAGTCAGACTTGTAATTCTTTCAGGAGGGTAGTAGGAAATAAAGCCCCACAGATAAAGTTTTAAATATTGTTTTGACTGTTAACATTTTATATCTTTTTTGAATACAATTTTGAATTTTTTTCTGGAATCTGTAGAGAAGGATTTTCAAGCCTGAAGTTAGCCATGTGTACTGTAGGATGTCTGTTCTCTGGCACAGAGTTCATGCAGTCACCAGGTCAAAAAAACCTGCAAATCATGCTTAGTAAGAACCCAGTTGGTAAGGAATCTTACATATGTCTAATCATGTATTCACTATAACTGTAGTGGTGGAAAAGATTTTTCATTTTTTAAAAATAAAGAGTGTACTGAAATATTTCTGTAAGGAAGCTGCTATTAGTATGTGAAGGAAGGATACCTGCTTTTGCTACACTTTCATGGCATGTATTTTTCCATCTACAACATTTTAAATAGTAGCAGCTGAACACTGGTGAGTAGCTGTGTGAAAGTAGATGTAACCTGCTTGATATAATTGGTCTTAGTGTCATACAGCAAGATACCATATCTGGCTATATCTGGTGAGAGAAATCTAAGCTGGGTAAGTGGGAAACTTAAAATGTTTCTAGCTGTTTGTAGGTGTAAAGTCATACAGTGTGCATCAATCACAAGCAATTTGTTTGGCAGGTATATTTTCCACAATTAATGTAGTTAATCACTGTTAACAGTATTAACTGTTTCCCAGAGACAACACCTGATCTAAAACTACTCTGATGCCTTCCACCAGCTCATCATTATCCATTCTTGTCTATCTTCATAGAAGGCAAAGAGAAACATTTATTTGTCTAGGGGCAGGTAGAGTTGGTTAAAATTTAATTTCTCTTGTTCTCTTTCAACCGCTCAGAGAAAGGAGTGTATGATGGGAAGACTATCAGAGGTGGGTTGCCTTTTGTACTTGAGGGTGGCTAGATTTGTCTTTATTGTTGTGTTAATATACACTTATTTAAATAACTAAATAGGCGGTAAATTTATTAGCATAAAGGCTTTTGTGGGACATAAGAAGTTTTGATCCTAAGTGACATAATTTTGAGGTATTCAACTTAAGCATCCAGCTTAGTTTTATGTTAATTTAGCCTAGTTCAATTGTTTATTATTTAGTTAAGTTTTTTTTGTACCAAGCCAAGATGACTTCTTGTGTGCTGCTTACTGACTTGTCTGAGAATGAGGTAGAGTAGTAGAATATTGTTTATATTTATAGTTTCCTGTAAATGACCAGGATATGAATATGATGTACTATATGCTGACACTACTCTGAGCCAATACAGTAGACCATGAGTTAGTAATGTATACTTTGTCACTGATTTAGCTATTTATTTCGTTACCTCCTCATTTAAGGAAAAAGAAAAAGAAGCCTACTGGCACTCAAAGACTATTGAGGAGAATTTAAACAAGCTTCAGAAGGTTTGTGGCAGAGGAAGGAACAAGGCATGACTCAGTAACTGAGGATGTGATAGAATGAGCAGCGTGGATGAGCCTTCTGAACTCTTTAAATGGTAGTTAACTGTTGAGCCTTTCGGAGATGGTTCCCGTGGTTATAGGACAGTTCTTCCAAGTGCTCTGTCAGTGGGTAGTGGTGATCTCTGCCACTGTGAAGCTGACCTCACTGGCATCAGATCAATCAGTAAACTCACAGATGTCGTTCTTTCTACCCTTAGTGTATAAGGAAAGTACAAGAACTAGCGCAAGTATGAAACAATCCTTTCTTCATAGGCTCTCCAGATTTCTTGTAGTTGGCAATTCAGAGATTTTGAAGCGTAGGTTATACCTGCAATTTAAATACAAGTGAACGTAAACATTTTGAAATTTTGATACCACTTTAAGGTAACATAGTCTTGGCTTCTACAACATCTAGAGCTGAAATTCACAACTGAATGATTTTTTTCTACTTTTGAGGGAGTACAGAAAGTACTTTAAAACTTCTGTCTTAATTAATGTGCCTCATAGTCTGAATATTGTGAAAAGTAGCTGTTAACAATTCTCCAATCACCATTCTGTTATTAGTGATAGACATTAATAAGATCACCATTGTATTAAGTTTTGTGTCCTATTTTTAGTAACTTTTCTGTTTCGTACCATGAAAGATTTGAAAGTATACTGACTACTGCTACTGTACTGCTTCTATAATGTTTTATAGTTTTCATTCCAGTTTTCACAGTTGTGCGTGTTTTGCATATCTGAGAGATGTGGTTTTCTTTCATCCTCCTGGGGTTTTTTTTCCCATGTAGTGCTTTTCTGGATGACGTGGTTGGGATAAAAAACAATCAACAATGAAACCTAAGTGGATAACTTTATAGGTTACTGGGCATTGCCATTTCCATTTTTCTAGAAGCTAGTTTGTGTTTTAAGCACCACCCTCTGGTAATGGCTGATTTTTCTGCTACCAGTCCTCTGCAGTTCTGCACTATGTTGGTTCCCCTGGTAGCAGTTGCCAAATTAAAGTTTGTGCAAGGACCATACAAGCACAGCTTTAAAATCTGGGCAGATTTCCTTCTCACTGTGTAGTCTTCAGGATGTTTCCAAAGTATCTGGTTCTGATAGTGAAACCTTTTCACATTAGGTTTTACTTAACAGCTTACAGCCTGCAAGATAAAGAAGAGGAAAAGAAACTTTAGGGAATTGAAGGACCATATACAATGAGGATGTGTCTGATGTGTCAAGAACTATTTCCAGGACGTGCTATTTTCTGTTTTTCCTGGCTTCATGTCTTACATATCTAATTGTTTTCAAATATCCAAGAGCAAATCTCTGTGGAAATTTTAAAGATTATTGTAATGAAAGAGAAGGAAAAAATTGTGTTGGACCTTCTGGATAGAGCATCATAGAAGGTTATTTGTGTAACTTGATTTATCACAAAAGTGCCGCTCTGTTGAGGAAAGGAGAGTTGGTTACTTGGTTGTCTTGAATGGAAGTACATTCATAACTTACTGGTAGTTAGAAACTTTTGCTTGCTTTCTTACCACATGTTCAGATGCGAGAAGTAGGTTTTCCTTGGTAATACACTAGTTCGAATATCTCATTTCTTAAGAGTATGAACCACTTCAAATGAGAAGTGAGCAGCTGCTCAGTAATGCAACCCTCAAACAAAAATTTGAACTGCACCTCAAACAAAAATTTGACCTGCAAGTACACCTAGCAGGTACTTAACTTGTAATTAAATTTCTAACACTCTTTGCTCTATGAGGCATTTTAAACAGAGTTACCTGTTTGAATTCAGCTATGTTGTATTCTTCCATCTTTTTTTAGAATGAGTGTGGAGCTTCCTGCCTTACTGTTCCAAATTAAATATTAAAGTGGATTGTGCTTTGTAGGCAGAAACTAAAGTTGACTATGAGGTTGAATATCGATAGCATTATAATCTTTTTCAATGATGAAATGATGAGCAACATAAACCGCTTAAACTAGACACAGCAATGTCAGTTTTCTTTTATCTCCAGTTATCTATTTCTTTTATCATACCTTCAGAATGAAGCAGTGTTTCATTAGAACTAAATAAATGAATTGAATATGAAACAAACTCAATTTTATTGTGCTGAGAACCAGATCTCTGATCTTACTTTGTAATAGTAAGCTATTACTGACACTTACTACAATTAGAAATACATATATATACTTCAGCAGAACTAGAATTTGAAAACGCATTCTAGTTTTTGCTTAACATTAGAACTAGTTTTGTGGCAGAGTTTCTCTTTACAAAAGCTCCAATATGTTCCAGTTATCTGTGCTGTCGAAGTTAGGAATGCAAAACTGCAGTCTGATCTTTGAAAACCTCAAATGACAGCAAAAGTGAAATTTGAAAACACCCTTGCTAGTATCTTCATGGTGAATTAAAGTCTGGAGGTGGGACAAGTACTGAAGTAATTGTTTATCTTGTTTTTAATAGTTATGATTACAGTTGTGATACCGCATTAAAATTTACAATATCATATTGTGAGTGTATTATTCTGAAATACTGCTTCCAAGATTTCAGTGGTATGATTGTTATCTGTATTTTTTGGATCATATAGGGACTTCTGTGAGAGCATTCATCATTCTTGGAGACCTCTATCTTTGATCACTATCTCTAATCTAAGGAAGAATATTGCCTTCTGCAACTGATTGTTTTTTAGATATTGCTTTTCAGCTAGTTGTGTGCATACATTACTGCCATTGAAATGATGTGTGCTACAAGTAGTAGCCCAAAAAATTATTTTACAACTAGTTGACATCCAGGAGAATTTTGCTATTGTCATAATGTCCCTTAGTTTCTTCCATTTGTATTCAAAATTGTCAATTTGTGTTTTTAATACCTGGATAAAACAAAACTTGTGTAACACTTTCAGTAATTTGAAACTGTTAAATAGTTTGCATTACAGTTCATCAGAATAGCAACTGTTACTCACCAGAGGGAATTTCCATGCCAATTCTATGAAAATATCAGAAGGACAAAAATGTTACATAATCTGTTTTCCACATAAAGGAGTATCCCTTCTATGGCCATTTACATTACAAGCAATTTTTTCATTTTCAATACTAAATACGGGAGTGTTGTTGCTGCGTAGTGTCTTTAAAACTACCTGGAGTCAAAATTATCTCTAAATGAAGGAGCCTGAATTTCTTTAGGTGAAAACAGGTTTGTTTTAGGGAAAACAAACATTTTGAAAGAATTTCAGTCAGCCACATAATGCTTCCACTGAACTTTTTCCTCCTGGGAAGGAGTTGTTTACTGTTCTGCAGAGAGCAACAAGGTAGTAAAGTTGTGATACTGCCAGGTAACCTTGTGCTCTGAGATTTGATCAGGTGAGTTTTACTTTTGACATTCGGTGTAGCAAGGGGGTAGAATAGTTACTTTGGCTTAAGCAAACTAGTTTTAGAATTTTCTGCTAGGAATCTGACCTTATACAGCATGTCAAAAATGTATCACTACTCTTAATTGTGTTCTTCTTTTTTCCAATGAAGTGTGATAAGTTTTATGCCCTAATTTGAATAAGGCGTGCTAAGATATGAAATATATTGTCATGTAAAAGCATACATGAATTTTGAATATGTATGTATTTGTTTAATATTAATGTTTGTATCTGTGTACAGAAAACATAGAAACAATGTGGGACCAAGCAAACCTATTTCTCAGCCACGAAGAAATATTGTAGGCTGCAGGATACAGCACGGATGGAAAGAAGGGAGTGGACCTGTAACACAATGGAAGGGCACAGTTCTTGATCAAGTTCCTGTAAATCCCTCGCTCTATCTCATAAAGTATGATGGATTTGATTGTGTGTATGGACTAGAACTTCACAAAGATGAAAGAGTTTCAGCACTTGAAGTTCTTCCAGACAGAGTTGGTAAGTGTTTAGGGTTTTTCTCCTAAATAAATCTACATGTTTACTGATATTTATCACTAAATGTTTTCCGCTAATCCCTCCAGACTTCCCCCAAGATAACGTGACCACATAAATGTTACTGTTCAATTTCATTTTTGTCTCATGGCAGGTAACCTAAATGCTTTAACTTTTTTTTCTGTTCCACAAAGTTTTGATGATGCGAGTTAGTGCAGTTGCTGTCTTCTGTCTTTAGGTAGTATGCAGTACATTCTGTAGTTTTTAGATTAACATTGATATTTCTGTTAAAATTTCAATTCTAAGCCGTCTAGACTATATTGTCTGTTTTGTGTGTCTAACAGTAATAAGGTCACATTTTTTCTTGTACTACCCCCATGTACTTATAATAATGGCAGGAAGACATTTTCTAAGTGAATTAACCTGATTAGTGATAGTGCTTTTTTTTTTTCAGAATTAGCACTGGATTGTTAAACTGCAGGTTTCTCAATCCACCAAGTTCGATATCTACTCGAGTAAACACTAGTTTGTAAACAGAAAAAGCTGTTACTTCTTCTAACTGCAAAGGAATTGGTAGCAGTCTGTAGGGTGGCATTAGGAGGAACCAAACCCCTGCTTTCAATTAATAACATCACAGAACTGTTCTGAGCTAGGCCTTTTGTTTCTCCTGTCTGCCTCTCCCTGTCCAGTGTCTAGTTAAAGTTCAGAGTCTCTGCTGCTGTAGCCTTCAGGGATTTCTCGTTAGCTTGCATTATGATTGTTTAATCACAGGGAGTACAGTAATCCATTGTTATTTTAACAACATTCTGAAGTTCTGTAGTTCTGCAGCAGTAAACTCTCTGTAATGAAAAGTTTGTTCTGTGTATGAATTTACTAACTGCTAATCAGATTTGTGCATTAATCAGCATAAAGATTATTTTTTACAAAGACACATATCTGTGCTTTTGAATAAATTTATGAAATGCTGTCATTTCAGCTTCGTCTCGAATTAGTGATGCCCACCTGGCAGACACAATGATTGGTAAAGCTGTGGAACATATGTTTGAGACAGAGGATGGCTCAAAAGATGAATGGAGGGGGATGGTTTTGGCTCGAGCTCCTATTATGAACACATGGTTTTATATTACCTACGAGAAAGATCCTGTCTTGTACATGTACCAGCTCTTAGATGATTATAAAGAAGGTGACCTTCGCATTATGCCTGATTCAAGTAAGTAGGCCAGTTACTGTTTCCTTCTGGCAGCTTTTTATATTAAACATTTAGCTGTGGTTTATTTATGGACAGGAGAGCTGATAAACAAGCATCATGTTCATTATTCCCTTTAATTTTTTTTTTTAAAGTATCACAGCTAACAAACGTAGTAGTACAAGAAAGAACATAAGAACATCTGTGTTAACTGCTGAAATATTTAACTTTTCTTAGCAATGACATATCAGGGAAATACTTCTTCATAATTATTCTTAATTCTGCTGAAAATATGGGTGTACTACTGTGGAAGACTTTATGTTTGGGTTTTTTAGTGGAAACTGACAAACCAGAAGTGTTCCACTGTTGTTTTCTTATAGACTAATTACGTCTTATGGAGTTGGCTCTTGATTTGTGTCTCTGAAGCAGTTCTTGTGGGAATGAATTATATTGGTTGGGTCCAACTAATACAATAACAACAATTTCACTGAGCTGTGTGTCTTCAGTGTGAAAAACTTCTTCAGTAGTTGCTTGTGGGAAAGAAGTACTCACTTTTTGAAAATTGATTTTCTCTCACATTTTGTAACACTAGCAAGAAAAAGATTTCAGCATATTAGGGATATTTTGAATGGAAAGTCTCCTACTTCTTCTTCTTCAGGACTTCCATTAATTTAGAAGGATTTTCACAGAATCAGTATTGGTCTGGAGATTTAGATAGTCCATGCAAAAAAAGAAGGGGGGAAGCTTATAAAGAATACTTTGGGTTTACTTCTCCTGTGTAACAAAACAGCCTTTCTGACAGAAGCCATCTGGGATTTAAAGAAAATTAATTGTAACTAAGACATATGCAAAGCATTATGTAGTCAACCACTACAGTTATCCAATTAATAATTTGTTAAGTTCGAGATAGTCTTCTTTGAGAGGTACCACTGGCAGAATAAAATAGTGGCACTTATTTGCATTGATGCCATGATGGTTTTTTTGCCTTCTCTTTTATACCCCTGTTACACCTTTTTACAATTTCTGTACTCTTAGTGCTTTTTGCCTACATTCTTGGGCTTGTTTGTTAAGCTAGGAGACTCACCATTTTAGAAGCTTCGTAGGTAGGAGTCAGTGTGCCCCAGACCCCAAGGTCCTCTCCAGAACACATTTTGTAAACTAAGATAGAACCATCCAGGGGAAGGTTCCTTGGGGAGGGGGAGCTCATTGGAGCCTCCCATTGGGGAATTTTTGATAGATACGCTAATTAGTAAGACCTATAATGATATACCAGATCTTTTAGGGGTGTGCATTGCGGTGGGCATTGAGGTGCATTCCACTGGATGTAGTGCACCTAAGGATCCTTAAAATAAATACCAAGGTAAAATGTTTTTCCCTTCTAACCATGTTTGACTCTTGACTTCAAGACCAGGAAAACGTATCATCATGACCTCTGTGTTAATGATCTATGTTTAGATTACCCTCTCCTCTCCACCTAGCAAAAAGCAACATCTCTGGTGCTTTTAAAGAGTGAACCACAGATGTTAATGGCAAAAAAGTGACCTTTCTCTTCTTAAAGAAATAAAGCAAGCTCTTTCAGATTTGAATGTTAAAATAACTTGTTCTTTGTCTTAACCACTAAAAAGGACTAGGAGTATATTTTAAGTCTGCTTTTCTTTCTTCCACCTTGAGGGTAGGGAAATCTTATATGCTTTCTTTCCATTTAAATACTAATTGCTTTTAGTGCACTTTGTCCTCTGTGCTTACTACAAGATTATTGACTGCTTACTGATTTTCTAAACTCTTCTAAGTATTTGCTTCCTTCCCTGAATGTGAATGCTTTCCAGTTATTTGAATCATCATGTCCTTGAGTCAACAATTGGATGTTAGTATTTTGGAGTGGTATTTTTCAAATCAGATTTTAGAGTATCTGCAAGTACTTCTGTAAATTTGGTGGAACTTGCCAAAATATTATAAATAAAATTTCTAAGGTACTGTCTCTTCTCAAATATAGGTTCTGAACATGCAAGGAGACCAAATAATAGAAAATTTGTTTTAACCTTTTTTCTTTTTGTAAGGGGAAAATGTATTGCTGGATCTGATACTAAAACTTTGCCTGCACTTCTAAGTGAAAATGTAGGAGTTGAACTTGCATCTTTGCCAAGAAAGATTCTTCATGTAAAACTGATACTAAGAGGATAATAACTATGTGTGACAATGCATTTACAGAGGAACTGAAACACAAATTAAAAAAGAAACTTCTTATGTTTGTGGAAGAATTTTTAAGTGTAAATGCAAGCCAGTCTATTCATTCTCTGTTGTGTTTTTTTTCTCCTTTGGGAGTTCTTTCACAGCTCTCAAAACTGAAAATTAAATGGATAGAATCTGTAAGGGATTCTTAATGCAAACTTGGAACAAAGTTATTAATTTAAAAGCTTATAATTTCCAGAATAAAAGCCACGTCAGATCTTACAATTGCTTTAGAAAGTTTTTCAGTGGAATACAAACTACAAGTTTATCTGAACTAGGAACCAAAGAAGAGGAGCTGAGAAAGATTATGTGGTTAGCTTCCATACAGTACTTTTTACCCTTTATCATGCTTGTCCTGTGATTGGCTTGTAGTCGATCACTTGGCATGTTACAATCACACCGTACATTATCCAGATTTAGCATAGGGATTGTCTGGTTAGGTTTTGCCAGAGAGGAAAATAATACAATCAGACTTTACCAACAGCATTATTCAAATATGGAGTCAAAAGCCCCTTTTAATAACGAGTTTACACCTACTACCATTTCAGAAAAGATGCTTTTGTTGCAGTCACGTGCACACACTAAACCTTTGAATAATGTGCATGGAAAGAGAGAAGTTAAGTTAGGCTAGCTTTCTGCTAAGGAGGTCCAATGCCTTTTTCTGCTCATGGCTTAAATTCAGTTGTCTACAGACATTTTCTACAACTTGTGTATAAATCTTCCTGTCACAGATTTACTTCTCTTACCAATCAAACTGCTATTTTTGTCTTAATAAAACTGAAGACAGTATTACTTGGAATTTTTTTTTTTAACTACTTTCTAGAAGCATGGCAATTGTTAGGTGCTTGACAGAACTAAATTTGTTAATCTGTTTATCTGTTTACAACTTTTAATTGTTTTGTATGAGTTTTAAAGAAGAGTTGTCTTCCATATTGCAAAGTTTTATTAATGTCTACTAAAGCACACTGTGTTTATGTTACAGATGATTCACCTCCTGCAGAACGGGAACCAGGTGAAGTTGTGGACAGCCTGGTAGGCAAACAAGTGGAATATGCCAAAGAAGATGGCTCGAAAAGGACTGGCATGGTCATTCATCAAGTTGAAGCCAAACCATCTGTCTATTTCATCAAGTTTGATGATGATTTCCATATTTATGTCTACGATTTGGTGAAGACATCCTAGACGTCATCATGAACTTTTGCCAAATTTGTGGAACTATTAAATGTAAAATTTGTAGACACAAAGACTTGACTGCTTTCCAGTTTAACGAAAGCTTAAATGTCCCTGCGAACCCACAATCTCTGCCAGCAAAACTGTTTTGTTCTGAGTAATACAAACATGACACATTTTGTGTAAGAGAGCTCCTTTTCTTGAAGGAAGTCAATATGTTAGGGCAGGAGGGAGTTAAAAGCAAAGAATAGCTGCAAATTCAAGCTGTGTAAAGTTGATCTAGTATTGTAATCATTAATCTAAATTTTTACATAGATTTTGACTTTTTCTTCAATCTTGCACTCACTTGTTCAACTGCCACATGCAAGTGTAGTTTGATATTTTGATATGCCTTCTTTCGTAACATTAAATTTAATTTCTTGGATACTGGCAGTCCTTGTTTTTAGGGTTGGGACAGAGGTGACTTTTGTGAAAGGTTTAAACGGTTTGTGTAGCATCAAGGAGTGCCTAACCCAAGTAACATCAATCTGCTGTGTTTCTACACTTTATTTCAAATTTAGCTTTTTAAGAACTTGCAGTGTGTGGAAGTGCTTGTGCATTTTTTACTAGTCCCAGGGCAGTAGGATATTGTGTTTGGATTACGCACCTTTCAGTGAAGAGGCTTTAAACTATAAAATTACATTTAATCTGTATAACCACTTAATTAGAATATGCAGGTTAATGGCCCATATTTACAAGTTGTAGGAACCAGTAAAATACATGCAACAAGGCTGCCTTGAATCCTATATGTTGTACTTCTTTCTTTGTTTGTTATACACATTTCTTAGCAAAACCCAAGTGCTTGGTGCCACAACTTTAACAGTATATATGCTACTTCAGACGACTTTAGACTACACATTGGCATCAGTAGTCTCTCATTTAATATCAAAACCTAGCAACCTGAATTGTTTGTGTGTGGACTTAGAAGCCTAACAGTAGTTAATATTTTACATGGTAAATACAATCTCACGCCAGGGGAGTGGGAGGGGGTGTCCTTTTACAGTGAAGATATAACTTTAGAGAAGGAGAAGCATTTGTTGCCTTCTGCTCAGTCTGTTGCATTCCTTTGTGTTGGTTTACTTTTAATCATTTTGGTTCAAGAAGGCATCTTCCCAGTTTATTCTTTTTCTGGCTTTTCCACATAAGGAGTGTCTGGACAAATCTACAGTTTAAACCTGTTGTTGCCTTTTGTGGTGTACATTGTACTTGCTTTGAGGTATGCTGTTAACATGAATTTCATTCTATGAACACTAGAGTTCTGCATGCCAGTGGTGTACTATCTAATGGAAGCTATAGGCAGTCTCAGTGGTTCAGTCATCTGCATTGGATTGTGGATGTAAATAGCAGCCCACAACTGCAAAATCCTTTCATGGTTATAATCTTGCAAGATAGTTGTAAATGAAAATTAGGGTTTGTTAAGTGTGGCAGCTTTTAAAAATAACAGAATTGGAACAACAATCCAGCACAGCAACAAGGTTGTCATGTTACATTAAGGCAGAGCTCCGCAAGAACTGCTTCACAGAAGTACAGAATGTGAAAGCGGTTAACACTGTTGATGGAAGGAACAAATACCCTGATGTCCAGCCGTGTGCCATTAGTGGAAGAATGCAGGAGAGGTGCTGTTAATCAGAGGACAGAGGTGAAGATGACCTCTGTTGTGGGTATTCTTGATATTGAAGACTCAGTGGTTTAAGCCCCTTTCTGTCCATTTTTTTGCCTGATTTCATATTTTAGCCTTAAGGCTTGTGCCTCATTATGCTGTTGAATGGTAATAAATACGCTCCGTATAAATATGATACCTTAATTCTTTGTCCATTGCTACTATATTGCATTATGTCCAGTATTTCATCATGGGCAACCAAAGGCAGGCTATTGTCTTTCAGTGAATAGCTTCTCAATGCAGTCCTTATGCAGTAAGTACCTGAGTCGTAAATGTCTCTTGTGTTTGAACAAAGTGAGCAGATTTGCAACACAGTGTTTTCATCCTGCAGATCTGTTGTGTTTCCTATTGACTCTTAAGAGTCCTGCATGTAAATCTCAAAGCTGAGCCTGGCTCCATGAGCCCAAGTCGGTATTTGTGGCACAGGAATGAGTGAGTGTATTAATTATACACGAGATACATTAATAACCTAGTACACTGAACTTGGGGCTATATATCTGAGGAATAAGAGGTTTGTTTTGAAATATCTGAGGTTTAGGTCTACTGGAACACTTTTAGCATTAGGCTTGCATTTGTGGGTTTTCTGCAAGCCTATTGAATACACTATGTATTCTGACAATTAGAGTATAATCTACAAACTGTAAATTTCACGGTTGTTTTTTGATGTCCCTGTTGTCTGTTGCGTGGGTATTTTCTATTCACTTTTTTTCTTTTTTCTTTTTTTTTTTTTTTTTTTTTTTTTTTTTTTTTTTTTTTTTTTTTTTTTGATAGCTTAAACCACCGTTTTGAGGCTTGAGACTAATTCCACTCCCTGCCCATCTGCTTTGGGCTTTGTTTTAGGCTCATGTTTCAGATCTGCATGCAGTGCTTGCGTTACCCTGGTAACTAAATGTTGGTTCCTTGTTATAGGGGTTCAACATTACTCTCCAAAATCGCATAAGGCTTGTGGTGGCACAAGCCATGGACCTTTGTATAGAAGTTATTCACCTTTCACATTTACCTGCTGTAGTACTGTTGTATATTGTGTGTGTGCGTGTGTGTGATGTCAGGCTGCCATGTAAAACTTCTTAAAAGGGAAAAAAAAAAACAAACCAACTTAAATGCAGACCATCCTTTTTTGCATGCTTAGAGGGTTAGAACATTCAATGTAACAAACTAAAGTTGCATGTTAAAATGTTTAGGTTTTTGTTTTGTTCTGTTTTTATTTTGTGTTCAGTTTTTTGTGAATTTGCTTATTGTGCTGTTTTAATGGTTGTTAGTAGGATTAAATGCACCGGTGAGACGAGCATAGTGCCAACGGAAGGTAATTTTCCAGTTGTATGTATCATACAGCATTTGAAGGGACCATGTATTCTGTTAAAGAAAAAATAAAATTTCAGTTGAATAGCAGAACACTACATTCTTCTTCTTTCTCTTGAGTGCCAAACCCTAAACTATGTTGGAGTAGATGTGGGGAAAACCCTTTTTGTTGCAATAGGTAGAAGCATTTTTGAAATGGCTTGTTTAAACATAGGGGCTTTATGTTCAGAGAGAATTTACTAGTTATGTCAGGGAAAAGAATTATGGTAAAAACAGTTTCTGGTTCCTTGAAAATGCTGTGCTTTTTGTATTTTACATCATTAGTGCAATTTGGATGGTTCTTGGTATGTGTATAGTTCAGAGGTCTTCGTGTTCACATTTTAAATTAGGTAGTGAATTCATCTTTAGAGCTTGGTTTCTTTATTCTTATTTTATTTTGAACAATGTAGACAGTTCCCTGTTCTCTGCATTTAGAAGTATAAACACTTTAAATCTGTTACTTAATTCTGTAAGTAATTTTTATAATTATGATGTAACTCTATCCTTAAAACATTTAAAATAAACCCTTTATGTGCAACTTATGCCTGTAAACTTTGTTCTCATGAGCAAAATGTAGTGATGTTATTTCAGATTATGAAGAAGCAATTTCTTCATTTTTCTGATTGAAAGGATTTATTATTTTAATATTGAGCCATGTATGCTGGTGTAATACTTACCCTATGAAATACGTTTGCTTGCAAAGCCAAATCTTTATTCTTTTTTCCAAATAAGTGTAAGTGCTGGTAAGATGGAACTTGGCTAAGGTTAAAGCATACTGTTAAATTGTATTTAACTAAACACAGAAAACTCCCCTCCAGGGGCTGTGCAGGTCTGTGAAGCAGTCTCTATTTCCAGAGCACACTAAATATGTCAGCAGTGGGGAACTGCAGAAGCATTTGGCATTGTTTTGGTGATACATTAATTTGCTTTGAATTAAAACTATTTAAAATTTAATGAAGTGTATTTTACTGGTGATAAAAAACAAAGTTGATGCAAATTGGAGGTGATGACCAGAGAAGATAACATCACCATGCTGTACATTTTCTAAAGTCCTGTAAGTTGTTGTGAAGACTTTATGTGGTTAAATTACTAAAGCAGACTTCCCATGTTGAACAGATTTTCTTTATTACTACCTCTTTTCTGATAATAAAGGGTGCATGGCACTTAAAGGACATGGTAGAGTGGTGGACTTTGTAGTGTTAGGTTAACAGCTGGACTCAATGATCTGAAGGATCTCTTCCAACCTAAATGATTCTGTGATTCTAAAACATGTTTTTGTCACCAACCTCATTTAGATGTATACTGAAGAACATGGAGTATGCCAGCATACATACCCAAGCCTCTTCACTTAGTTCAGCATCCAGTTCATTGTATCCCGTTGCCTCTGACACTTCTCCCAGTAAAGATTTATATTGTGTGCATCTGTGATTAGGGAGTGTCTTAAGACATTGCTGTAGCAGGAGTATCACCTGCAAAAAGCAGGTGTTTATCGCTGTGACCTGGCTGTTAAATTGTAGCCACAGATAGATACACTAACATGTTGTGACTAACGCCTGAACCTGTTCTATATTACCACTGATAAACCAACATCAGTTTGGTGGCAGCTTCCTCTCTATGGAGAAAAAGAGAAGCCTTATAAAAGCACAGATATGTTTGTTGTGTATCACTGCAGTAATGAACTCACCCCTGAGAGCTGGTTACTTATGAGCTCACTTACAAGCAGCTTAAATGTCACTGCTTTGTAGACAGTTATGTCCCTCAGATTTAAGAGGGTGGTAGGGGTTCTGCTCAGAGCTATTGCTTTAATACTACTGTACTGTATTTTCACATCTGTCAGGTTCCTCCTTGTCCATATGAACAGGTTATATTTTCAGAAAAAAAAAAGCTGCTCTTTGCTCAATGAGTTACTTATTTTGACTGTTTTTTTTTTTTTTTATTCATGCTGTAAGCAGTGGAGCTATTGATGACTTCAGGGGACTCCATTGAAAGGATAAAGTTCAGTAAGGATATTTTGGAGGAGGCTGCGCTGCTGCAATTTAAGATCGTTAAGGTCTAAAAGAAGTAAGAATAGGTCAAGGAAATTATAGGTATGTTCTTTCATCCTCAAGCACTGGATAATAAAAGATTTTTACTGTTGTACACACTTAGAAGCAATTTTTTTTTCAATCTAACTCTTGTTTTTCTTTCTGTAAGTTCCTGCCTTAGCATGTTACATCACTTAACCTCTTTGCCAGTGTCAGTATCTTACCATTTTAATTCGTTTCAGGATTTGTAGCCTGGGGAAGTTACCAAGCTACTAAGCATTTTTTTCAGGCTCTGCTCTTCCCATGCCTTGTGAGTTTCCTTTTTTCTCTTTCAAACAGAGTGCAGAGCTGCATGTGTACAGTATAGACCTGTCTGTGTACAACAGAATGCAGCTGAGGTCTCAGCAGTGTAAGTAAGGTGGTGTCAACACTTCCCTATTCTACTTAGATGTTCATTACAGATCTCTGCACATTTTTCTTCTGAAATCAGTTTTTATTAGCTTAATTTGCATGCAGCTTGTGTAAATGGTCTTGCAGCCTGACAGTTAAAAAACCTCTGTGTTCTGACACTGGTTCCATCCACCCCCATGCAATTAATCCTTAAATTTATTTCTGTTCAATGGAGTCTGACTTCTACAGGCCCTTTTTGAATATTTTGATGCCATTGTTCCTCAAAGATGACTTCATAATGAACATGGACATCTGCACATTTACTTTGATTTGCATAATCTTGTTACTTCCTAAGGATGTTCCACCCAGATCTGACATATGAGAGGGATATTTTTGTTAATTAAAAAATCAATGCAACTTTATACTACTTTAAGCACACATTCATGTTGATCAAAGTGAATCCCTGTAAACAGCCACTGAGGAGAGAGGACTTATTTTTCTCTTTTCTTTTATGGAAGATTGCTCGGTGTCAGGACAGCACTCATCTGGGATTTGGGCTGCTGCATTTTAGTCCTGCTGCACTAACTAACTACACATGGTCTATTCAGCTTTGAAATGGATTGGAGGATGACTGACTAAATTATCTTCATAAAGACCTTTACCACTGGAGCCATGCACTTGGAACACTGGTTGTCATACTTTCCATAAAAGCTGTCATTAATTTATTTGATTTTGCAACACTGTTTACTAACTCCTAGCTATTTTTAGCTTACTGAGGCAGGTACCTAACTTAAACTTCCATTAATTTAGTGAATTAAAAAACATATTAACCTTTTAAGCTATAAGAACAAAATAAGTCTGCACTAACAGCAGAAGCACTAGAGAAGGTAAAGTGATTCAAAGGTTATGCTTAGAAGTGTTGAAAGAATGGCAACAGCGAGTTTTACAAGCAACTTTTTGTTATGTTGCCACACATTTCATTATGGCACGTTGAAACTGTCTTGCTGGGAATCCTCAATATTCTCCAGCATTTTTCATTTCATTCAGGTTTATGCCTTAAAAGGATGTCATTCTTCCTGACATGAAATTCTCTTCTATTAGTCCAGCTCAGTGTATTGTCTACTCAAAAGCTGGCAGACAAAAAATAAAAAGGGGAGTTACAGCACAGTTTTCTGAAAAAGTGAAGCAGAAAATCTAACTAGTCTGATTCAGAACTTCTGATGATAGGAGGAAAAAAAAATCCAAACAATAAAGGACTCATTATCTACTGACTGAGAACTGAGAATAAGAGTTCATTCCAAAAGAAGTGGAAGGACGATTAAACAGGATGCTCATAATATGTGAGAAATGCAATGTATTAAGTTTCACTGAGGAGAAAATACTGATTAATTACAATGGGTAGTGCTTCCTAACACTGTAAATCCAAACATTATCCTGGCCTTTAACTTGATATTACAAGACTAGCAGTGTACATAGGAGAAGATTCTTAGCATTTTGGCTTCCACAGCTTTAGTTTAACACATGAAAATTGTCATATTTAAAATATAATCAAATTAGGCAGGTAAATGGCCTAAAGTAACACCATGTTCTCCAAATCCTGAATTTTTAGTTCAGCTAGTACCACTCCTGCAGATTACAAAACTACAACTACCTAAAATTACTGCTAATTGTTACTGTCTAATCATACTCCTCCAGATAAAACAAAAGCATTAAATGGAGATCTGAATTGCTTCAAATTTTTAAAGAATACAATTGTGTGTGGAAGGAAGAAAATATTGAAGAGTGCTAAAAACCTCACTGCAGAAAGTCTGTGATGCGCTTCATGCTTTGTTTTGAGATGCTCTTCTGTGGAGAATAAACATTTTTTTGCACTCAATGTAGGTTCAAGATTGCAAAGATAAGTGATGCTGATATCTATGTCCTTTTGAGTCAATTAATAAAAACCAGAAATATACACTGTGCTGCCAAAGGCAGAAATTTGAATTCTTCAGACATCTGCTTTTCTGTAAACTACCTGGTTCTATCACCAAAAACATTTTGGAAATAATGAATGCAATTTCAAAGTTTGATTTGGTTTTCTTACTGGGATTGGTCACTACTCTTGAATGGTAAAGTTGCAAAACCACCACCAGAGAAAATCATGCCATAGAGTGAAGAAGTGACGTGGCCAACTGACGTAAATCCCGAACTGCCTTTTGGGATGGTACTGAGACAGCAGCCCCCTGCAAGGTATAGCAGCAACTGAACCTGCTTTTTACTGGCCTTTGGACTAGACCTGTAAGGGTATAAATACTTAGTTAGTTCTGAAGCAGTAATCCTTTATTAACTAGACCACATTATGGCAGGTCCTGTCCCATGCTCTAGTGCTCTCTTTGCAATGTGATTAACAACACATAACGAAGCCTCTGTCTTGATGCTCTGGTACTGGGGGAGTCCTGTCTGACCTCAAGTTGTGTTTGAGATCCAGGGCCATCTCACTGAAAGAATTTGTGTCACAGCCAATTGGAAATGCAGAGTGAAATGTGGTCTTACTTTGAACATGGAAGACATTCTCTTATTCTTTAATACTTAACCCTCCGTTTATGGAGACAACAGATCTAAACTTCTGGTGGCAGGTGACATGTAGAGAATTGAGGTCCTTGCGTCCTGGACCCATCTTTCTGCATCTTCACCATGTCCTGTTTGCAGTGATCTGTTCCTGTGGCTTAGCCCCAGAACCGTCCCTGGAACAGCCATTTTTCAGAGTTAGCAGCCTTACAATTTCTTGAATATGAAGATGATTGTGTTCAAATAATTGCTCTTCTGAATTGTTTCAACCATAGGAAAAGTTTTGGGATGAAGTTACTGGGATGCAAGAACTTAAAACAGGGGTATTGGGGGTACATGTCAAATGTTGGAAGTAGAGAGGTTGTAGGGGTGGCCTCTGAGAAAACAGATGGTGCTGCCCTTTTGTAGGACATAGCCAGCCCCAACAGTCCCACTGCAGGACACTGCTGATCACATCAGCCAAGCTTCTAGTGTTGCCTCTGGAAACTAGAGAAAGGGTACAAAATGCTGCAAGACAGCTGTGAGAGAAAAGTGAGATTATGTGAGAGCCCTGCAGACACCAAGGTCAGGGCAAAAGAAGGGGCAGAAGGTCTCCAGTCGCTGGAACAGAGGTTCTCCGGCAGCCCTTGGTCCAGTCCACAGAGAGGCAGCTGTGCCCCTGCTGCACATGGAGTACCATTGAAGAGCAGAGATCCACACTGCAGTCACGGGAGGACCCTGTGCTGCAGCAGGTGGACATGCCCTGAAGGAAGCTGCAGTCTGTGGAAAGTCCATCCTGAAGCTGACTCCAGGCAGTACCCATGGCACTGTGGAAAGAGCCCACACTGGAGCAGTTTTTCTGGCAGAAACTGCAGCCCCATGGGGACCCAACACTGGTGCAATCTGTTCCTGAAGGATTGCAGCCCTGATCCACACTGGAGCAGGGGGGGAAAGTGAAAAAGTGTGAGGAGGAATGAGGAGCAATGGACATCAACTAAAACTCAAGAAGTTCCGGTTCAACATGAGGGAGAACTTTATGTTGAGGATGGCAGAGCACTGGCACAGGCTGCCCAGGAATGTCATGGAGTCTCCCTCCCTGGAGACATTCCAAACCCACACAGATGCATTCCTGTCTCACCTCCACTAGCTGACTAGCCTTGGCAGGGGTGTTAGACTGGATGATCCCTAGAGGTCTGTTCCAAGTTTTAACAGTTTTGTGGTTACATGAAGGAGCAGCAGAGATGGAATGTTATGAACAGATCACAACCCCTATTTTCCAGGTCCCTGAACCAGCTCGGCAGGAGGTGGAGGTAGAAAATTCAGGAGCGAAGTTGAGCTTGGGAAAAAGAGGGGTGGGAGGAATCTAATTTTGGCTTGGTCTTTCTTTGTTACCATCCTACTCTTATTTTTAATTGGCAAAGAATTAATTTTTCCCAGGTTAAGTCTGTCCTACCTGCAATGGTACTTAGTAAACAATGTCCATATCTTCATCTCAGCTGATGGACTTTCTCATCATTTTTGTCCCCCAGTTCTCTTGAGAAGGGGAACTGAGACAGCAACTGTGTGGGCTTCTGGCAGTCATGAAAGGGTAACCCACCATAATAATACAGGGATTTATTCTACTCAACAACCTTGTGTAGGATTTTTCCTTTCCTTGCCCAGGATGATTTTCTATGTAACTGAAAATCATAGCATTATAAAATGTCTCGGATTGGAAGAAACCGTAAGTTCATCTAGTTCCAAACCTCCAGCATGGGCAGGAATGCCCATGAAAAGTACACGAAAATCAATGTTCATGAGGCAGAGAAACTAGCCTATGAAACCTGGGTCTTTGACATCTGTCATTCTCTCAAGTTAATTGTCATTTCAGAGCTCTGAAGTACAGTCACTGTTTTTTTTAACTCATAGTCAACCAAAGGAATTGGTCTTACCTTTTTAGGCTACTTTTTCGGGGGGTTGTACTGGAGTTTTCCTATGATAAAGATTCAGTGACATTGCTTTCTCAATTATTTCTATGCTTCTAATGGTTTTAAAATTAGAACACATTAGAACACATTCTCTCTACAGGTTAGAGAATGTTATTTTTCTGAGTATGTCTATGCAGGGGGAAGGTCTTTGGGATTTTACAGTGTTTAGATAAAACATGTACAATATAAATGACAGTGAATCCCAGCCTTAAAATAACATTCCCTTTATTCAAACAGCAAAACCAGAGATTTCTTATGAAAAAGAGCATGCTGGACAGAAAACTCTTAGGCTTTTGCAGGCTGTCTGCAAACTCCTGAGGCAAGTGACTGCAGTGAGGTCAGTGTGCTCTGCCAAAACTCTTATTCGGAGCTCCTGCTAGCAGCTGCAGCATAGCTGCATTGGCAGCTTGGTTATTGGCAGAGAAGTATTCCAGCTTCAGCACTGTAAAACTTACATTGGCTTCCCCAGGACCTGGTCCTCTTTTTGCTAATAAATGATCACCTGAAATATGTGGTTTAATTAAATCATTCAGTCAATCTAGCTAGAAGAGAGGCTGCCAGCAAGATGGGCAGGAGTAGATGGAGGCTGTCCCTTCCATGACTGAAGACTCTATTCAAGTTTTGCCGGAAGAGGTTGTGCAGATGCCAATTACTTTTGTATGTGGCTATCAAATTGCTTAAAGCAACTGAAACTGCTAATAAAATTCTGGAGTCCCTCCTTGTAGCAGAGTGCTTGTGACAATCTGGCCTTTTTATTCAATCAAAAGCTCTGACAAAAAAATAGAATTAGGTGGTGATTGCTAGCAACCGTAGAGGACTGGCTTGATTCTGCAGGGAGACTCAAGCAGCCTTACACTTCTCAAAAGGCACATAAATGCAGGATCTAGTGTTGGATCACTCTGATCCTGAAAGGAATGCATGTAGTCAGAGGTGTCTTCAGGCAAAAAAAATACCCAAACCAAACCCCTAAATGTCCACTTTGTTACACTAAACTGCCAAAAGGCAAGAGTGAAGTGAAAAGCGTGTCTGAACTCAAATGAACGAGAGCAGAATTTTACTACAGTGTTTCTCCATTTCTGCAGGTGCAAATGTTGTTCCTTGTTGCCATGCAGCTGCTACTGTATTAGATGACACCGCATTGTTTCCCTGGCATACCTGTTTGGAAGTCAGAAGTGTTACAGCACTGATATTTAGACTATGTAGCGCTTGGTAATTTGAGATACCCTACTCAGGATAAAGTTAAATGCAAAAGATCATTGAATCAGGCTTTTTATACTGCAAGGAGAAGTTCATATACCTTTGCTGATTTCAAAATCTGTAAAATGGAAAGAATGTGCCCGTAGTTGCTGCACTTCCTGTAACAGAATTTTTGCATAGCAGGAATCTATTAATACGTTGCAGTATTTCCTGATTAAAAGAAAAAACATTCCTTGAAAACTCTCAAGGAGAGAGCTAATTTATAAACATTTGTAAGGGCATTCTTTCACTCTTTCCATATGTGCTACTTATTTACATTAATAATGCATATTAAACTGGGACACAGAGTTAATGTTGCAAACATTTATTTAAAAATTATTATTGTAGAACCACAGAATACCCTGATTTGGAAGGGACCCACAAGGATCATTGAGTCTAACTCCTGGCCCTGCACAGGACACCCTGTCCTGTGCCTGAGAGCATTGCCCAAACACTTCTTGAACTCTGTCAGGCTGGTGCTGTTTTTCAGACCGCTTCCCTGGGGAGCCTGTTCCAGTGCCAGCCACCCTCTGGGGTAAGAACTTTGTCTTTATAAACCTCCCCTAACACAACTTCAGGCTATTCCTGCAAGGAGGTCTCCCCTCAGTGTCTCCAGGCTGAACAGACCAAGTGACCTCAGCTGCTCTTCATACGGGTTTCCCTCAAGGCCCTTCACCACCCTTGTTGCCCTTCTTTGCATGCTAATAGCTTAATGTCTTTTCTATACTGTGGCATCCAGAACCGAACACCAAAGTGAGGCCTCACCAGTGCAGTTTTCTCTAATAATTATTGCCTCTTATTGGTAAAAATCTGTTGCTTCAAAAAAGGAAAAGAAAAAAAGAAAAGGAGATATACCTTACAGTATCTTCTGTACTAAAATGTTTTGGTTAATTGGGAGCTGCTAAAGCTCTCATTCAGTCCTGATGATGGTGTATGTCTTTGTGGTAAGAATGCTAAGCTACATCCCAGTATCTCTTATGGAGGAAAAGTAAGATTCCCTAACAAGTAGCCCTTGATATCTACTACAATAAGCACTAGAGAGTTTAAACAAAATTAATAAAATTGTAATTAAAAAAACCTGTGTGCTCCTTATTTGGTTAATTTTCCTACTTGAGAAAAGATAGTGTTATTCTTTTGTGTTTAGAGGTTACGTCGGGGAAGCAGTTCCAAGAACAATCATGAAGGAACATTCACTAAGTACCTGTATCACTGCTGACTATGTCACAATGACCTGTGTTTGGGTCTCCTGAACCCAGCTGAAAGCTGGAAAATGTGCTCCAAATGTGTCACCTCTAAGGAATGCTATGAATATCCAATAACTACTTTAGCTGGCAGGTTGTGTATGATAAAATTTAATTTTTTTTTGGCTCAATAATTCTTTATGCACTGACTTTCCCCAGCTCATTGGTTAATGTATTGGGTTGAGACCAAGAAACTTGCTGCTCCTTTTTTTTCACTGTGTACACTGGGGAAAGTAACTTTGCCTGCTTTCTCACCAATAACTCAGATTATAACTCTCTCTTGTAAAGCACATAGTTATGTATTATGAAAGTGAATTTAAAAAGACCCAACTATTTAATAAAATTTTTTCAATGATTGATACATATTTAACTCTTCAATCCACTGATATGTTTCCTTTATTCTGTGTGTTCTTGTCTCCTTTGGGGTCTGATTTTCCATCTGGCTAGTATTCACACATAACGGGATTCATCAAGGCCAGTTGCTAATATGATTTCTTCAGGGATTGCACTGCATACAGTATTGCCCAACCACAGTTTATCTTGATTAGTTTTGTCACTTACATGTTTTCATCAGGGCATAATTAAGTAGACGATGTGCTAATGATTAACTGAACACAGAACCAACAAGGCCTCACCCCCATCACACTCTCGTTAGAGTGAATTTACTCAGCTTTTGCCTTATGGCTTCTCACTGGGTGACTACACGGCCTGCCAACATCAAATGTGTTATGCAGGTATGCATTTCCTACAGAATGCTTAAGAAATATAAGCAGACTGAAACTTGGTGTTTTATACCTTTTCACTTAAAAATCTAGTATCATGCATATAACACAAGTTTTAAGAGACTGTTTATTGCAAATGTCTATTGGATGAAATTCTTTACGAAGACCAGTGCCAGCTATGAAGAAGGTACACGAAGGAGAGAGCAAAGGGTAGGTTTCTTAAAGACCTAGACATACGTTTTCAGAACCCTCTCACACTTCATCTTGTGTATGGCTTATAGGGACATTAACTCTGCCACTACAGGTGTATGTAATTACATTGCTTTGAGCACATACTGTATTTTCTCATATTATTTTGGAGTCAGCAAGTCTGAACATTTTTTACTTCCAGTTCATTTCTTCTGCATCTCTTTCTCAGCATGCTGCCCTATATCACTGAAAACATGGCTTTATGATTCAGGCTCTTCATATTTTTTTTAAATTCTCAATTGTGTGTCAAAATCTGGATAAGTAATTAACTTCAGTGTTAATTGAAGAAATACTCACAAGGAAAGTAGGATCATCTTTGCAATGTGAGCACAAATAAACCAAAAGTCTTTTGCTTAGATTAAAGAACAGGACTAAATACTGTTATCTTAAAATAATATAATAAATTCAATAATAAAAAGCTCTTTTCTAGCAAAACCATAAATGCAATTTTTTGTGGTGGGAAGTTTTTATTTAATTTTATCCTGGAATTCCCCAGAGGCTTCCACTGGATGAGCACTGTTTGCAGGATTTCTGGTAGTGTCATATCAGAGCTAACACACTACCTTGAGGCAGGACCACAGGTTCTGTATATTCATTCCCAGTGGAGATTAGGAGATGGAGTTAATCACTATAGTGTTAACACCTCTAACAAGAGCAGTCCTAGGAGACACTTCTAGCTGAAACAGGTCTTAGTCTCTTTGGTATGAATCATTAAGTGAAACATTTCTTATTGGTCCACGCTAGTGCCATGGAGAACTGTCTCTGTAGTCAAATCAAAGGCAGGCGCAAGACAAGATTTTCCGTGGTACGCAGCGTTATCAGTGAATCTTTGATGCCTTCACAGAGCTGATCCCATTAAGCTACCTGAGAGAAGGTATCTGGTTTCTCATGCTTAGTAGCTGCTCCTCAAATAGCTTCAAGAAGTTTAATATCACTGTCATGTACATCCAGGTCTTCTGCCTATGGAGATGTAGGCAGTTACGAACTTTTTCCTCCCTGCTTAGAGGTCTCAAAGACAACCTCAGTATGTTCTTTTCTCACAGCACAGCACTGTTTCTGCCTAACCAGCTTTCTAACCTGTACAGTTGGAACAGCTGGAAGTTCCTTGGGTCATTTCTTTAGTTCATAATACCTGAGAAAATACACTTCCACCACCGATTGAAGGAGAAATCGGTAGTAATATCAATAATGTACCTATGGTAGCCTGAACTCATGTGGAAACTTTTTTCCATGTTTTGGTGATTCTACAGGCTCCAAAGGCTATGACTCCATCCTGTTTCACAATGGTCTCACAATGGCAGACAGTATGGCAAATCAAAGACTCAGGTGAGCCTAATTTTTCACCTGTACTATTTTAAGAACAGACAACATTCACAGCTCCTTTTGTCTTCTACTTTTGACATTAGGAGGAATTCTGAAGGGGGAATTCTGAGCAAATTTTGAAACAGCACTCAAAATTTGGAGAAAGGATTGATGGGAGATATGACAGATGGGAGGACCACGTTGATTCAAATGTCACTTCTGTATTGAAAGCAGATGAGTATCTGGGTTTGAAAACAGCGTAGCTTAACTCTCCATGAAAATGGAGAAATACCGTATTGAATAAAAGCCACTTTTTAAACAAATAATCAGTTCTATTTGGTTTTCCAGCAGAATATCAGAATTGTAGTAACATATTAGTCCAGATATACTTGGACATAAATAAAAAAGCCTGCTTTATAAAGATTAACGTAAAGAATCTCTATGAAAATAATGATGAGTGAACTATTTTTTTTAAATATGTGAATTTCTGCACAAGAAGCAAATGGGCTTTTAATTAGCTGTATATCTTAATAATAAAAGGCAAAAGGGGCAAGAGAAATGGCAGGAATGCATCTCCCGATCCAAAGTGACCCTGCAACCAGTTCTGATGAGCCTACTAAAAAACCCACAAGATTGCTATGTTACTTCTGATGTTCATCTTTGGGCTTTCTTTCACATGTTCAAATATTTAAAATGATACCTTGTTTCTTTTCACTCACAACAGAATGTAAACAAACAAAAATTTTGTGTCAAGTCAATGGAAAAAAAGCACGTTTCAAAAATACCTCAAAAGAAAATATATGTGTGGGAGAATACTTGTGCTCAGTTTATTCCTATACAAAGTCAAATTGGAATTCTTGACTTGAAGTATCACTGTTCTTACTGTTCATACTATATGGTCAGAAGACGATCAGATGTAGAAACTGGACTTTTATTTCACTATAAACTTGGTTGCAATTTACCCAATCAAGCACTCATCATGACTAACATCCATTCCATTCTAGTGTTCAGTATTTGAATCATAATATATACTCATCACAATTTTATCTTTTCCATAAGTAAAACTGACATATTTTTGAGAGGCTGCAGATTAAAACAGGAGAACAACTGACAAGTAAAAACCTAGAATGTTTTGTGCACACAGTTTTAATGTGAAATATTTTTAAGCTAGCTTCATTAGACACTTGAAGTATCCATTATAAACACCAGAATTTATTTTGGGGGATACTGATAATTTTTTTAAGATAAATTCTATAAATTTTAATTGGGTATTGTGCAAGTCATGAAAAGGAGACAATGTACCAGGTTTGATTATCACCCTATCGTGATCTTTTAATTAAACTGTAATTTAATACCCCTACTGCCAAATCATCTTTCATTTCCGTTTTTGCAGGTTGCTTTAGGCAGAAAAAAGATTGCATGTTTGTAATATAATTTTTATTAATTTCTAACTCAATATCAGCTGGAGGAAAAAAAGCGTTATTCAACCCAAATACATTATAAGTGCACTGGAATAAAATGAGAATTCCTCTTATCTGCTTGGGCAGAGAATAGACAGACCCTTTTATCCAGAATTCAGATAATTCTCCATGCCACAAAAAAGTGCTGGACGTCTGATAATAAAAAGTTGACTGCCGAAACTAACCAAGACTTGTGATGAGACCTTCAGGGGAGAGACGGCGAGCTCCTTGGCAAGCCGAAGGGGCCCGGCGCACGCGATTACTGTTTACATTTATCGGAAGTTCAACATCTTCAGCAAGTCTTGCCTTGTCTGAAAGCCGACTCGGCGCTCCGAGGAGCAGGGGAAGGGGCCGCGTCTCCTTGGCAGTCCCGGGCGCTGGGCGGGCCCGGGCGGCGGCGGGGGCTATAAAGGCAGCGGCGGCGGTGCCGTGGGAGCGCGGCGGTGTGGCGGGGCGGTGTGGCGGGGCGGTGTGGCGCTGAGCCGCTGCCCCGGGCCGGCTGGGAGCAGGGGCAAGGAGGGTGGGTCCCGGCGTGCGGAGCTGCGCGGCCGCGCCTGGGGAGCGCGCCTGGGGAGCGCTCGGGCTCTCAGCCCCCGCCGTGCCCGTCGCGGGTCCGGCGGTGCCAGCATGGTGGATGTGTTCAGCGGGCGGCTCCTGGTCAGCAAGGATGGCCGCAGCGTGGATCCCGAGGAGGCCCTGCAGA
>VZTI01005548.1:348449-469818 GCA_013397865.1 Struthidea cinerea
ACCCCCGTCCTCTGCGACTTCTACACGGAGCTGCTGGAGGAGACCGAGCCCCCCGCCCCCTGCGAGGTCGTCTTCATCTCCTCCGACCACAGCGCCGAGGAGAGGGTGGACTACATGCACGCCATGCACGGAGACTGGCTGGCCCTGCCCTTCCACGACCCCTACAAGCAGTGAGTACCGACGGCCATCCCCGCCCGCAGCCCGGGCGGTCCGGCCCGTCCGGGAGCGCACGGCCGGCGCCCCTGCCCCCGGAGAGGGCGGGCGGGGGGGGGCACCTGAATAGCCGTGTGCCGTAACAAGGAAGTCCCTGATACAGAAGCTCCCCGGGACCTCCACCTCTGCCCCTGAGCCCGCTGAAGTCCCTGGAGCCCAGGCTGCAGCCTCTCCCGGCCGCGCCCTGCCCCGAGCCGCGGCTGTCGCACACTGTGACAGCTTGCTCACTTGGCTTTAGCCCGTCCCGTTTGTAAAGAACGCGGTTTTGCGCCCTTCATTTGGAAACTAAAAGATGTTTGAAGAAGAGTTAGTTAAGGCGCCAGATGTTAACGAGATGACATGAACAGTGAGGTAAAAATAAAAGAGGATCAAGCGATCGCTTTGCAGCACGGCGGTAGTTGTTACTAAGGTTGTTCTGCGTTGTCTAGGTTAGTGCTCTGGGAAAAAGGCAAAACTTGTAACTGAACTACTTGAAGCAGAGCAGAGCAAACTGTGAAGAATTTCAGACAGACACAATATCAGCTGGAGTTTAGCGGTGGCACATTGCACCCGGTAACTGGGGTGTAAGAGTCCTGTGCTGCTCAGTTTCCAAAGTGACATTCCTGTAGACAGCTTGCTCATGAAAACAGCAAAAGGAAAGGACACGACTGTGTGTAAGTAACGGGGTGAAGGATAATACCAAGAAGTGTTTTGATGACCTAGGTCAAGGGTGCAGACTCATTTGGAAGACTTACAGGAATCTGATTTATCTCCTATAAGAATAGACTGGGATTACAGGAGCACAGGTAAGATATTCAGGGTTACTGAAATTCCTGTAACTGAAGACTTGAAATACGTGTAAATACGGGCAAAGGGATTTTTTCCCCCCTCTTTAAATAAGTAGATTGTGGAAAATTTTTTTCCAGGCGGTATCAAAGTCAAGGAGGTAATGGAACTTTTAAATGTAGCTTGGGTAAAAAAACTTGCAGCTAAATTAATTCTTTTGATAAAGAACTCTATTCTAGAGCTTATTGTAATTTCTAGCAATTTCTAGCTTTCCTTTTAATTCTAGATCCATCCCAGTGTTCTGCCTGGGATAGAGGTGTGTAACACCCCAGCTACTCACTCAACAGGAAGCACGTTTGCTAAGCTTGTTTTTTCAGGGCACTGTGACAACCTCAAGAGCAAATGACTTGAAGCCAGGAACAATTTCATCCTTTCTTGTCTCACACCTGGATGTCAGCTGGCAGTTGATGTTAGGCCTTTTTAATGACAGTTTCCACTGGCTTAAATACTGTTTTCCATAGTTCTCCACAATCATTCCAGGCAGTAATTGTATTTGATATCTACTAATCATAATAGAATGCAGGCAAGTTTGCTGATGGAAATGTAGCACTTGAAGTCCCTGCACCCAGCCAGCTGTTCAGCATGGCCCTTGGAAATGCGCTTACAGCTTCATCCTCTGTGGATTAGAGGTCTATTTCTGACTGCTCTTGCTCAAGTCATGCAGAGTGGAGGCAAAGTGATAGTTTAATTGGCTTTTCTGTGGCATCCTGTAATGTCCTTCAGAGTTCTGCAGGGAAGCATGGCTTGTCCTGCCAGATGACTGTGAGATCACAGTGGCTTACTGAAGAATAAAGTGCAGAGGGATATGAAAAGCCAATGTTTTTGAAGTTGTTTCTTGCATGTAACAATAAAGGGCTGTGTGGAGCTGTTCAAGGTGCTTAGGTTGGATTAACTGGGAGTTTGGTGTCAGGCGTACTGGTGAATCATTGTAGATTTATAGCAGATGGATGTGCATTCAAGCTATAATTCTGTCTAGATGCTAGTCTCATTAATAAATTTTTTAAATTGTATTTTAAAAATAATAATTTTGTTATTAATATTCATTAATGTGTTAATATTTTTAAAGTTCTACTGCAATTAATTGAATTGGTTATTGGTTTTTTGAATGTGTAAGGAAAGCATTTCAGTATCTTCAGTGAGGTTAAAATGTCCTAGCTGGTGGCTTCAGTGTTTAAGATACATAATTGCAGCATAGATTGATGTCTCTTCTAGACACAACAGAGCCAATTTTAAGTATGCCATCTAAAATACTTTTCAACAACAGAAGCATGGATTTTCTTGGTGATGAATTTTGTCTTAAGAAATAGCCAGCATTCCTACTTGTAGTGTATGAAGTCTTAACACTGCACTGTTATGCCTACCTTCAGAGAAGCAAAATACTGAATTCAAAGCAGGATCTCCAGACTCTTCTATGCTGTCAGTCCTATTTCCCAGAGGTGGGACTGCACCTTTACTACTTCATGTGGTCTGTGGCATGACTAATAGGAAATATTGCTCCTGATTCTTTCGCTGTCTGCAGGTTCATGTAAATTTATTTGTTGCCTGAGGCACAGGATTTTGATTCTTGAAGTGGGGTGTAAAGAAAGTCTGGTAGGAAGTGAGCACTTGAAAGAGCAAGAGGGTAATAGAGAGGAAAAGCAGGTGTAGGACAGAACATGTCAACAACAAATGCTGGTAAATAGGACTGATGTTTTAATAATGGTACACGAAGACATACTTCTGTGTTTGTACTGAACCCTGTGGTAGAAGGCATCGTTCTTTGTGAGGGCGCCTGCCGTGCGCAGTAGATCTCTCAGGCTTCCAGGCAGGCAGGTATTTACTGAGTCCGTGGCCTGTACAGCTCAGTAAAAATTAGAATCACAGACAATGCCTGTAAAAGGAAAATAAAAAGGTTGTATGTACGTTTTATATTAAGAAGCTGTATGTATGAGGGTGGGTTGGCACCTGCAGAAACACTGGGGAGGATGAGGCGTTAAAAAACAAAGGCAGAAGAATGTTAAGTGTCTGAGCAGTTAAGAGCAATTGCTTAGTTCTTACACTTCTTGGACTGCTATTGCAAAATCTCAGCAGACACTTTAAAACTGAATCCCAGCCATGTGATGTGCATGCTTACGTGGCTAAGATTTAACAATGCCAAAATTTCTCAGCTAAAAGAAAACACAGCTGTGTAGTACAGGTCATACTGCTAGAAGCAGATGAGCAAGATGTCCATCACTTTCAAGTGACAGCGTTTCCAAGTGAAAGCTGTTATAATTCAAATGTTGTCAGATACCACATTACACATGTGTATAAAATTTACTGTTTGTGTTCCCAAGATTATATTAAATCTGCCCTATTTTGTCTGCATCTCAAGAACCCTCTTGCATATAGAACTTAAACCCTTACATAAAAATATTCACTTGTCTTGTGAGTCAGCCTGGATAGGCAGTCAGGCCCCAGACAGCTGCTGGGTCACTCCCTGCCACCATGGGATGGGGGAGAGAATGTGAACAGTGAAAATGAGAACACTTAGGGGTTGAAATAAAGACAGTTTAATACATAAAGAAAAGGTGAAGATACACAGGCAAAGCAAGATATGGAATTCATTCACTACTTGCCATTCACTGACAGATGTTTTACAGTTTCCCGCACAGGGGGGGCTTCATCATGTAATGATTGCCTGGGAAGGAAAATGTCCTGGCTCTGAATGTTCGTCCCTTCCCCCTTCTTTCTTCAGCTTTTACAGTGTTTTATGGTATGGAACATCCTTTGGTCATTTGAGATCAGCTGTCCCAGCTGTGTCTCCTCACAGATTGTTGTGCACCACCAGCCTGCTCACTGGCAGGGTAGCGTGAGACACAGAAAAGGCCCTGGTGCTGTGTAAGCACTGCTCAGCAATCACTAAAACACTGGTGTGTTATCAGTGCTGTTTTGGTATGCACCATGCGAGCTGCTGTGAAGAAAACTGGCTCCCAGCCATTGTCAGTATTATCTAGAAATATAAGATCTGTGCTCTCAGAAACTTTGATCCAGCCTTCTCATAAGAATCAAAAGATCTAACAATGGCTATGACTTCCAATTTCCCTCAATCTTAATGTCATGTTTTTGGTATTTCATGTGCAAATGTAGGTTGATCTTTTGTGTTCAAGCCTTGATGGTCAAGTCTGGTACCTCAAAGGATTTGGCTAAAAGATTCCCCGTGTCTGTACAAAGGTTACTGAGTCTTCTGTAGCTATCTTATTTTTTATAGCTTCCCCTTCTGCTTTCTCTGTTTGGGTGTTAGATTTTTCTAGTCAGTAAGACACAGTATATACCTTGACTCTTAAGTGGGAATAGCCAATCAACTAACAATGTCATTATTTACATCGCTGTATTTTACTGTAGGAGAGTTGAATTTGCCTTTGAAGGACATGATATTTCTATTTATGGTTTAATGATATAATGAGTTGTTGTTAGAGTTAGTCCCATGGCACATATGCCGTTTGTGCAGCTGAGTCATGGGATTTTAGATCCCCATTGGAGATAATTACCTTAATAAGTTTTAAGAAGTCATTTTTGTAAGCACTTGTCACATGTACACAATGATTAAGAAATATTGCCTGCAGAACTCTTTCTGAGCCTTCTTCAGGTCCACCCATCTTGCAAGCTGCACACAAATATAAGCAAAATCTGTGCACGCTTCAGTCTGGTTTGATACAAGCAACCTTCAGCCCTAAGGCTGTTTGAACAAAGTGCTGTGCTGGGCTGGATATATGCATTCCCTTAGGAAAGCAAAGTGTAAGATTCCAGTCTCCACAGAAAATTACCTTCAGTCTCCTAGTGTTCTGTCTCTGATTGCTACAATTGTGTTTATTGTCCACTGAACCAATAAAAAACATCTTCCACCCATCGTGTTTGTCATTCAGGTGGTATGAGGTGATAGTAGTTTTATATGGCTTCTACTGAACTTGATTTGGAATGTTTTATTTTCTCCTGTTTTAGCAGATTTTGGAAAGGTCTATGGGGATTGTTGGTTGATTGCTTGTATTTAACAATTCACTGAGAAAGCAAACCTGTTTCCATACCTTATTATTGCTGCTTCCATAGTATTTCCTGCATTACTGCTCAGCCAGTGTAACAGCAGAGCAGTGTCCTCCACCTGTTGATTTTTCTTGTCTTAAGAAAAAATACAGAAGGAAGGCACATTTCAGGAATGCCTTGTCTGGGTCAGTATTTCACTTAAGTCTTATTTTCTGTATTTTTGACTCCTTTTTTTCCCCCTCAGGAAATCATTGAGAATGTCTATACATTAGTGTAATGTATTTTTAACAATGTCTACATTCTTTTTCTCCTCAAATTTCTTTAGCATTTGAACCTCATATAGCAAGTGTTATTGCTTGTGGTGATGGCGCTCAGGCAGAATATTTCCATTTAGTATTTAAAATATGTTTTGAGAGGGATGTTGTTAATTAATGTTGTTAATGTTTTGGAATCTGGATATTCTGTTATTTCTTGTTTTGTGTCTATCCTCTGGGAATAGAGGAAGAGTTGAAATTTTATTCTTTGGCAACATAGGTGGGTGGCTATTATTCCAAATATTTTGATTGCTCACTTTTCTGTATGTAGAAGGCCTGTTTCACTGAGAGAGTTTAAGGAATATCTTCAGTCTCTTCCATTTACACAAAAAGATTGTGGGTCATGCTTTAATGGTGATTGCGGGAAGTAGCGCTATGGGACACTTGAGCGTATTTGTAGGGGAATGAATGTCAAAGGCTAATCTAAGGGAGATCCTTCTCCTGTCCTGTAAAAAGGGCCCAGAAGACATCTCGTCTGGGCTAGTGAAAACAGGGTGGAAGGGTGTGTCACACGTTGTTTCTGTGGATTCCTTTTCCAGTGGAAACCGCAGGCAGCAGTGAAGAGCAGTTACAGGAAGGATGCTACAACTCTCTGGACTCCCAGAGCTGTGTTTCACTGTGTAGGCTCCTAACTGCAGCCTTGTTCATCTCCCTACACTACCCGATGCTCTGCCTCAAATTTTGAGGAAGCCCAGGCACTCCTCACTTCTGCTCTCCCATGTGTCCTGGCCAGAGTAGCCTTCATAAGAGACTAGGAGTTTTCTTAAATTGTTCCTAATGGTGTGTTTTATTTTTAATTTTTTTTTCCCTCAGTGATCTGAAGAAGAAATACAACATAACAGCCATTCCTAAACTGGTGATTGTGAAACAAACTGGAGAAGTCATTACTGACAAGGGAAGAAAACAGATCAGAGACAAAGGGCTATCCTGTTTCCGGAACTGGCTTGCGGGTGCAGATATCTTTCAGAATTTTTCTAGCTAAAATGTTGACAAATAAAAGCAAGAAAAGGCGTCATGGAAAACTTGGTAGAGCTCTGAAAAGACTCTTGCTTTGTTCAGAAGAAGAAGGGTATGGCTTACTGATTTATCTTTGCTTGTAAACAAATTTTGGGTTTGACTTGAAGGCCAGTTATTCCAGTGTCATAAAATGCAATTATTGTTATATTTGTATTGTTCTATCTACTGTATTTAGTATGAACCAAAGCATTCCAAATAATACTGAAGAACTTCAGAGGAATAGCCTGTTTAGACAGTAATAATAGAAACCTGTGAAATCTATGCAAACACTCTTTGCAAAGTCAACACAGTAAAAATAAATGCAAAAAACCTATTTATTTGATTACTTTTTTTTTTCAGGTCATTAGCACACATTATTAAGAAACTGTTTGCTTTAATAAATTACTGCTTATGAAATATGTCTCCTATATTTTTCTTATCTATCTTAAAAGATAATCAGAAAATGTCATGACTTTTAAGTAGAACACGTTTGTTTGTCAGTACTGAAGAAGTGTTCTTCTATTTTATTTTACTTTTTGTGGGCTTTATTTATATTTATTTATAGTCCTGCTTAGTTTTCCTTACCCCTGGATTTTATAACTTGGCCCTGTAAACTGAGTTTAGGATTGGAACTAGATGATCTTTAAGGTCCTTTGCA
This sequence comes from Struthidea cinerea, assembly GCA_013397865.1. Taxonomy (NCBI): domain Eukaryota; kingdom Metazoa; phylum Chordata; class Aves; order Passeriformes; family Corcoracidae; genus Struthidea; species Struthidea cinerea. The sequence goes on from VZTI01005548.1 coordinate 355,455, forward strand.
ACACAAGCCATTCTATGGTTCTGTGATGTTAGCTCTCAAGTTAACATCAGGTCAGGTTAAGAAGAAACTCTTTTCCATCTTTTCTTTTGCCAAAATATGTAGAAGCAAACATCAAAAATTATACCAGGTCTCTCTAATGAATGATCACGTTGTGTCTAAAGCACGGCTTGATTTGCTGTCTCTTCACGGTTGGGGTCTCAGCCCAGACATCCATGCAATTTGTGGGCCAAAAAAACCCACTTCCCATGCAAGCCAAATGTTGATTAAAATTTAAAGACTACAACAGAGTTATTATTGGTCCAATTTCAAGCACTTAGGTTACTAACACTTGAAGTCTGGTATACTCAATTTGGAGAAAAAGAGCCTGTGTCCATCGATTGTAGCACGCCAGTTGCGGGTACTGTCCCACCACATCTTTGTGATCCCAAGAGGGTCACAGCCCTCTAACTGTACCCAGAATTCTGACTTCCTGTCTGTCCCCTGGGCTATGTGCAGAGGCATTTCAGTGAGGCACCCAGGAGTGCTGGTTCCTCAGAATGTGGTTGTTTTACAGACACTTCTTTGCATGCCTGTGCTTGAAGGGTTACCGCTTCAGCCTTGTTTTGTTGATTGCTGTGTCCTGTCTGCAGTCATTGCCTTACTGACCCTACTCACGACTGTCTCCCTTGTTTGTTGAGGTACATTTGCCTTATCATGGGAAAACTTAACAAAGAGGGTCTGAAATTTAATGTGTGTGAATAATTGTATCATTTAATAACAAACCTGTGTCATTTTCTTGCAATGGAGGAAAAAAAATTCTCTGGGTAGTGGGAATGTAAAAAGTCGTATGTACTTCACAATAGGTCAAAAAAATAAACTGATTTTGAAATGAAAAATAATAGCTCTAGAAAGTGTTCAGCAGAGTTGTGAGTTCTGAGCACCTTTTGGCTATTTTTAAAATTACAACTGGGTATACCACAGACAATTTCTAATTTTTGCCGTCTCATCATATAAGTGGTGCTCATCTTCTTTCCTAATGAATGCTAAGCTCCTTAGTGAATTTTTTGTGCAAGTGAGATGTAAGCACTGCCTGCTGTTCTGAAAGCACCTAATGGCAGATGTATTTCAAATATAAGATGAGAAAAGAATAATAGAAGTGTTTCAAAAAGTTTTAAGATATGTTACCTGGATGTGGAATAATTCATATAGTAAAAGTATCCACTGCACCCTGTTACCAGGTATCAGGTATTACTTCAGGCAAGATAGCTTGGTCCATTGTTTGTCTATGTGCACGTGTATGAAAGAACTCAGTATTTTATAACAGAGAAGGAGTTAGGCCCTTTGAATAATTGACACCAATTGAGTAATGCAGGTTCCCAGCAAAATTCAGCTAGGAATTCATAATGATGAAAGAAAGATAGATACTGTACAAAATGCTTGGTGTGACTTCAATCAAGGAGTGTTGGTTTTGCGCAGCAGTGTTTGGAAGATCAGAAAATTTGTTTTCCTTGTCAGTGCTAAAATAATCCATGTTGGACCTGAAAGAAGTACAGGGTAGTGGAAAATATATTCTTATTAGCAAAACCTTGTGAAATTAGAGAAGCAAGTCTTAGTGGGTCAGCTGTAAGGAGTATTATTACTTGGAATGTGTGTCCATTAGAAATTGAACTTACCAGTGTACTAATCTTTGAACTTACAGAATTGTCCCTTTAACTTTCTTAAATTATTTCTCAGTTCACTGATGGCTTTCTACCCTCTATCTTTAGTCACAGTTACCTTGAATATTAGTGAATACTAGTACTTTTTCAGTGGAGGGGGGAAGAAAACCTCATTTTTTAAATACAACAATAGACTGTAGCATAGTCATACTGGTTGATGCTGCACACTCTTAAAGGAGTCAACTAAAAAGCAAGTAAAGTTAAGATGAGGAGCATCCTTCCTTGTTCCACAGGACAAGATATTGTCCATTATTATATAGATCAATATATGCTAAGATTGTTTAAGAAACAATGGTGTTGAATTTGTGGTCGCCTTTATGGACAATTACTTCACTAGGAAAAATGGCAAGTAAGTTGATACTTTGTGAATTGACAAATAGCCTGAGTCTTGTGGAAACTTGCTGCAGGTGAGTGTTGCAGGCTTTCCTGTGACTCTCTTATTTTAGGAAGAGGCAAAGCAGACTGATGGCAGATTCAGACATGAAATAAACGTTATCAGAAAGGCAGTGAACATCTCTCTCTTTGTTAATCTCTTATTCCTGTAACTCTTCACCCTGCTACCCAAAAAGCATTCCTTCTTCCTCCTCCAGAGCTGCTGTTGTCAAACTTTAGTAGTATTATTATGTATTTAAATATATGTGTGTAAATATGGGTGGGGTGTCTGGGGGGGTAATCTCTGTTTATTCACCTGAACTCTTCAATTATGAGATTTTGTGCTGAAGAACAAAGACCTAAAGTAGGTACTTGGAAATTCTTTGAAATGCTGTAATGGTGTCTTGATAAGTATTTTTAATATGCACTTAATCTTTCACTTTTCTTCTCAGCTGAAAATACATACAAAATATCAGTAGCTCTTCCTGAAGCATGAGTTAAATCTAGACTGCAAACAGGTGTTATTCAGAGCACAAGTAGTAGCTGGTGCCTACATGTCAGGTTTTTTTACTTTTCATGCCACTTCTACCCTGTGCACAGCCTGGTTTTGCCTTTTGTATAGCTGAGTTTTATGTTAAGACCAGACACAGATAAGAGTCTAACTGTTACCTGTTCTCTCTGTGGGCAAAACTCATAAAAGGGCAATCCTAAATTTTTTTCTGCCAGTTTCTATGAAGATGGACATATAAATGACCAAAACCAAACAGAAGCAGTTTTAAGCCTCCTACCTCCTCAATGTCTTTTAAATTTCTCTAGATGAAGTTCAGTGATCAATCTCATGATTCCCCGATATTAAGAAATGCTGTCAGTGTCAGGTGAAGAAGTTGCTATGGAAGGTGCTGTTTCTATCCAAAAAACCCCTGCATTTAAACATAGTGGTACAGTCCCAAAGAAATGCTTCAAAGAGAAATTGAAGTAATGTAGCACAGAGGTGTTCCTATGTAGACTCCTCTCTGGGCAGGAATTGAGATGGGAGCCCTCACAATTCAAACAGATAAACAAAACTTGTAGGCAGGTTGTAAATAGATACAAGCACTCTCCTGGAAATGTTTGTACTAGCTGTTCCAGTATCTGCCTCCTTGGATTTGTAGGACATTGACAAATCAATAGATTCTTAGGACAATAAACAACCATTTTGCATAGGCAGTAGCTAAACCTCCCCAACCCTTCTCGTACAAATAATCTTAAGGGCATGCACAGGGCTTCAAAGGACATATTGTTCAGAGATTACTGTTTTTCCAAGTATAACGTGAGGGCACACTTCCAATGCAAAGATAAAATTTACCAGTATTGTTATGCTTGAATAAAAATTATTTTCGAAGGAAGTTATTTTACTCAAGTGGGGCTTTGTCCCAGAACAAGGCCATTTACTGAGATTCTCTGCTTTGGTAGCAGCTTCAGTTTGGTTTTGAAAGGCACTCAGATTTCTAGCAGAACTGCCAAAGTCCTAAGCTCTCTTCAACAGATAGCATGCCTGCTGAAGCACAGAAGAGGATGTTTTCAGTCATGTTTCATTATTGCAGCCATCTACTGGTTATGCTTATTTCTTACTTGGAAATCAATAGCCATATTGTCAGCCTCAAATGGTACTTTGGGGTTTATATTCTCTATTTCATTGTGCAAGTGGCTCTGTCTCTCTGCTCCTGGTTTCTCCCAGTATAATGTCATGTTGAATGCCATCTCTGAAGGCTGAGACGTTTGAAGGCTGCTCTGGAGCTCCAGGTGGGCTGATGCAATGCCAATGCATACACATTTTGTGACCCACTGCAGTCTACATACGTTGGAATGTACCTGTATCTTGTTGGCATCACCAAAGCAAAATTCTATGATCTACATCTAGATACCTCCTCTCTACAACTTCCTAAAGCTGCTGTCACGTGTAGTCCTATCTGGTGAAGAGAGCAGAGACTGAAGGGCAGGCGAGTTGAGATCTTGATTGAATCCTGGGGTCACAGTCCTGGCTTGCTTATCAACGCTGAAAAACAAATACTCTGTTCCCTGGATCCATATTAAGTGCAGCAGCTAGCTGTGCTTATGAAGAGTGCTGCTTTTACTGATGCCTTAATTAACACCAATCACCAGCAGAGTATTCACATTAACAGGATCTCCATTTATATTTGAAGTTGAGATGTTATCACCTCCTCCAAGAGAAATTTAAACAACTGCACATTTAAGGTCACACAAGAATATGATTATATGGAGGATTTTACTGTGTGTGGTGCAGAGGGAGAGATCAGCTGCAGAGACCAAGGCAGAAGTATCCCACATGTGAAAAGAAGAAAGACAGAACTAACTGCTTGATGTGAAAGTAGTTCTGATGCCATGAAAGAAGTCTGAAGTTGGTGGGACTTGGCCAGAACAAGTGTGGGGTTGTGACAGTAAAATTCTACTGTATTTGTTTCAGTCATCCTGCATTCAAGATAGCATGACTTTCTTTAGAAATGATTAAGATTGACCAAAACAAAACCCCCTCCAAACCCTTCAATTAGATGGTAATAAATTACAAAACTTCAAGCCTTTGACTTTCTGCTTAAGTTGAGAGAGTAAGCACCAACTTCTTCTGAATCTTCTAGCAATGTCCAAAACTAAACAAGTTTCTGGCAGGTATGTGGAAGCAGGCCTTGTTGTGGTCAAAATTTGGTCAAGGGCACAGCAGCATCAAGAGTGAGAGATGGAGAAGCTGGACAGAGGTATGTGAGTTCACATGGATGCAGTTTCTGGGTTATCTGGAAGAAATGGGTACATCTGTTGAAACACAGTTCCCTTCTACAGAGATGCTGCTGCCCTGATGTATCAAATCCCTTCACCGAGCAGTTTGTATCTGCTATAAATGTATGTAAACCATAGTAGTGCTGTGTTATGGCATGGTTTGTACTGATAGAGAGCTGAACCTCTTTCTCCCTTGTGTTCTATAGCTGTAGAAACAACCTTCTGCCTGACCAAAATCTGTGAAGTAGACTGTGTGTTGGCACTATGACGGGTATTTTGTGTAAGAATGCACAAAAGTGCAATAGCCTAGGCCACCTCTTAGTCATTTATGTTCTGTTGTACTTTAAGCTCGGAAATTACTGACCACATGGACTCAACTCTGTGAGTCCATGCAGAACATTTCTTGCTCGCAAATTGAGCAGTGGTTCATAGTCTGCTTACCAGATGTGATTTTGAAAGCCCTGATGCACTTGACCTTTGAAGGAAGACATTAGTTTGAGGTATTTAATTTCAATCTCATCCTAGAACATTCTTATCTAGTGGTCAGATGCTGAAGCACAACATGCAGTGTAAAACAGATGCCTCTAGAAGCTATGTTAGACAGTATTTGTTTCATCTGCGAGAGCTTAAAGAAAAGAACTTGATGGGACCATCAAGTGCAGTCTGGTTATGCCACAGTTAATTTTCAGCTGTACTTGTTGACAAATTGTACGTATTGATAAATAATTTGTTGCTACACTCCAATGTAGCAACATTGGTAATCCAATGTTGCTGGGCTTCCAGAAGCATTGTTGTGTTTTTCAGAAGGTTGGTGTAATTATCATGCTGGATAGAGCTCAGGTGATTATTGAAGTGGAACATGGGTGGGTCTCTTCTACTTAAAATAGTAAGGAAGTGGGTGTTTGAGAGTTATGCAAGCTAGCAAGAGGCATAGCCATCTGCAGCTGCTCCTGACTAGGAGGGAGAGAGGACAGGGAGAATGTGTATTAACCCGGGGTTCTATTAACCTGGCCTTCAGGCTCGTATCTCTTGCTGAAGACCAAAGGCCCAAGAGTAGCTCAAACTGAGGGCAGGGGTGAAGAAGGGAGGGACCAGACATACCCCTCTCTACTGGCTGTGCTTTCTGCATGGAACAGAAAAGCCAGGGTCCAGCAATAGAATCCAAACTTGAGTCCTCATCAAAGGGTAACAAAGAGACAGGCTTAGTCCTTTTCTAGGGAAGGCGGAGGAAGTTATATCCTTCCTCTCCTTACTCTGTGCTAAGCCCATGTTAGGAAACCATACCTGTTCAGCTGTCGTAAGATGCTCAGATTCCTCTCTGAACACTTAAATGTTTTATCTAGGGAAGAGATTCTCAGTTCCTAAGGAGTCAGGAAAAAGGCTGTTTTAAGCTCACCAGGTGTCACAGCTCACTGAACACAGGGTCAGTTAATGCTCCAGGGTTAGCCCTGGAGCAGCAGTCACATGCCAGTTTTCAGCATAAAACCTTTATTTTCCCACCTATTTCTCCAGTTTTTGTCATCCATATTTATCACTCTTCCACTTATCATTTTGTACTGAAGTATGCTATCTCCTAAAGTTTCATGCATTAGTAAGAGAAAATCAAGCAGACTGTGTTTGTATTCATTGAGTTACAATGCATGTTAAAACAAAAATGGATTCTTTTTTAAAACATGAACATATCAAATTAGACCAGTGAGTTACAATCTGGAAGTCAGGATGGAAAATTAAGTTAAAAATTCAAGGTCTGTGTACATGTGTCTGATTTAAATAGGCAGAACTGTGATTTATATCACTCCATACCAAGTGACCTCCCCAGAAAGAGATCATCTTAAAGCACACAAAAACTAAGCTATCCAACAGTATACTGCTTTAAGACTTAAATTGCTGTTATAGGACCTTGAAAACAAACATGAAATGACTGATGATTGACCATGAATAATTGGGAACTAAGAAAGCAAAGAGGCATGTTGTTCAGACAGGTAAGCATTTCTAGTTCATATCAGTTACCCAGGATGGTACAGCAGCTAACAAATACATGACTTAAAAAAAATAGATTAAAAAAATTGGTCATCTTTGTACGGTGCTGATTTCATGGCTCATTTATGACTTCATGCTTATCAGGTTTTTTTAGCAAAGTTCCACTCTTACTGATTTTATTCCTGACACACACCACACTAAGAATCCCTCTATCTTTGAGCTTGTCTTGAAAAATTAAACTCTTGCTTAATAATCTATTTTGTTGAAAAGAGGATATGGACTCGCACAACTTGCACCTTATTATGGTTTTCTGAAATATTAAAAAGGCACAAAAAAGGTCACTAGGTTTTTAACAGCCTTGAAACACAAAGCCTTTTTTTCCCCAGCAGTGATTGTCCAGGATAAAATACCACTTCTTTAAAGAAATATTGTACTTTATTCCATGAAAGGCTGCACGGAGCTTCAAATTTCTTGACTCCCCTAAAACTGATGATTAACTTGAGAATTGCTTGTCAGTCTTTAATTTGTGCCTTTGGATGAAAAATATTTCAGCAATGTCACTGACCTGATGCTCTACAAGGTGACTGTTTGATCCCAGTGAGCATACTTAAGCGGTTTCTCATCCTTCTAGTTTATCATAGCAGGAAATATGTTTCTGTGTATAAAACCAAAGCAATGGTAAAACAGTGCTTCTATTTAAAATTTATTTAACATTTAATATTTTTTATTCACTCCCCTCTTTTCTTTCTAGTTCAGAGGGTGAGATAACACATTATCGGTTACAGGTGTGTCTGAAACTGCAGAGAATGTTTGGGAAGTTAGTTCATCACCGTTGTCTCAGGCAGGTGATTTTCTCCAGAGGAAAACTAAATCACATTCAAACACATCCCTTGCAATGCACAAATATCCAAATGAGACCAAGACAGATTCTTGAAGAGAAATTCTTATGCTAGAACAAGGTCTATTGCCCATTTAAATTAAATTTTGTTCTAAAAATAGGATTTAAATGAGATTTAAATGATTGAAGAAAGATTTTCAGCTCAGCATAAAAATTTATATTTCTCCCTGGCACTGATCTCACCACAACCATTACACTGATCTCCAGGGACACCATTTTCTCAGCTTACACCCATTTCTCTTTGAGAACATTTCTACGATTTACATAAACATTAACCATAATTTTAGAAGAAAATACATTTTAAAATAGGTCCTGTTATTCAGCAGAGTAACTGTTATTTCCCATGTAAAATGTACGAGTATCAGCATTTTGATTACCATGCTCAGATATTGTGGGTCTTATAATTGAATATTGCAAGTGTGGAACAGCAATATTCTTGCATTATTTTGCACCAAGTGGAAATCTTGAGCTGTGGTGCTATAGACTAAAATAACAGCAAAGGCAAATTGATGGAAGTAGCAATGATAAGAAGCAGAATGCTTTTTCTCTTAGAACTCATAACTGCAAAGATAAATGGAAGGGCATTGTTGTTAGTATGAAACCAGCAAATAGATTTACAAATAGAAACTAGTAAGCACAGGAAAAACAGCAGACTCCAGGTCATATTTTTAAGGTTCGTTTCCTAGACTCCAAATAAACAAGAGGATTTGCCTGCTAGGAAAAATGATCTGTTATGAGAACCAATGAAGCAATTGATGTTTTAGTTTAGTCTTGCAAAACAAGCCTTTCCTTCCAAATATCAGAATCTGTAAAGGTGTGAACTAGACAGGGAAATGCTTAAAAGTTTCAAGAGCAAAAGTGGTTAAGATGTTATGCTTTTTAAACCATTTTCACAGATTATGTCATTACCCAGCTTCAGGGAAGGAAAGGCAGCAGCGAAAGGCAGAATTATTTTCTTCTGCATGTTTGTTTTGACTTTTTTCTCTAGTAGATGAATCTGCCTGTTTTCTGTGATTGTTAAACCAGGTGCTTTCTTTTAAACGCTTAATTTAACGAAAGGTGATGATCTTTCTTTGCGCTTTGGTTATTGACTGTTTTTCAAACTTCCTAATCTTCTTTCCTTAAATTCTGCTGAAATCTAACTCTGAATGGAAGGGTTTATTTGGTGGTAAAATCTAATAATGACACTCTGTGCCCTTCTGGTCACATCCACCCAGATTTCACCATCATCAAAACACCAGTCATCCCAACAGTCCTGGGAAGCAGCTGATATGATCTATATTAATTTTACTGAGTGAGAAAACAAGACATAATGAAAGTGTCTGGAAAAGTTGCCTGTGAATTTTGTAGCAATGCCAGGACCTGAATACAAATTGTGGTGTGATTTTACTCCTAATTGACTCCTAAGCCAATGGTTACCAAACTACAGCTATGGACTCGTTGCACAGTTGTGTTAGAGAGTCTGCAGATAATTCACGACACCATACTGCCTTCAGAATGTTTTCAGTTAGAAAAGTTGATTGTAAGAGAAGTTATGAGAAGTTATGCTCTCGTGGTCAGAAATATTTGGAAAGAACCACATTTTCCCATGATTATGAAACAATATAGCCAAAAGGCCTGTAGCTTTAATTGCTAAATAAGTTTGAGCCTTCATATGTCTGTATTTTTCTCTTCAGAGAAAGGTATGAATGAAAAATGCCATCACAACAAGTTGCATTACATACTCACACCAACAAATATATGTATATCCTAAAGAAGAAAAAGGAGAGAAAATACTTACTCCAAGAAAAATATAGTTGCATTATATGAAAAGAACATTTGCTCCAAGAAAAATGGTGAAGTTCCATAGCACACATGACACCAGACTTAATGTAGAGCCCAGGAAGGATGCGTAGTCACCACAGGTACCTTCTAAGCCCATTTAAAGAGACAGGCTGTTTGTCTTACAGACATACTTAAATCCTCTTGTGCTGTGGCTACGGCATCCATTTTTCCACGATATATTCTTCTCTCCTGCCCTCAGTGTCTTGCCCAGGCAGATTTTTGGTAAAAGCAGTTTGTGCCTGTGGTTTTTAACCTCTGTGAAAGAAGGAGCCAGAGTAGTTGTGTGGGAGTCAGAGCAGCAGTATCTGTGCCAGCAGGGCAGGAGGAGCTGAGCAGGCAGCAGCTGGCTTCTGGACAGAGACCTTAGGCTGGGGTGAAAGGACAAGGGAAGATGGCCAGCTTACGGTGTGGAATTTAGGGAGCCATGTGAAAGGAATGGGATCATCCAGAGTGGGAGAAATAGAATTTTTTCTTGCAGCCATAAAATTCTGATTTGAGATACACTGGGATTCTCAGGACAAGCTGGGACGAGAGCAGACGGGCTGGGGGCTGCGTGTTACGTGAGGGTCCAGGAGGGATGGAGTTACACTGGAACAGCTCCACTCTATTCCCTCAGACAACTAGGCATTCTAAGGTTTGGGGGCCAGAGACTTAGCAAAACACCTGTTAAAGCCGGGAGGCCAGGTACTACCTTCATTACTTTTTTGATACTGGAACATTTTTCTGTCCCCAGCAGACGTATCAGAGGGAGCCACAAGGTAATTGGTGCACCAGGTAACAGCACACAGAGGGTATTTTTCTGGCTGTTTGCCATATTGTGGGTGGACCCTGAGAACTCTGCTGCCCAGAAAAGATGCTGAGGGCCACTAGAGATCTCATAGAGGGCAGCTCTGTTTTGGCAGCTGGAGTGCTGCTCTGATCACTGCTCTGTGATGCGAGTGGCAGCAGTGTGAGGGTGGGCAGGGGCCTGGGTGCTGCACTGCTTGTGGGGGCTGGGATTAGCACCACACCAAACCCAGGCACTGCTTTGCTCACTGCAACATGACAACTTTCCTTTAGCTGAGCTCTGGCAGTTGAATAGAAGTCAAGCTGAGACAGTTCTTGCTTGTAACTTTCACCCAGCTGGTTTTATCTAGAGATATATTATTGCTACCATTTTCCCCTCCTTAAACACTTTATTGGTGAAATATCCAACACAGTAAAATTAGCTTTTTTAGAAAAGTGCTTGCCTTCTCCTCTATCATGTTATCCTGAAGGACAAGCTGTCTGAATGGTTTCTTTCTGTGTGCGCTGGTCAATTAGAGTCCTCTTATTGCCCATCTCACCTTCGCAGAAGTCAGTTGAATCTTCAAAGCACTATTTGGTGTATGAACAAAGTATGGCTTGTTCTCTCATCATGTGTCCTCCATCCCAAATAACTTGAAATTGAGACAGTTTGAACAAGGTCTTTGAGAGAGTAAGATTTTACTTGGTCAATGCAGTTCCTACCCCGCATTTATACATACATGCCTACATATACATATGCATATATATATGGAGAATAGAAGGAAAACAAGCCATTCTGAAACCAGAACATACCTAGTTTAATTTATTCCTGTGTAGTTTTGCTGTGGTTCTTAGCTGCTCTCCACAGCAGATGACAAGTGCTGGGAACATTTTTCTTGTGTTGAGAAGAGAAGGTTTATTAATGGTTAATATTCTAGCAGCCATCCTTACTATACCAATCCTATATATGCTGTTGACAGTGACCCACCTGTAGGCCTGTGTGCCTCCTTCATAAAGATATCCTGAGACTGTCCTGCATTTTTGTCATTGCAGCCACGTGGACTTCAGAAACATACATGGGCACAGATAATACCCTGCTTTCCTTAAAGCTGTCCTCAGCCTTCCTGTCCTTAACCTGTCCCCTCCTTTTTGCTTTTGCTCACTCTCCTTCATCCCCAGTTTACCAGTTGAATAGTTCATCTTTTACAAGGCTCTCTGAAGAGATCTGGGCAAAAATAAAAATCAGCTTTCTTAATAAAATGTGATTCCTCAGGACAGCCCATTTTTAATGTCCACCGCTATCATGGCTGGACAGTATCCCACTCTATAACATGTTTTTCAATATAGTCCATAAATAGTTTATAAGTCCTCCTAAATCCATCCCACCACTCTGTACAGTATGAATTATACTTTTAGGAGATATGATCTGAACTGCATGGTGACAGAAGAGAGGAGATATTTTTAAAGCAAAGCAGTCTTAGCATGATTTGACTCTCCATGGCACAGCTCTGTGTCATAGCTCTTAGGCTAAAACACTAAACAGTGGTGCTTTTCACACCGTTCTTTCAGTAAAGAGAACCCTGACCTCAAACATCTGGCTTTTAAAGGGTTGCCTCTGAGCCGCAGCCTCAGAGTTATATGTCTAGCCAACACACTGAATTTTTTAATAAGGATTTAATCCTGGTCCTGTAGCATGCCACACATTCTCAACTCTGAACGACCCGAGCATACGGAACGAAAATGTCAGGAGGTTTAAGCGCCTGCTGTAATGAGACTCGCTGGGTTAGTAAACCTTGCCGGCATCAGCCGGCTGGAGCTTTGCCGCTTTCCACTTCAGCGGTTTCCCACGAGAGGGCAATGTCATCCCTATTTTCCATCCCTCAGTAAGAGAACGCTCCAGAGCTTTGTCAGCCTACACATTGCCCCCTCTGCTGACCGATCCACAGTTTGCTGCGTTGTTCTTGCATAAATAGGTCTATTTAACATTGTGGTTATTAATCTTCAGTAACTGGTCTACCATTTGTTGGCAAAGGAAATACTAGCAACTGGGAGACCGTTTGCTGCAAAGGCACTGTAAGCTCCGAAGTTATCTGTCATTATATTGTAATTTACTTTCCATATATGTTTATGAGAGGAAAGCAGCTTCAGACTTTAGTGCTGGCCAGCTATCCTTAAACAATACAGTTATCAAGCAGATGAACAGCAGTTGTGGTTTTGTGTAATTGTTGCTGGAGGGGAGCTGTGGGGGGAAAAGGTTGTGAAGAAGAAGAGGGGAATTACTGTTCAGTGATCTGGAAACCATCAGTGCACCGGAACACACTTGTGTAAGTTGTCCTGTAAACCAACCTCATGTTTCAATAATCTGCTATAAGAGCTCTTCATATACATCAGGAACAAACTATGTGTTTGCTGTTTTGAACCCAAGATGAGTAAGTCATGCCCTACCCCTTCCCCCCATACCTGTCTGTTTAAAAAGTGTAGTCTTAAGAGCTTTGGTTCTTTTTGCCTTTACAGGCAGACAGGACAAACCAGCAACATCATCCATCCCAGTGATACCAGTTGTTTTGCCATCTGGCCTGTCAGCAATGCAAGCACAATATTGCAACATCCAACTCCTCCACATCATTCTCTCTTCACCACAGCAGAAGGAAAGATAAATTATATTCCAGGAGAAACATCTCAGCAGAAATCCATGCCAGGGCTACATCTCTGCATCTCACAGGAAGCCTTTAATATCTTTCAGGTTTGAGTCTACATGAATTGCCCAAGTGAGTATGTGTCATGTCCAGGGCTAGGTATCACAGCTTCCTGGCTCCAGGCCTTCAGTTCTGACACAGCCGTTTCAAAAGGTAACTGTAGACACCGGTAAGTTCTCAGGATTGCAACTGATGAAGCTTACACAATACTTTCCTTTACTCAAAAAATTCCTTTACTCAAAACATCCTTTACTCAAAACTTGTTTAAAACAAATTTTAAACCCCTAATCTCAAGGCAGGGGGAAACCATTCCAGTTTCAACTGCAGCAGTCACGTTATTCTAATTGAGTTGCACCTTTTTTTAGTAGCTAAAAACAGCTGTCCAAAGCAGGCAAAATACTACAGTTGGACTAATTTATTTTTTTCTGAGATATATTTTCGGTCTGGTATTTCAGGGATCAGAAAATTCAAATTGTTGATGTTTTGAAAATGTTCCCACAGATGCCTTTTCTGCTTTCCCCCTGCCATTGTTGATCATGTTCATCCAGTGCAGTCTTGGCTGCTGTGTTTGTCCATGTGCTGCAGTGGTGATGCTCTCTGGAGCTTTCAGTTGCTGCTGGAGATGTGTGATGGAAAAGGAACACTGTTGTCTACTATGAGCAATAAATGTGGTCTCTTTTGGCTGCTTTGTGGTTTCCATTGCCTGAACATCCTTCTAGACTCATCCAGAGTCTCTTCTGCTACCTGAATTGTGTAAAAGGATTAGAAGAGGGTCATAAACATCCATAGAGCTCATGTTACAATTGCCATTTATCTCCTCTCTTGCTTTATCTAGAGATTGTTTGTTAGTTTAATTCTCCAATATGATAAAAAAGCCTGAACACATTTACAGAACCATTTTTTCCTCCTTTCCCCCCCACCTTTGTTTAGTTGTTTCTGGTTTTTTTTTGGCTTTTTAAAAAATTTTGAGTATTAAATGTATTAAAAAAAATCAAAGTTTATTTTTTGCCACTTAAGTGCAGCTCTTCAGTTGCTTATTAGTTCAATGTTTTGTGTAGATATAGCCTTAAAAAAGTAGCAGTTAGATGCAATCCTGACTGAGCAAGCTGAATAGTTTCCCAGCAGTTATACCTATGGAATACAGCCAAACTGAGGCAGGCAGTGGCCTGGCAAATGGGCTGAGCTTGACTGTACTGCATGGCACGCAGCTCTGCAGCAGCAGGGCACCTGCGGCACAAATGCCTTCCTGTGTTCACTCACCCTCACTTCTTGCATTTGGAATAAGCTTGCTGGGAAAGAATAAGGAGTACATTTCAAAGCTTTCTTTGTCCAACTAAAATGAACCTTGTCTCTAACACAGCTTACTTACTGTCCCTTGCAGTCTTGAAACTTAAACTGTGAAGTCCATGTTTGGGATTAAAGCAAGCTGTTTCCACAGAGCATGTACTCTAGTTCTTGGTACCCTGGTTCAGAGGTTTGGGATGTGTGAGATACCGGGAATAGATTTTCTTTTGCCCATGGGTGATTCTGTTTTAATAAATCTATATTGCATTGTCTGTGTCATGAAAATATAGACCATGGCATATGTGATTATGAGAGCCTCTCAGCTAGATTTGGCAAGTCACACTACTGTAAAAATATTTAAACAAGGCAACTGAATAGTCCAAACTGCGACACTGTGGTTTTGTTGAATGATTTTTAAACCACTGTCATTTTTCTAGACTGCATGAGTCTGCTTTGAAACAGAGCCTTTTGAAACGAACCCTAAAGGCACTTTGGAAAATAAGGCAGTTGGAATTAAGTCATCTTTTTTTTTTTTTAATTGGATGCTATGATTATTAACCTCTTGGTTGCTGGGAAAGACATCTAGATAAAGGTGTCAGTCACTCTTATTTGCACTCAGCTGATAGAAACTGACATTTTCATTTCATCTTTCATGGATTTCAACAGAGGAATTCAAATGTGCACTTTGTTCTTTTAACAGAGGACCTGGGAAGTACTCAGTTTGAAAATTATGATTTAAAAAGACGTATGTATATCAAAAAGACAAATACATTTGATAGAAGGTCTGCAAACGCTGTACAGTGTTACAGTTCTAAGTTTCTGAAGTCTCTGAATTTTATTTCTGTTTCTTTTAATTACATGAGTATTTTTCTGAGAGTTTGAAAGAGAAAACCCATGCACAGAATGAGAGAACATGATAGAAGTTTTGTTTCTTTAGTACATTTGCAGTAAAAAACCCCAGAAGATCTGTACAACAGATCATTCAGCCTGCAGTGATAAGCTGCTAATTTTTAGTGGTGCAATGGCCCCTACAAATTATGCCATTATCCTTCAAAAGCACACTACCAAAAGATTAAGACCTTGTGACAGTGCCATAACTCACTGTTTTCCTATCGTGACAAGGAAGAGAAGTCTGTTTCTAGCAAATCCCAGTCCTGCCTGTCTCCTGTTTATCATGTCAGCTCCTAAAGCCTCACTGATGGTTTCTTCTCATTTTTTTTACCCACTACCCACTTCCTCTCCTTGCAACAGGTGAGTTTTGCTGTGCTACAGGATATGTTTGTGATGCTCTGCCATTCATAACTGGTAAGTGGTTACCTCTGGAGTGCTGCAGAAGACATGTCAGTGTCTGGGAGCTGGAATTGTGCAAGTTAGCATATTCCCTTTCTGCTGGGCGTCAGATGAAAAAGGTGGCAGCTGTACTCCCAAAAATGGTAAGCCACAGCACAACACTGGGCAAAAGTGGGTTGAGCACAACAGACAGCGCCTATTAGTTCAAATTAAAAAGCAATTTTCAATGACTTGTTGTATTGACAGTAAAAAAGGAGATGCTTGGTCATCAGAGGAATAGTCTTCTGCCACGTGCTGCCAGATGTTTCATTTTGGTGGCTTGGTCCCTATGGGTTTCTCCCATCTGCTGGAGCATTACCTGAATCATGAGTATAGGCTGCTTCTGTTCTCTATCTGGTGAATGCTTCTTCTGGTGAAGTGTAACAGAGCAATTCCCTTACAGAGAAATCAGAACTTGATGAATGGAGGGTGGGAGCAGGCGTCAGGTTCCTGGGGAAAAGAAAGCCCAGCAACATCAGCCATGGTAAGGGAGCTCTGGGCTTTAGGGCTTTTTGATGAGGACATCCATGCAGTAGGGTTAACATGCAGGAGTGCACTCAAGAACCCCTCACTGTGTATGGTGTAGGACAATTCTTGAAAAAAGTCAATCTTTGGGAGAGGACAATTCTTTGTTGCATACTTTGTGCACCAAGGATCTCTTCTCTGCTCAGGGCCTGCAGTGGCAAATGCAATATGATGAGCCATCCAAATTTCATTGCCAACCTGTGGAATATGGATCAGATGGATAATGCTTCACAGTTAAAATCAATAGTGTGATAGTGAGAGTGTGTTTCGTGCGTGTGATTAGTGTGACTAATTAGAGTACTTTAACAAGATAAATGACCCGCAAGATGAAGCCTCCACATTCTCATGGAGATTTGCTATTTTTGTGATCTATGCTGTGCAAGCTCTTAAAAAATATAGTGTGAATATAAGAAAGCAGTGTCATGACCTTTACTATAGCAATAAAGTGTTGTTTTTGTTTCTTGGGTAGTTTTTATAGAAAGCAGTGATCTCATCATCTTGTATGTTCTGCAGCCTGTGTGGCACTCTCAGGTTTAAAAGCTATGGCTGAAGCGGGATGAAAACAGAAAACTGTTTCCATTATGTATTTATATATAATTCTTTTATGTACAGAGTCTGTCCTGTGACTGAAGAGACAGTGAGACTCATTGTCTCCTAAGGGAAAGCTGCATGAACCAGTGATGAGGGAAAAACACTCAAAGTCATACTAGTTTATTTTCTTTCCAGTTTCCGAAATTCACTTGCTCAGTGACCTTGAACAAACCTTACAGCTGCTGTTTCCCATGAATTAAATGCAGATGATGGTTTTTTGAATTGAAAAATGCTTTGAAATGAGAGGATATCAAAATACGTGGAAATCATCCTAGAAATCAAAGGTGACCTGTTGTGCTCAGATAGGGTAATGTAGATGTAGGCCTTATCATTCCATACAGTTTAACATGATTAAGACTATAATAGTGTTGTGAGGAGTTTCCTTCTTTATGTTTCCCAGATTTAACCCCTTTTATTCCTCTCACATCCCCAGCCCTATTTTGAAGCTTCTGGCATAGACGTGGCACAGTTTAAAATTAAAACAAGAAAGCTACAAAAAACACCCCAGTTTCAAAATACACACAATAATATCTGGACCCCATTGCCTTCTCTATAAATTGAAACTAATGAGATGAGTCTGGGCAGTAAACTTTTTCTTAGAGATGGATCCTCTATCCAGCCATATCCATGCTGTATGATCCCAACATTTGTAAATATGATTTTCTTGCTGCAAAGTAGAGAGATGATTCTGTGCTCTGTTCTTTTCCCTTGGTTCCTGTGGAAGTTATTCATTAAGGCAAGCGGATGGTCCTGCTGGCTGCTTGTGGCAAGAGTGACACTGACACCTCTCCTCCCCTTCTGCTTTCATTGATTCAGATGGTCGGGGGCTGCTGGAAGCCCCATGGACTGCCAGCCACAGTAAGACCAAGACTTGTGCTTCCTTCAGTCAATGATTTATCTGCTCCACGGAGAGGTGACTTCTCCTACGGCTGATTTGCAACTTTGACAGCTGCAGGTAAATATCTGTGTTGTGTCCCATGTTAAAAGTTCTCAGTGGGTCTCATGATGCTTTAGAATCTGTCAGACCTTACACACACAGAATGAATAGAGATGACCTCCCCCCATACAGTGAAAGAAAGCTTAAGTATCCACTGGGCAGCTGTAAAGAAGCTTGCACCATGTTCACAGGACCAACCTTTTCACTTCTTCTTACCTGACTCCTAAGCCATTTCATTTTGTTCTTTTCTGCATTCCAACAAAGTGAATACACTCTAAAAGAGAAATCTGTGACTCAATAGAGTGCAGAGCCTGAAGTAACACTCCTGTTTTTTCTTTCTACCTGACCAGAGATTGCAGAGCTTTCTTCCTTTGCTGGGAAGTCTGTTTGAGCAGCTATTTTGCTCCGCAATTGTCTTCCCCCTTCCCTTCTCTGGGTTGCAGTTTTCTACAGCCTGTCCCTCCCTGGTAAGGGCAACCTGGTCTGCATTGTGGGAGATGGTGTGGAGCTGCACATATGGATAATCTTCCCCTAGAAACCCTCAGACACCTGAAAAGTCAGCATCCTTAATGATTTCAGACCATCTCCCTATCTCCACTGGAGCCCAGCTGCTACTGCTGTGAAGAAAGCAAAATAAATTTTATTCCTTGCTCCAGGCTATACCATATGGTATTGTTTTAGGAGAAAAAGTGGGTAAAATGTTAGTTCTTGCTGGTTTTTAAGGGAGAATAAAAGAATTATTTCAATTTTGATGCTTGGTATTGCAGCCATTCTTTTCTTAGAAGTGCATCATTATCATATATTGATAATAGCCATGGTGTGTTTTCTTTTGCAACACAATGGCAAGATGTGGACCACACTT
This sequence comes from Struthidea cinerea, assembly GCA_013397865.1. NCBI lineage: Eukaryota > Metazoa > Chordata > Aves > Passeriformes > Corcoracidae > Struthidea > Struthidea cinerea. The sequence continues at coordinate 373,984 of VZTI01005548.1, forward strand.
TCAAGGAATGTAGTCTGACTAAAAGAAATATGGCATATATATTGAAGAACTGCCTGAGGGAATGCTCTAGGGTTGTGGCACAATCAGGATCAAGAGATGAGGTAGCAATCTTTTCATTTGCAATGTATGTTACCTCAATATCAATGCAAGGATAAGACTGAGCTATCGCAACAAACACTAGAGCAGTAAATTGTTCCCCTATGCTCTGTGTGTGAAACAGCACACAAAATGGCAGCTGCTGTTTGAAAGACTTTGAAGAATTCATGAATCATTAGTGTCTCCATGACACTGCCTCTACCACACAGAGTATGATTCAGTCATTTTCTTCATACTGTGATTGTTGAGACAGACAGAAAGGCAAGAGGTACTGAATATGCCTTTGCTGAATGGCCAGATGATGGTGCTCTCAAAGTGTCCTGAGTCTCTAAACCTTTATGGTTCAGCTCTTAGGAAGAGACCTTAAGATAAGATTAACTGGCTGAAAATCAGTCCTTGAGAATTCACGTGATGCTGAGAAAAATAAAAGTCACAACTAAAACCATGCAAACTGTAGTGACTTTCAAGAATTGCTGGCAACTGTAAATGTAAGGTTTGTATACTAATAGCCCACTTCATGGTTTGGAAGACTCACAGTTGGCAAATAATTTATTTCCAGTATTTCTGTGTTGTTTTTAGCGTTGTACAAAATGTTTCATGCTTAGATAATTCTTCTGAAAGCAGACATAAATTTAACAAGAAAATCACATCTCAAGTGGTATATTTGGGTCTCAGAGTACTCTTATTTAAGAAGAAAATCTGCAAGGCAATAGAGACTTAGGGCTTTACATAGGTCACACAGTGAATCAGTGATCCAGCTGAGATAAGAAGATTGACTCCCCTTTCCCTTTTTTTACCCCATCTATTAGATCCCCCTGCCAGTACAAACAGTCTGCATAACTTGGTAAGGAGGTTAAAATGTCAGGTCGAGTTCATTTTAAATTGCTTGAGCCACTTGTGGAATGTAAACTCTACGATCAAGTTTGTATTTAACCATGAATCTTCAAACAATTCAGTACTGAGACAAAAACTGATTGCACAGCAAGCTATGGCTGCCTGATAGATACAGGCCAACAGTGTAGGTGGATCTTATCTTCTGCTGGAACTTCTAAAGTGATTTACTATCTCCATATAACAGATGTGTTTCATTCTCATTAAAAAAGTTAGACCCAAGTGGCTACATCAGGATTAGCTAAACAGGCCTTGCTAAACAGGACTTGCTGGAGTATGTAAAAATAAAACTACTTAATCAGCTATTAAGAGTGATGAAGAAACAGCCATGATGTCTCTGCAATTTAGCATAACAATGAAGCAATAATCTGTAAGAAGATAAAGGGACATAGGGCATGCCCTGCTCTGAGTGGAAGGAGTAAGTGCGCCATGTGCAAGCATTTCAAATCAATATAGCTTGAGTTCACAGCAGCTAAGGCAGGGTGGCATTGACTTCAGTGCACGTTAGCTCTACCAGGCATAATACATCTCCAGATAAGTTAGTTGCAAAAGTAAGAACTAAATGCCTTAATTTCTGCCCCAATTATTTGCACTGTACTTACTTTCAGCTAGAAAACATGGAAATCTATATTAAGAACTAGTCTCTGCCATCAAGCACCCAACTTGACAGGCAGCAGAGACTGGTAAGCAGCTGGAAAAGGAAGTTCACTTGGTTCTGTATAACTTCTGAGAACTGCTATCTTGTCAGTTAAGGATCAATCCTGCATTCATGCTCCAAGCCCGTTCTATCCTCACTAACTAGTTCCCTACAATGAAGCCCAGAACAGGAGAGCTACAGCAAAAGGCAAACCTGGTTTAAAGGAGTGTCTCTGCTCATACAAACTGTGTGGATGCAGCAAACTCAAGCCCTTTGATCACAGTCACAGAAAGCTGCCTAACCAGCCAAAGGCTGTTGAACCAGCAAAGGCACCCAGGGTTGCTTGGCCAAATGCAGCACCTGGAGCAGGATTGCTGCTGTTTGCTACCTGCTCACTCCCCCTCACGCCTGCAGTCCTATGGCAGCCACGTATCAGAAAAAGACAACCCACAGACACTTGTGCATCTCTGCAGGCACCTCTGGACCTGCCCGTGCCTGCAGGGAGCCGAGCAGATGGGCAGCCACCTCGTCCTGCAGACCTGCCTGGGGCCCCTGCTGCTCTCCTCTGCAGGGACCACACCGGATGGCAGTTCCAGAACCCTGCTCCGTGTCACTCTGGAGAGGTTCTCACAGAGTATGTGGGGTTTTGGTGGCCCCCCCATGTCCGGGGGATACATGGGCATGTGTTGTAAAACACCCTGGTTGTCAGCTGCTGCTGTGTGGAACATGATGAGACAATGCCTGGGTATTCATTTTATTCAAAACTCTTTTCTTCTGTAAAGCATTAGCTGTTAGAATAGAAATCCACATTCTCTTGCTCAGTAAGAGACCTAGAGGCAAAGATAGCTCTCTGTCTTGGATTTCTTCCTCTCCCCTGACATCAGAAAGCATAAACAATTTTTTTTTTTTCTTCATAAGGGTTTTAACAGGAGACTTTAAAACTCTTCTACCTGACTGCCCTTTGTTTCCTCAAGTAAGTCAGCCTCACCTTCATCTTGACTGTATTTCTTACAGACACTGAGCAATCTTATAACCCCACTCCGATGTCAGCCTGGTTGGCCTTTTAAATTTAGAAAGGAGAAAGGCAAAAACTCCTAGCAGCTCTCAAAATGGAAGTAAAAAAAAGACAGTCCCATAAAATTTCAATGTAAGCAAAAGGAAGCCAATTTGATATGTAAAGCAGAACATCAGTTTGCACTCCCACCCCTCTCCTTTCCCCTCTCAGAGCACCCTGGGAAAGTGGAAGCTATTCTTTTCCTTTTCTGTCATTTCCCTTCCTCTGCATAGTCAAATTGTTTTCAGTTGCATAGCTGGAATGGTAATCATGTTCTCACCATCATTTTTTCTCTTACCTTCAGGCCTGGTTCAAAACACACTTAAATTAAGACAGAGTCTTTTGTGTCTGACATAGGGAGTCTGTGTCGGCAAAATTCAGTCTCCAGCAAGAATTGCCAGAGATGTTGTGACATCAGGAGTAAATCACTCCTTGAAACACTTCTGAGAAAAACAGACTGTCGATTTATGACTGGTTAAGGTTTTCATTTGGATGTTTCAAAGTGCTTTATACTTCTAAAAAGAATTCAGTAATTTCCAAGCAGCAGGACTTTTTCTTACTAACATAGCTAAAAATAACCATAGCATTTAAACCCACAGTTATACCCCAGTAAAACATGGTAAATAAACTCATGAGGAATTGGAATTTTCCACCAATACAACCATCAAGGCACTTTTCTGTCAGACAGCTTGTTTCACATCCAGAACCTAACCCAAACATTACCAAAAAAGGACAGTGAGGGAGCAGGGTGGTATTAGACGTGAGAGAGCGCTCCTGCTTCTGTGAGTATTATTCCTTTAATTGTTCTATACTGATGGGAAATAGTCAGAAATTTAGAGTAGTATGCAGCAAGTGAGGAAGATAGACTGAATTTACAAGTATTTCAGGAAAGTAATAACCTGCTGAAACTGCAATGAGTCATTTGTACTAGATGCTAAGAGATTGTTGTGGCATGAAAAATACATAAACTTGCCTCAGTGTGTTGCTGTAGCACACACACTACTTGAAATGATTTCTTCTGACCGTGATTCAATTAAGAACCAGTCAAGAAGAAGTCATGGTAGAGTTACATCAGACCAACAGGGTGTCTACAGAAGGGAAAAAAAGAAGTGGTTTTGTGTTTGCATTTTCAGAAGACACTCTAGCTTTTCATAAATTCTGAAGTAAAACAAAAAGGATAAAATGGATGGCAGTGTACAAAACACACAAACAGATGAGTAATTGAGGCCTAGTCAAGGGAGGAAAAGGCAGACTGGATAATTCTGTGGGTAGAGCAGATCTATCCAGCAGTATCTGGGAGCAGGACCTTGGCCCTCAGCCACAAGCTACAAAATGGTGCTTGCGAGGATAGGACAAGACTGTACAGGAAGAAATGCAGCTTAACGTGCTGGGACTTACTAGTGCTAAATTAACCCGGGGAGCACTTGTTTAATGTAAATTAACCATGAGGTTATTGCTTTCAGCAGCTATTAGCACAGATCAAAGCTTTATTCAGTGACAAGAAACAGCAAGAGACCAGGAATCAGGGATAAAATGGGCTGGTAATTTGCATGCCTGCTTGGGAGATAGTCGTGATGGGCTATCTCTGGGCAAAGCACATCTGTGCCTCATAGGATGATACGTTCTTACCTTACCTCAAGAGAGCACCAAAGGTTTGCTCCCAGACAATGCTCAAATACCTGATAAAAGGTGTCTAAATAAAGTTTAAGTCACCTTATGAATGGTTTTATACCACATGGAAAGTCCCAAGGCTGGTATGCTTTGCTGTACCAGAAATATTCCTTTGGCATGATATATCCATCTTAAAAAATAGCCCTCAGCCGTCATCAACCTAAAGTGCTTGCAGGTGCTCCGCACAGGACATGAATACAAATACAATAAAAACCAGCCCCACTTTTTCTCCCCTCGTTTAAACAAGCTCACTCCAGTTTCCTGCTAGTGTTTCTGACTGCACATGCTGTGCATCCCCGGCACTTCTATTCCTTCCCAAGTCACGGCCGCTGGCACTTCTTACAGCCACTTTGCTTGTTGCCTGCCTCTCTGTCTCCCTACCTTTCCAGCGAGGTTTGAGCTGCTGTGCTTTTAATGGTGGGAGACCTTTTGTGCTGATGTGTGACTTCTTTTTCTCTCTGAGGGCGAGCATTTAATGACATGACTGCAGGCCTCTTCTGTACAGTTCTGTACCCTCAGTGACACGATGTGCAAAGGATTGTCTTAAACCTCTGTCGTGGCATTTCCTAATGACGTGTGTTTCACTTGCTACATTAGGCCTACTGCCAGCAAGGCAATGAAGTCAAAACACTTAGCAGTTTCTATTTCATTTCCTTAAGTGCAAAATTACTTTGTAGGTGAAAGCAAAAAAATTCATTCGGCAAGCCAGGCTATTATAGCAGAATATTATAAAAATACATTCTAGAAGGAGATAGGGAAAGAACAATTATAAACAATAAACAGGAATATGTTCAGTTTTTAATGCTGTCAGTGCCTCAAAGTCCGTGGTACAGAGTGACGAAGGAGGAAGTCACCCGAGGGCAAGTTAGACAGCCCTTGGGAAGGGCGAGGAGGTCTTCTCAGGGAGCTCACCGGGAGCCTGTGCATGTTGGTGGTTGAGAGGCAGACAGCAGTGCAAAAATATTCCTTGCTTTGCTGTTTGTTTTCATTCCTTCCTCATCAAGATCATGGAGAAATTTCTACCCTTCCAAGGGAGCTATTAGATCTACTAGCCCATTTCCTCCTCCACATCCTGCAAAGCCTGAGCTCTCCAGGGACTAAGCCAATGTTTTTAAGAAAGCAAAGAAGTGAAATGGATATAAACTCAGAGTAACCTCAGTCAAAGCATGGGAGAATACAAGTGTGACCATGAGCTGGACTCTGCTGAGATCAGTACATGGGCTCCTGGCCAGCACCATTCTTCTAAGATGTCATAGATTTTTAGGAAATAGCAAGAACTTGAGAATGAGCATATCCCTTTCAAAGCTGGAAGGTAGGGTTGATCACTTACCAAGGTGCTTCTTCAGTGGCAACTGAGTGGTAAATTGTAAACTCACTAACTCCAAGCACACTGGGGGTGTGGGAGACAGAAGTGGGAGAGTACTGAGAGGAGAAGCACAAGCCAACACGCTGGGAATTGATACAGCTTGTTAAATGTCAGGTTTATACAAGTGACAGATTTTAGACACTGGCTTTTTGTGTCACAGTAAAAAACACATTTAAGGGCAGCACTGAGACATTCAGTTCTGTGAACAGCTCCTGACTTAGCCTTTAAGAAGATACAAATAGGCCTGATTAATCTTTCAGTTACGTGCTTGCAGGTGAGGACAATGTCACTGAATTCAGGCCATTAGTCATCTACAGCTGGAACCTGCATGCACTATAATTATAAAACATAGTATTAACCTGGACACAGAGATTTCTCTCTTTTTCCAACTACAAACTGCTACACAAAGACTTTAAGTTAGAATCAACTAGCTTAGTTCACTAAGAAGAAATTTCTTTTTCCCTCCCTCATTTCCTCTACGGCATGTGCCTGATCATTGCTGACTCTAGTACTTAGCAGAACAATCAATGAAGCTGTTACAAAATGCTTTTTACATTGCAAGAGTATTTTTTAAACAATTTTTTTAACCCCTATTCAGAGGGAGGAGGAAGATGTTAATCTTGTCCATCATAGTGCTGAGAAATGCAAAGAAGAAAACAACCGGCGGGAACATGGATATAAACCTGCTTGAAAGCAGCACTTCGTTCTGATATTGCCACTGGCAGCTGCTCACGTGTTGTACAGCACATAATCATCTAACTGCTGAACCTAAAACATTGTCTTGGGAATTCTGATAAAGGATACCCAGAAGCCTTTTTCATTGCAACCGGAATGATAGTTCCAATGGATGGATGGCATAGTTTCATATCGGGGTGGAAGGGATGGCAGGCATATTCTTGGAGACACAGTTACATCTTCACTTTGTGTCAGGGGGAGATTTCTTTTACCAAAATGTTGTTAGCTGGAGTCAAACCCAAATATTTTATTTGAATCTAGATTGAATATTTTGCTACTTCAGATAATTATGGTTTTCATTGCTTTGTATCAATTTAGATCATAAATGGTGCTTTTGTTACTGTGTTTCCCAGAGCACACAAATTTCATTTTTGGTCAAATTAATGGCCCAAACTTGCCAGTAATGATCAGTTATCAGTATTAAAGCAAATTGATAATTTATTCTCATTAGTATTTGCAAAAGCATACTAACCAAATTAAATACCGCGGGAGGGGGACGGTGGTGGGGAAGTGAATATTATAATTTTAGCCCTGTACACTGAAAGAAAAGCCAGCAGTAGACAAATATACAGGTTTTTGTTTTGACAGGAATGTGCATCTGTTTCCCATTAACTTTGCTTGAGACAAGCAAGGAGTCAAGGTTTCCCGTGATTTAATTTGAAGAGCAATTTGGATTTCCTGTGCCTCAGCTGGAGGTATTATTGGTATGAGACCAGAAGTGCCCTAACTGTCCTAGGAGTTTCATGTTCCACAAAGAATAATACCTACGGAAATTTAAACAGGATGTCAAGAAGTGTTATATGTGGGCTCTCAGTGCTGTCCAGTGTTTCTAATATAAATTCACATGAGTTTCACTCTCTCTTTTTGCCACACAAAGTGACCAACTTGGAAAAGTCAGTAAGCTAACAAATGCTGTTCAGCATAACTCACGGTGTAATTCTGTCCAGCAGAGGAGCTAAAATTCCACATCACATTCCCTGAAAATAACATGACTGACCTGAGTAGCCAAGACTTGTTCACAGAGAGGGAATAGAGCCCGGACAGACAGCTGCTGAGGTCTGGTTGTGCATGATGTTCAGAAAGGTCTGAACACGTTACCTGTGACAGCAAGATCCTGTGAGGCTTCTCAGGCTCTGTACACAGAAGCAAAGACACTCCAGACTCCTACTTGCTTACTTAAATCATGGCCTTAGTTCCTGTGACCAACACATAATGCTGATGGTATATTTGCATGAATTATTGAACTTTATTAGGAAGATAATGATCATCTGTTAGCTCTTTTTAATGGATTTATTTACAAACTACACTTCACTGTCTTTTGAACAACGAAACTAGTTATTTTGAGCCATTCAGATTCTCAAGAGGTTAATATATCAGCACTTCTATGGATCTCCTCTTCAAGTGAAATCTTAGTCCCACTGGAGTCATCTCTGGATTTTGCTGTAGGGCTTGATATAGCTGATATTTTCACCTCTTGGGCTCCTTGATTACTGAGAGAGCTCCGTAGAGTCAAGTGTAGGAATCGTGATTTTTAACACATCCTGTGCTCAGGTAAGTATTCTTGCATACAGAGAGATTTGTATCTAGGGTACTCATCACTCATGTTTCCTCCTAACCAGAACAATCCACAAGACACAGGGTTTTAACTCAGCTACTTCAAAAGGGGCAATGCTGGTTATTGTTTGCAGCTTACTTACTTCCTTTTGGCTTGTGCTGTTTTAGGAACTTGTAAAAACTATTTTAAAATTGAGCCACTGTCAGTTTTGAGGAAAAATTGGCACTGTTTCTTTGACAGTGTAAACTATGTTGGTATTTTTCTGGTTATGGTTAAACTGTACTGGACTTTGTAAGATCATACCATTACTGGATATTTAGGAAGCTTCAAACCATTCTGTTGTTTAATGGTCCAGAAAAAGAAAGTAACCTGAAAAACTATTTGCCTGATTGTGACTGCAGTGTGTAACTCTTCATAATGAATAGAAAACACAAAAAGACTTAATTTAAGCTATGATAATACAAACATCAGTATTTTTAAAAAATTCATACTTTTTTCCCTGGGTTTTCGTTGTTGTTGTTGGGTCTTTTAAATGTTCATTTTGTATCCAGACATTTGGATTTTTCAGATGAAAGGCAAAAGAGCAGTTTTGGCCTCACATCTCATGTTTTGGAGGCCCTGTTGATCTCAAAAAGCAAGAAAGCAAGAAAAGCAGGCTACCCTGCTACTCTCTTGAACTTGTTTTAGGCTATTCCAGGCTATTCCTGGAAAGTATACATCTTCTAGTGCTTTTTTTCCACTATTTACATTTTTTAGTGTATGAGATATTCATTTTTCACATTGAGACTCTTCAGTGTTACTGATCCCACAGCTTAGACACCTCATGATTTATTAGCCTGTATTTGTAGCTGATATGTGACGTTTGTCATGTTGTTCCACATAAATATTCTCTCAACACTGCAGCAACATTATCTAATAAAAACAAGATGAACAGAACTTCTATGCTTCTCCATGATTTTTTATTAAAATCAGAGCCAAATTCTTACAAATTCTAGTCAGGCAGCTGAAAATTTGACTTATGACATTCACTAATAAGTGATAATTATCCATAAAGAGACAGTATTCTATTGCTACATATGGGGTGTACTGATCTTGAAACAAAATTGATGAGTGCTATCATCAGGTATGGAAAATTGCACAAAGAGGTTTATTTACAGTTAATAGCTATTCTATCATGCATGATTTCCTGTTACAAAATAGAACAGGTTTTCTTATCTTTTACTATCAGACATTGTATCCCAATTTAAAGGCCTTAGAGATCTCTTACAACCAGTATTAGTGCAGTATTATCCCTGACTGGAGCTCAAAACAATTCTGGAAGTAACATGAAAGGAACCTCTTGAATGATGTGACCTCCAGGTCTCAGAAGGATACAGAAATACGAAGAAGACACATGACTTTTGTTCTGTATGAACAACCTTCTCTCACTTCTCCAGATCCAGATCAAGATGCTTGGGTAATTAAATGCTGAAACAGCAGCTAGAAGTGTGACCTAGCCTACTTTGACAGTAATCCCTCAAGAGTCTTCAGGTTTGTAATATTTCTCGCAGTTGGTGGTTTCAACTATCTACTGCTGAAATATGTGGAAATCCTCAACGATTTGCTTTGTGGAAATAACATTTGACCATACAAAACATGGGCTGATTTGAAACAGAAGAATTTTTTTTTTTTTTTTTGGCTGGTACTAGCATGTATTTTTTTGATCTCTTCATAAAGCCCTGGCCATGCCAGGTTCTGAGTACTTTCTTGGTGAAACAGAACATCTGTTGCTGTCCGTGGAAACCTTGGCCTTCTGTGCTCTGTGTGACCCAAGAGCCACACGGATAATGTTTACACAGAACCATTTGTAGCACTGCTGATAACACAAGTGAGTGCTGCTTTTTCACATGCATTGGTACATTTTTTTGAGCAGTCAGAGAGGCACATCCCTACCCAAGCCATACTTTGGAAGTGTAGTCTGTATATGCCTGTCTTCAGTCAAACATTTTCCTTTCCTGGAATGTTTCCAAGGCTTCAATATCTTAAAACAGTGTTTTCCCTTACTAAATAAATAAAAGAAAATTGATTTAGTTGGTTTTCTCTTACTAAATCAAGGACTGAAATTAAAATGGCAAATACCCAAATGTACATCCAGTGACTAATGTGAGAAAATGCTTTCTTACTTCCCTAATGTATTTCCATAGCTGTGCCAGAATTTTGAGAAAATTCTGGCAGCTGAGCTCAAGAAATCCAACACTTATTCTTTATTTCATTATATCTTTCATTAAGAAAGGAATGATCTCTGACCCAGAGAGTTGAATAAACAGCCTTGCATGGACTTTGGTGGACTGTGGATCAGTCCTAGAGGATTTGTCTGTAAAGGCAGTTGCAAGGTTTTTTCCCACCTAATTATAAACATTTTATATAAACATGTACGAAATCACACCAGCCAGGGGAAAGCAGAACATGACTATCAGTACTACTTTAGTGTCTGCTTGGGGATGAGAGGAATCATGTCCAGTGAGTTCTTATATTCCTCTATACAAAGGGGAATTCTAATCTTGAGACATTTCCATTTAGTTTAGTCAGATGAATCACATCAGAGAATTTAATTTTCTGTTCTTCCCCTGTGAGTTCCCTACCAGTTCCTAAACTATCTCTGCTGAAGCTGAAGCATTTATCAAATAATGTGTGCTACAAAAGTCAACAGTGTAATCAGGATGATTATTGCAATGTATGTTTAACTTGTAAAAGCAATTAAGAATACCTGCTCCTTTCTGTTTTGTATTGACATTCTTTAAGGGGTGATTGTTCTGACTATTTTAACAGTGAAAAATGTACTAAATTTTTCAATTAGCACTTCAAGTTGCACATCTGAAAGAGGTGAAGCTGTTATGATGTGGTATTAACTTTGAAAAAATCGGCCAATTAGGTCTTTTTCTGCACGTGTAACTCTCCACTGTGCCTTTGAGAGTGCCTTTTAGGCCTGAAGAACAAAATAAACCAGTGTAATGAAAATACAAAACCACTTTGCCTGGTTTATCACATGTAGACATGTAGACCATATTTGTTTTGTGATATTATTTATGACAAAGAAAAAGTTAAATCATATCAGTGTTCAAAAGAAGTCCATGCTTTTTAGCACCACAGCTTCGTGATATGCTTTTTCTGAAGAGTATAGTGAAGTGTTTAGGGAGAAAAGATTAGCAGTCGTGAAATTCACAAGCAGATAATAATTTTAAAAACCTGGGTCACCCTTGCACATTTGGAGACCATGACAAATGTGAGTATTTTCCACTAGAAAAAATACATTAAAAAAAAAAAAAAAGAAAAAACTAATATTCAACATTATTAATAAATTATTACAACTTTGTCAGACATATGGGAGAAATGCAAAGGTACTTTGGGGGACTTTAAATGGAGTTTAAACTATGTAGTTGTGGGAACACACATTCAGCATCACGAAAGCTGGACCTCATGCTCATCTCAGCCTCAGGGATTTGCATTAATCTTTGTCAATTCCAAAGCAAATGAGTGCTCTAATTAGACTGTACACTAACCGAGCCTGTGGTTGATGATGGAACATTTTGCAGCCAAGAGCACAAGACCTAGAACTGAGAAAGAAGCAAGAATTTGTAACACAATGTTATTACACTTAGCTAGAATTGTATGTAAGTCTTGTGAACCATCAGATGTCAGATATAACTGTTGAATCTGTTAAGAGCTGTAATATGTGTGAGTTATTTCATTCCTTGCTCTCAATTTCTGAGAGTATATAATATCTCACACTCTAAAATTCATTAAAACACTATATTCTTCACAGATATTTATATGCTTTAACAAAATCCAGTCTTCTGTTTCAGGAAAAGAGAAAGCTGAGAACAAAGATTCTGAGAATCCAAGAGAGTTCCAGCAATTAGAACAGATGTTTCAAATATCCTAATGGTAGGTTCAGAGAGGAGGGACAAAAAAAGGTTTGTATAATGTATGGTCTTTGCTACACTTCCTAGAGAAAAGGAAAACACCCTCGCAACACAAGCATGACAGTAAAAAATGTAAGGTCACATTGCAGATAGCTTGAAGTTTGTCTCCCTATACCAATGTGGCAGATAGAGGAAAAATAAAAGGACGTGTGGAAAAAATTATGTTCTTTTCCACAGGTGTTTCAAAAAGGTGACAGAGACTGTTAGTATGAGCAAGCATGAAATTGTATTTTTACTTGCTCTCAGACTGTTTAGTGAACCAATGTGTACTCCCTTAAATAAACTATACATTATGAGTGACATTTGTTGCATGGGCACCAATGGTGTAAAAGTTAGGCATCAAACTTCTCCTCTGTAGCAATGGAAAGCTCTTGTCACTCTCCATGGACCACAGAAGAAGCTGTAACTGTCACACAAGGGCTGAGGCTTAAAAATAAGTGAGAAAATCTGGTTTTGTCCTAGCACAACAGTTTTTTGAAATGACGACTGCTGAATATTGTTATTTTAGTGACAGTTTTAAGAATTTTTCCAAACAGATGACTGTAGGGATGCTGAGGAAACAGATTTGTTTCTTTAGGGTAGAACTAAGAGACAGCCGAGAAGTGAATTTTGAAAAGACAGAAATAAACTCCATCTATTCAGAAAATATTATCAGATCTTTTTAAAGTAATTGAGGCAGCTCTATAGTCACTGGGCTATAAAACTATCTGAAAGTGGGAGCACAGGTAACTTTTCCTTTACTTGACTTCAGTATAATTTTCATGAACAATTTCTGCCATTATTTCTAATTTACAATATGATTCATCAACTTGAAATCATTCTAAACCCTGCAATTTTTATTAGACAATTGAGTTCATTGATAAGCAACAGAAAATTTGCTATCTATGAAAAAAAAATTTGTCCCAAGTTTTACTTTCTCTGTATGTAATTAACTATCCATTGGAAATAACCAAATGATGATAATCAATACAGTTCTGATTTACATGAAGTGAGTGTGAGAAGTGAAAAATAAAGAAGTAAGTAGGAGTATAATCACAGCGTCATTGGACTACACTAGGAGTATTTTCTGGCAGACTTTTCAAAAAACTAAGTCAACTCTGACTTGTCAGCCTAGGAGGATATGCCATCATCACAGAAGTATCAGCCTCTGTGACTTGTTTAGGTTGATGTCACTGCGTTTAAGAAGACACAAATTGGAGTCTTTTACATGCTTGGATCCCCTGTCAAGAGAGCCAAGGGTGCTGGACTTTCAGGCATAGAAAATCAAACACCAATGATTTAAAATTGTTCTGTCAGATGCTTGGCCATGGACAGCTCTTCCAAAACAGTTGTCAGACACATTTGCAGTGTCTAATTTGATATATAATACAGGATCATCTGGTGATCACTTCCTGGTCTTCATCTGGGGCAATACAAGAAGAATTTGTGTATTTAGAACAGATTTTTTATGAAAAACTGCAGAAGTGTCAGAAAAAAAATGAAGTTTATAGAGGTAATGAAAAATACTTAGTAGCTGACGGAGCCTCTTATTTAGGAGGGCCTGGTTAAATAAATTATTTTTGTCTTCAGTTTCTTCCAGACTGGTTTGTTTCTACCTACAGATTCAATTCCTCTTTGGAAGTGAGGAAGTGCAAAAGGCTGGTGTTTGGCACTGCAATTGATTCTTTCCACACAAACACACATGAAAATTTGAATTAATACCTATACCTCCAATATCTATTTTGGAAACAATTGCATCTTTGTCTTCCATGTGTGGAGCATGGTAGAACAGTAAGTTTCCCACCAGACAGAGTGACAGCTGTTCTCTGGCATACCAGACCTCCAACATACTCTAAGTGATCTTTTCCTACAGTGACTTTGTCAAGAAGTTTGTGATTTGTGATTTAGATCCACTGTAATAGGTTGTTCTTGCTGGTTTTAACTGTGTTATCTTTCAGTGAAGTTCATCTCAACCAGTGACTTCAGAACAGTAAATGAAAATAGTGTGCTGTGAAACAGCAGGAGCTGTGAGTTGTTCCTTCACACTGACATAAACCCACTGAAATCCAGTGATATAAGTCCACCACAGAAGCAATGACTGACAGCGAAATACAAAAAATACCAATGTTTTTCAGCCTGTAAAATTGTGTTTAAGGTTATATACGCTTATTTTGTGGTGATGGTAAAGCATTAGTGTGATTCTTTTTTTAAGTAGAGAATATTTGTGATAGGTTGCTATTAATATTCGGGTGGTGACCAGGTTGTGTTCATCTACTCTCTGTCCCATGTGTTGTGTGGTGCTTAGCCCATCTTATCTTCCCTCAAGACATTTTCAAATCAGATCGATACCTTCTTGACAAAGCTAGCCATACTCGTCTAAGTATATATTGAATAAGTTCTGTCTGTTTGTTTTAGCTGTGAAACAGGTACCTGTAAACAGAACTTGGTTGGCATTAATACTGCCATTCTCAGCATCTGTCTTGTCAAACATCACACCAGGTAGTATGAAAAACAAGCTTCATTAATAAGTTCACAGCCTTGGTTCACAGGTCATTGGGTAAAATTTGGCAGCCTGTGTTACTAGAAAGAGTAGAACAAATGTTTGGCGTATCATCCTCTGAGTTTAAAACCTGAATCCTACTGGGTTGCTCACACCTGGCTTTGCATGGACAAATAAAATTACTGAGAAAAATTATGTTAAAATGACACAAGTGTCTGGTTTTACCTTGCTTTGACAGTCAAACTGTAGCAAAGGAATTAACATTCCCATAATTTGGAAACAGAAAGTTGGTGTCTTGTTCTGCATCATGCTGAGACCTCCCTCTGACAGCAGAAGAAACAGAACAAAGTGATCTCTCTCTTATTTTCTGATTCACTGTTTGCTCTCCCAAGATTTTAATCTTGTCACTCTCCCCCAAATATTTCATCTTTCTGTAATGTGCAAAGCATACTGGTACATTTCTGGATAGCACAACTAAAACATTTGACTATGTATTTTTAGCACAAACCTGTGAGGCAGTAGATCAATTAAAGCATGTTTCTGTGGATCCAAGGGAGCATATCTGGGAGTCAGTTTTCACATGTGATGAAAGCTACATCAGTAAATACAGATGCATGTATTATTTGGTTATTTGAAAGGACAGAAAGACAGCTGTCCAAGGATGCTTGCTATATTGCCTGCTCTTGTGATGTCGATTATGCCCAGAAATACAGTTAAACGCAGAGGTTATCTTTGCTTTCTTACTTAGCACACTGACCTCTGCCTTTGATTTCTCTATCGGCAGACACCAATATATTTTTGTAACTCAATATGGAAGGGACAAATGCGACTTCATAGATTCATAGAATATGCTGAGATGACAGGGACCCATTAGGATCATCGAGTCCAGCTCCTGGCCCTGTGCAGAAAAACCCAAGAGTCACACCATGTACATGAGGGCATTGTCCAAGGACTTATTGAATTCTGTCAGGCTTGGTGCTGTGACCACTTCCCTGGGGAGCCTGTTCCAGTGCCCAACCCCCTCTGGGTGATGAACTTTCTCCTAAAATCCAACCTAAACCTCCCCTGACACAACTTCAGGCCATTCCCTTGGGTCCTGTCACTGGGGACCACTCTGCTCTGCTCTTCCCCTCATGAAGAAGTTGCAGACTGCAGTGAGGTCTCCCCTCAGTCTCCTCCAGGCTGAACAGACCAAGTGACCTCAGCTGCTCCTCATAAGGCTTCTCTTCCAGACCCTTCCCCATCCTTGTTGCCCTCCTTTGGACACTCTCTATTAGCTTAGTATCTTTTTTATATTGTGGTACCCAGAACTGCCCCCAACACTCGAGGTGAGGCTGCCCCAGTGCAGAGCAAAGCAGGACAATCCCCTGCCTTGGTTGGCTGGCAATGTTGTGCCTGATGACCCCCAGGACAGGGTTGGCCCTCACACCAGAGAACCTGGGATATTTAAAGAGAATTTGTTAGGTGGTGAGAAGAGCTCCTTCAGACTTTCATATCTGTTCTCTGTATGAGAGATTTTCTTAGGACTGGTACCAGGACAAGCAGAATTTGTATTATATTTTCTATATATATATAAAAATTAACTCAGTTTGGTTGGAGCCTGGTACTAATAACACCAAGGTTGGGGGTTCAACCATTCACTTAAGAGTTGGACTAGATGATTCTTGTGGGTCCCTTCCAACTCAGAATCTTCTATGATGCTGTGAACCTAACAAGACTTAGAAAGTTTGAGGAAGTCAAATAGTATAACTCTCAGTATAAAGTCCATCACTATTGAAAAAATACAAGTAAAGATAAGGACACACAATATGTGTTTCCACCAAGTTCATGTCAAAATATAAGAAGCAATTAAAAACCTTACTAGGCCAAATGATTTCAAATGTTAAGAGAAGAAAATTCACACTGCAGTTGAAAAACAAATGAGTGAGAAATGAGGGAATTCATTTAAGAATATCTTCCTGCTTGTGCAACAACAGACGCATTAATACAAGGCAAAATGAAAGGTTTGGGGATGTACAGATGTCTGTGTACAGGGGTCTGAATTAAGTGCTTTGAATTAGGCTACAGAGGCGTGCATCTCCTCATTGACTCCAAGGACACTTAGGGAGCTTCACCTCTGAACCTTTTTTTCTGCTGAAGTGACAAATGTGAATACATCTATCCCACCGACTTCAACATATTCACAAATTCTGCTTTCTTAGGCTGTTATTTCACTTCTATAATAAAGAATTCCCTAATTTTTCAGAAAAAAATTCAATAAACTTAAAGAACAAATGATATTAAGATGCAATGGATATTATGTATTTAATTATAGGAATTAACAAGTGATGATTCAGGCATATTGAGCAATTTTGCTTTCATTTGAAAAACAGGAATACTGCTGAAGTTTACATTAAGAACTTCAATGCTGTCCTTCGGTCAGTGGCAGTGCACATCCAGCCCAGATGAAAGGAGAGCAGCTGTATGAATCTCCTAATTAAGAAATCAAGAATTTTTTTACCTTAGTCAGATTTCTTTACATCACTGAATACCTAAACTTAGGGGGCTGGCCCTAACATTCAGTTTGATATTTCAGACACTCACTTAGTCCCTAGAAGGGGAATTGCAACATTTTAATGAACCTACTGGAAAATTCAAGAGCTGGTATAAGTGTAAATGCACTAGAGCAATTACTCTGTAAAGTATGAAAAATGCTTACCCTGGATTTACCAAATTAATAAAACCTTAAGAACTAGAGAACTTCCATTTTCTACTTTTCTGAAAAAAGATTCAATTCACTTCAACGAGGACTTACAAAGGGTCCATTTCAGTTTAGAGAAGCTGTGCCTTTAGGAAAGTTAAACAAAATTGTGTTAGACAAGCTACATATTAATAGATAGCAATATAGATATATACATACATATATTCAAATGACAGTTTAAAAAAGTGCATATTAAACAAGTAATCCAGACACATCCAAGAGCAAATCCAGGGAATGAATGTGGACAATGATTAGAGAAGCAAAGGAATAGGGGCTGGTGGTTCATTTATTTTCTCCTGAACAGAAGACATAAGTGATTGACATTTGTATACAGTCTAGAATCACACCGAAAAAACTGTCCTAAAGAGGTGGCAGGATTTTCTGGGACTGGTCCATCTGAAAAGAGGATGTAAACTGCCTTTAATTTTGTGTCTTGGTACCTTAGGTCCCAGATTAAATAAATTTAAGAGAAGAGACAAGAAGAGCTGTTTCACAATTTTCTTTCTAATTATACAAAGGACAAGTTCCCTATAGCTCAGACAGCTGCCACAGGGGAGATTTCTGGGTGAGAAATTGCTCTGTTTACTCGGCCTGAAAACGACCTCTCTCCTGTCTACCTCTAGCTCGTTGTTAATCAACCAGCTCAAACAGGGAAACAAACTGCAGGATCACTTTCCTTCTTCATGCCGACATTCCTTTTGTACCCACTTAAAACCTGTCGGGGATGCTTGTGTGATACAACCTACCGGCAACAGAAACATGGCATAGCCTTCCACACTCTGGTAATCTGTCAATTAATAGACTTAGGTTATAGTCTCTGTTAAAGTGAAGAAAAAAATCAGTGTTTACTTATTCTCACAGATCCCATCAGGTAATTAGATGACCATTTATATTTCTAGATAAGAAGCAGGAAAGCAATCAGAATTACTGTGACTGAGCTGCTTAGAGACTATTAATTAACTGCATTACTGTGACTGAGCTGCTTAGAAACTATTAATTAACTGCATTAAGATTTCAATATGAAGCTTCATAGCTGTACTGACTAGACAGAGTTTTGGAGGGTTTACAGTCCTTCGAAGTTCAGCAGTCTTATGTGCCATCCAAATAATTTGCACTGCCAGTTCGCCTCCGTGGGCATGAGGAATGCTGGCATCATGAGCAAGGGATAGGTGTCGGCTCTAACCAGTGCTACAAAGAGCTGATTAAGACATGCTCACAGCTTTGACAGCAAACAGGCTTTGCCTAACTTCAGTAAACAAACTGAGGTGAAGCTGGTCTGGTCAACTGATTCCAGGGGCATCAGACGCAACCAACTAAATCACAGCAAAAGATGACTTTTTAGCCTTTTTTACTAGTAAGGGCAGTACAGCTCATTCCTACCCTGCTGAAATCATCCTTCAAAACAGTCTGCTCCTACTGAGATTAGCACAGATGACATGTTCTGGATTTTAATGACACAGGGAGAGTAACCAAGATTTCCATACATTGTAAGCGTTCCAGAAAAATTTGTGTGTGCAGCCACTAAAAATGAAAGAAACACTAATTTTTGAGTCAGCCTTCCTGTTTTGAAAACTAAATATGGAGTAAAATGAAATGCCCACATGGGGGAGTTATTGTAGAACAGTTAGGGCAGGTTTTCTGTTAAAGCAAGTACTTCCAGTCTTTCTAAAGAACCATCGAACTGACAGTGGTATGAAACAGAACGGTATTATTATCTGTAAGCAAGGCACTGGGCCACTCTTGTTTGTGCCTTCTTCATGTGGCAGGTTTGTCCAGATCACTCTTTTCCACATAGGTGAATAATAGTGACAAATATACAGTGTAGCATAAAAACTCTGAATGTCCAAATACGACCTGAATGTGCCCAGGAAAATTACTTACACTTATTGAAAAAGTCATCATTCTTAAAAAAATTGTGTGCAGCCATGCTCGGATATCAGCTTCTGATTGAGCAAGAATTTTGAAAAGAGCCTAGTACCATCTATCATTGTTAAAATTTCAGACAACATAAACTGGAAGTGACATGTAGCTGAAAGGAACTTCACAGAGTTTGCTATGAACACAATAGAGCTGGCTGTAGCTGTTCAAACGGCCCTCTTCATATCCAAGAGTCAGAAGCACGCATGCACTCATCTGCTGGGGCACTTTGAATGCCCCAGGCAAAACAGTGATGCAATAGATATCATATGTCCTCAAATCAAAATCAAAAACATGTCGTCTTTGCTGGGTAATTCCAGACACGAATAAAGGCACACAGCAAGAAAATGCATAACAGAAACAGATTTTACTTTTTAAAACATCACTGTGGCAAGAAAGAGAAGCCTCATAACTATGGAGAACTAGAAAAAAGTAGGCCATTAAACAGCTCTTCTACAACTGGTAGACATCAGTGAGATACAGAAAAATCCCTGGAGAACTGCATACTTAGGCATGACCAATTTAAGAAAAGAAGAATTTTAGGAACCCAGTTCTTACATTCTGGGGTTTATAAATCAAATTCACTTCAGCATTTATGTGATATTCCAAAGATGGATAAGATTTTTTGGCTCTGCAAAGAGATAAATCTACAGTTTATTAGCAATCTGCAAGAGAACAAGCAAATGAAGATCACTGTGAGACTGGAAAGGCATGTCAATGGTTTTCATGTCTTTGAAAATCAAATCAAAATTTTGACTGTGTAATATTTACATTTAATATTACAATTTATGACACTTATTAAAAAAGCAAATGAGCACTTGCACTCCAAAGACATAATCGGCTCTGACAGATAAATCGTCAACTTTCCTGATACTGCTAGTAGTCACTGTGTACTGGGTGCACCTTTGGTGTTCCTGAATGGTTGAAGCTATTGTTTATAAATAATCTAAACTTGTATTGCTACTAGATGGCAAGATCTGTGATTTCATTCATTTGCTCAAATGCTTGAGATCTTTGCACTCTGAAAAAGTCATGAAGAAGTATGCTGCATTGATCGAATAAAAAGTCAGCTAATTTCTCACATTTGCCTTAGCCCTTTCCTGAATAAAAGTCAGGAATGTGTCTTCAGCAAGAAAAGAGGAGAAAGATGTTAGATGCTTCGACAGAATTTACCCATTGTATAAAAAGAGATTATTCAGGTAATATAACTTTTAGGTGAAGATATTAAACCTTGTTTTGGGGTGTTGATCACAGACACTTGCAAATCACATTTTTAAACAAGCACAAGAAAAACTTGTACCAGTACAAGGCCTGAGTGCAGAAAACATTTCACTGACAGATCAGATATGTAGTGGTATAACATTATCCAACCAACTTCTTCCTAGGGGAATGAATCCAGGTATGTGCTTCTGATCCCATTGTTGTGAACAGATTTGTCATTCACTCTGGATAGACCAGAGCTTATCTCAGAGTGCCTACTGTCTCAGTGGAATGCTGTGTCATAAGGATCACTGAAAATCCCCAGATTATATGACTTTGATATGTGCCTACTCCGTGGCAAAACTTCTAAAAATTCTTCCTTCTAATGTGGCATCCAGATGATAGCCCAGTTAGACAGACAGACAAAGTCCTGTGCCCGTTGGTGCATAAACTGAAGCCTCAGGGAAGAGGGGTCCAGCCCAGTTATATCATGGAAGTCATCGAAACAAAGTCAGAAGTCAAGGGTGCATAATAGCACATCTGGCCAAATGTTTAATGATGACCTGATCCAGAGATAGTTAAAGGCCATGACAGATTCGTACGGCTTTTGCAGGACTTCCGTAGGACTACTATTTTGTTCATTTTTTTCTCCTTAACATAGATGTGATAGAGCTTTCCTATTTTTAACTACTGGTTAAAAGTAACAAAATCCTTGATACTTAAACCCTTTGCTACTTTTAGCCTAATTTCAAAAAGTCTGCGTTAGTTGTCTGTGAAAATTTCTATTTCTGTAGCTGAGGAATATATCTAAAATTTATCTCATTCCCTTGCTAAGGAAGTGTTATAATATCACTCCTACTCATATTCCAGTCTAGTTCATATTTATTTTAGTACAAAAATAGCAAAGGAAGTAATAAATTTAAACCAACCTTATATGTCCAACAATGCCGTTTTGCTCTGTGAGCAATCATGCTTTTCAGCTAGAAGCTATGTACAACCAGGAATAATTAAAAAAAAAAAAAAAAATGAATGCTAGTTCTTTATTTTGGAGTAAGGAAAGATTTTTAAAATCAAGATCTATGCTGTAGCTAGTGATTGAAGGGCAGTGATTGAATCCATAAGAATAATCAAATTCAAAGAACATGACTGCATGTCTCTGGCATGCAATGTCCTTTACTAGAGAACAAGGAAATGTTCACTGGAGGACTTCCAAAGGCTTGTCTTGACCAAGAGGATTTCCAAAGGTGCCTCCTTGTGTCTGCTGGTGGACACTTTGTGCTAGATGGTGCTCCAAGGCTGACCAGGGTTTCAGTTTGACTGGGTATCACTGCCAGTGAGTTTCAGCCAAGGCTTTAGAGATTTTTCATGGGAAAAATAGTAATAAGAAACACTCCTGTGAGTTAAGATTAATTTAATTAAGATTGCCAGCTGGAAATGCACTGTTGTGGTGACACTGCTAGTCTCCTGGAAGTGTATAGGAGAGACTTTTCTCTAACAGAAATTGAAATCTCTGCTTGTATACCAGTATGTCTTCTCTCCTCAGTCAGGTGTGTCAGGGTTAGGCTTTGAAGCCTGTACTACTCACTAAATAGTCTTCTTTTACAGACAGTAGAAAGAAGTGAGCATCTTTAAGAGAGTTCATCTCCGTCTAAGACAGATGGCTAAGACAAATTTTTTTCTTCAGGAAGAAATTCTTTACTCAGGCAGAAACTCTTTAATTTACTGTGAGGGTGGTGAGGCACTGGCACAGGTTGCCCAGATAAGCTGTGGATGGCCCATCCTGGAGAGTGTTCAAGGCCAGACTGGACAATGCCCTGAGCAACCTGGTCTAATGAAAGGTGTCTGTGTCCATGGCAGGGGGGTTGGAACTACAGGATCTTTAAGGTCACTTCCAGCCCAGGTCATTCCATGATTCTATTCTGTGATTCTATGGAGTCACCTTTTTTTTCTCATTTGCCTACAAAGGAAGCCAAGGTGAATATTTAAACTTTTTTAAACTTTAATTTCTTTAGTTGAATTAGATGAATCCCATATAAAATTCAGGAGACAAAAGCCATTAGTGTGTTTAGGACATATGGGGTAGTGGAATGTGTAGTGGTAATGTGGCGGCAGGATTTCTGCAGATTTGAGTCTTTAACATGATTAAATAGACTCTGGTTTCCAATGTGAGTGTAAACAGACCAAAGTGAGGAGGACCTTCACCTTTAAACAATCTTCCTTGTATCAGCATTTGGGTTAATGGCTGGTATCATTCATGGGCTGTCGCAGTCACATTTTCCTTCTTATCAGAAAGTGCCTGCAAGCCCAGTTTGCTTGCATGTGCACAGATTAGCCCACAGGAATTGCTGACGACTCTCTTCCTCACTTTTTGTGGATACAAAGCAATGAGAAGCTACAAGCAGTTTCTTTCCCAGTATGCCTGTCTAGGCTGAGAGACTTTTTCTCCTCCTCCTCTTGGAGGCCTTTCTTTGTTTAGGCAGTCTCTTTGTGTGGTTAATCTTCAACATGCTTCATCTGCTTCCCATTCTCCTGCCTGCAGCTTCAGGCAATTACCTCAACTCGTTAACCAATGGAACAGCTCAGTAATGATCACATTTCTTCTGAAATAAATGATTGTTTGTATGATATTAACCCTCAGGCCATAAATTAAGTCTGCATAGTGCAAAGAAGGGCCCCAGAAAAAATAGCAAATGCCTTGTATTCTGTTTAGCAAACAACAGAATATCCAAATATTTATGCATCTCTTATTATGTTGCTTTTAATCTTACTAAAAAGACTTCTAAAATGGAGAGTAAGGCTCATTTCAGTGAAATGATCACATAGAATTAATTAGTGAAGAAATAAACACAGCTCTTCCATGGCCACTGGGAACAAATATATCAAGAGCACTTAAATGCTGGTATATAATCTTTCTCCTAGGTAATAAGGTCTCAGTGTAAGAGGGACTGGAATAAACAAACAAACAAACGAAGTTAGTTTTCTTTATCATGAAGTATTTGCTAAGACTGGCCAATTATGTCAGAAGGCAACATTCAGTATACCACTAGTTTGTCAGTAACTAAATTAGTGTAAGCGGTAATTTGTGTCGGGGAGGGGAAAGCTTGAAAATGAGCTTTTGAATTGTACAGTAAATTGTTCAAAAAAACAGCAATCAGGCAATATTCATTCTTTCTGATATTCTCTGCAATTAATACCTTAATATTAGTGCTTGTTACCTTTTAATAGGTTTTTCTTCTCTTAACTCATTCATATTGAAAAATAAACAAATGCAGAGACAGACCTTACGTTTCAATCTTCTCATAGTGTTTAAATTAGGTTTAAATGGTCCTTGCTTGAAGCTGGAAGAGAAAGGTCTTGGGCCGCAAACTTTTGAAATATGACTCTTTAAGAGAAACTAAACTTCAGAATCATAGGTTAGATTGATTTTCAGCATTCCAAGTCCTGTCATGTGGAACCAATTTAATGGCCTAAACCTCAGAAGGGGGCCAAAGGCAGAGCACCAGTGGAGGTGACTGCTGTCTCTGGTAGTTAGATTCAATAAGGGAAAAATCTCATTGTTAAAGTTGCATGTTCTGTGTGATTTTCATTTACTGGCAGAACTCCAGTGTAATAAAAGCTATGAAATGGCCTGCTTATGGTGAAATGCCTGAGTGCATATTTCTAGATGACTTGTTCTGTTACATTACATTTTAATCTCCACAATCTTCTCATTGGAATGATATCCTCCTCCAGCCCCTTTCATATTTAATCCTGAGGACCCATTCTAAGGATTTCTAAAAGAGGAAGCAGAGGAGGAATCACAGCTGGAAGAAACCATACTGCTGCACGTGTGAGGGAAATGCATGAAAGGTGGAGAAAGAGAGTGTTCACTGTTGAGCAATTTCCATGGTTTGTCAGGATAGGGTAGTCACAGCTTGATTTGTAATTTCAGGTACATAGGGTACTTGATTTTCATTCAACTGAGGCAGAGAGACTCCTTTCAAAGAGATGGCCTTGGAATTCAGAAGTGTCTGGTCACCCCTACCTGAAGTAGCCCCAGATTACATGAACTTCTGACTAGACTATTATGAAATCATGTTTTTTATCTTTGCTGAATTAGAGGTTTCAGCTCCAGAAAACTGAATAGAGTGTTGCTGTTACGTCCGAGGCGCATAAGGAAAATGACATAGAGTCCGGGCTCATGAACAGTGGAAGCCAAAGCTTCTTCTTTAATAATTTTCTGACTACTCTATAGGATAGATCGCAAAAAGTGTGTTGAGTGGCAATAGGTAATTGGTTCCTCAGCCATCCACCCCTTGAGAGGATTGGCCAAGTCCTAAGATACCTATTCCAAAATATTTTCAAAGTCAAAGCCATAACAATCTTGCAAAACAGCCTGCAGGTGCAAGAAGTTTATGAAACTGT
Organism: Struthidea cinerea; assembly: GCA_013397865.1. NCBI lineage: Eukaryota > Metazoa > Chordata > Aves > Passeriformes > Corcoracidae > Struthidea > Struthidea cinerea. The sequence continues at coordinate 398,691 of VZTI01005548.1, forward strand.
GACCTTCTTTAAAATAGTTTACATAGGAAAGACAGTCTTCTCACAGAATATTGAGAAAAGGCTGAAGAATTTCTCTGCTTCTAGCTTTTTAGCACCTACATAGAGCATTTGCTCATCCTCTTAAAATATACCTTCCAAAGGGAGCGGATTGTCAGATACCAGCTCAACAGCTAGAGGATGTTGTTTGGTGGAATCCTGTCTTTGCTGCTTTTAGGAAATTCAAATCCCTGCTGCCCGTGAAAATGCCAAAATTGTCACACAAACTCTTTAATGTTGTACCACTGCAACAGCTTCAAATGATAAAATTGTTGAGAGGGTTCAACTGGGAATATACCTGAGTGCTCTGGGAGACCATACAATGGCACTCCAGGAAAGAGTGTTTGCATGCCCTGGGATTTCCCAAGGAAACAGAGCTGTCTTTGGGTGCAGGAAAGCAAAGGTAGCCTAATGTGTACAAAACCTATAGTTAGGAAACATGTTAAAGTGACTAAGGAACCAGTAATTTTGTAAGTTTTTTCCGTCCTAACAAAGTAGAAGGTCTTATTGTGGTGAGACAGGAGCACAGAGATGTGGCAACTGTGTAGTGAGTGGAAGTCTTAGGTTTCAGGAACAGACCTGTCTTTGATAGAACTTTTAGAAGGCAACAGTACTGCAAAATCCAGCTTAAAGATCAGATTTGAAGTTAGACAAACTCAATCTAGAAGTAAAGCTCAACTTTTTTAGTAGAGTGTTACTAAAGAAGTTTTTTCATCTTTGCAATCATAGTTAGTAACAGTAATGCATTTATAAAAAATAATGTCTTTGTTGTGTTCAAGTGATCTTTTCTTGCCTTTAAATCACTAACTTTAGAACTACAGGGTGAAAATTTATAGCATTATGATTGTTACTTGCTGAGGTTCTGCTTAGTGCTAATGGAATGCACAGGTTTTGACAAAATAACAAGTAAATATTGCCCTAAAAGCCACCTATTCTTCTATTTTGATTAACCTGAGCATCTGGAACAGCATACTAACAACAGTACTGTGTTACTTATCATAGTTATTTGCTCTACAGGAGTAAGTAATTCCTGGTATTAAACTCTTGGGCAAACTCAGCAGGAAATGGGATAATGGCATTCATGTCATTAAAAAGCCTAGTGGAGAGGAATGAAAATGAAAATAATAAAATCCCAGTACCAGCATTTTTCAAAAAGTGGAGAATTTATCACTTGTGGTTAAAATTTCCTTCATCAAAATATAGTTGCTTTGCTAACCATATAAACCCATATGTCTTTATATGCTGGTGGAGGATGACAGACTCATATTTTAAAGAGGTTAGGAGCAGTCAATTTTGCTAGAGCTTGAATGGGTGTTTACACACTTTTTTCATTATTGCTGAAAACTAACTAGGTTATAACAAGCCTGTTTTGGCATTGAGATTACAAGTTTATGGTATATTTGTTGGTTGTTTTTCCAATGAGCAAAGTGGGGATAACTTGTAACACCTGGCACCTTTTTAACAAACATACAAAGAGGAAATCTTTGTGTCTTTAACACCAGGTGGAACTGCATGACTCAGAAGATTAAGCAAGATGCTTATAGTAGTCAAACCACTTATCCCCTAAGCATTAGACAGAAGCATGTGGCTCATGCTGGTCTCAGAAGGATATGGATAGGGAGTCCTTTGAGGGTACAGAAAGTAACCACTTTTTTATCCTTGAAAAACAGCAGAGGTGGGCTTGCTGTGTTTGTCTTAATATCGGGCAACCTTGAACTATATTTCCACCTCATCCAGGGAAAAAATATGCACATCTAAACCAAAAGCTTTGTAATGCGGTAATACAATAATAATATAATAACTGCGTGTAATTTCAGAGCCCTGTTGCACTCTGCAAAGCAGGGTCGTGGTGACACATGTTTGAAACCCTGGTTCTGAGGCTACAATGCGCTGCATTATGGTGGGGAAATTAACACTGGAAAATGAAATGCTGTGGGATTTTAAAAGAGTGGACATTAAATGGGCGAGTTCCATTTCCCTCAAGTAGTAAACACTCTTTGAGCAAAGAGATGTGTTCCAGCATCTCTTTTCAAAGCTTTCAAAGCAAACCCTGACCCGACTGAAGTCTGTGGGAGGCCAGCCATGAAGGTCACTGCAGATGAGGCTGGGAGTTCTCATTAAAGAAGAGCGGCTTGAGTCCTGCTGTCCCCACAAAACTTTCTGTCTTCCTTGTTCTGGAAAAATCCACTCAACACTGATGGCTTATTCAGCTTCTAAATCTGTAAATAGGCAGCAGATACTTGCTCCAGATTAAATAAGATAGTGTTCTCTCTGCTTATGTGTGTGTATGTCTGTGCGCTTGCATGATCTGCAAAACTGACCCTCACTGGATCAGGACTCCTGCAGACATGACATGCTGAGGGATGATCCAGAGTGTCCCTTCTTCTCCAGATCATGAGCTGCTGGCACATACTGATCTACTTCTGAACAGCAGCTGCTTAAAACCACAGTTGATAGATAAACACATCAGCATATCAAATTTGAAAGTGTCTAGAGTAGTAGTTTTCAGGCTGTGGATTGCAAAACTGTGGGGGTCTGGAGTCTGCTTTTAAAGGGTCAGTGAAAAGTGACAAAAGAGAGCAAATCTGTATGCAAATCTGTTTCTTGCATTCATATATTGGAAAGATATTGAAAACTACTGAACTAGAAGACAAAGAGTTGAGAAGAACAAAGATTAATAATGTATTTCAGACATAATTCAAGCATGACTTTTACTCCTCAGGCCGTATGTTAACTTGGGATAGAGAGCATAAAAAATCCAAGTGTGTTTTCATTTGGCAGGTCAGCCAAAATTTCTTCAAAGCTATGTCCATGTGTCAAAGCAGAAGTTGTCCTTTTCTAGATTGGTAGGGTTATTATTATGCAGTTTTCTGTGTCCGTCTAAAGAAAACAGCCCAGCAAATGTTTTGTCTCATTTCACATATTTTCACAACTGTAATTATATGCATGGTAGCACTGCAAGTAGTTATGTTTGGTTCTTTCTTTCTACATGAATATACACAGATCTTCCAGAAAGAGTGCCCTGGTTTTATGCAAGAGTGTAATTTCTTTGTAGGGAATGGAGATGGTTTCTCTCGTTTAACCTACCTGTTTCCTTGCCATCCTTCTAACATAGCAGACTGTAGCAATTACTGAGCCTTGAGGAAAATCTCTCCAATACAGGCCAAACGCTGCAATTTATCTGATGCCTTGGTCTCCTTTTCAACATATATTTTGGTGATACTGACCTCTTTTATTTTTTTTATGGTTTCTCTTAAAATAAGTATGCAGGATATTTGCAATGTCTTGTCTGCCAGGAATTTATAGGCTTTCTAGTTGCCTTGTGAATAAACTGCTCCCTGGTGTTGCTTCTGGGATTCTGCTTTCCTTTTCCTAGGTGCACACAGAGAGAAGTACCTCGCATGTAGCACGAGCTGTTTTCAGCTCCATTTCTTACAAAGTGACCCGCGTTTCCTTTCACAGGCAGAGTCACACAGTTTCCTAAACAGATGCTGTGAAACCTGGGGAAGGACCACATCTGTTTTGACTAGGGAACTCTGTTTTCTGAGAGGCAATTGCCGAGGCAATTTTTTGTGTTCACAGGAATGCAAATACAGTTCACTGGGTGTAGAAAATGTATTTTCGTAAAGGCTGGATACTGCTGGCACCAGTGTCACTCCTACTGATAAGGGAACATGAACACTGCTTGAAGCTCAGTGAAAAACCATCCACCCAGAGGAACATCGCATTTAAAAGTGCTTGGATGGAGACGACAAGATACAGATTTCTAGTTAGAACAGATCCAGGACAGCTCTGTATATGGGCAAACTTTGGGTTTTATCCTTAGACCTTTGGAGATGGGTGACTCATATATTAAAATAATTGTACCGTATATTTGAGGAGCATTAAATATAACGATAACAAGCTCTGCAATGTAAACATAACTGATAGTTATTCAATGTTCAGTATTTTTTTTAAATGGCTTGTTGGTTGTTCAGACAGATCAAGATTGCAGAGCTAAACCATTTTCCCTTATAGCCAAGACAGATGGGAGTGAGAAGGATCAAGAGTGGCTTCATATAATTATTTTATTCCAATCTGTCTCCTTTCCAGGCACACAGCTCAGCTCTAACCCAGCATGCCCTCCTATATGGGATCAGGACCTGCTCTAGACAGCTCACCAACAATTTTTTGCATAAACAAAAATTGGATATATGTAATTCTCTCCTTAAAAATTCAGTGAATTACTCATGTATTCCCATTTTTGTGAGGCATAATGTTTGACAGAATTCATGATCTGTAGAGGAGTGAAATTATGAAAAAGTAATAATGAAAACAGGATTTACTTCTTTCTTTTTTCTGTTCCTTCTCTGAATCTGTTTAGTTACCTCTCCTTACTTGAGGGGTATAAGTAGAGTTTTAGAGAGAGTATTATTTGAAAAGAGTGTGCTGGTATTTCCTCCAAGGTTGAAATATCATCAGCTAAATCCTTAACAGCCAGCAAAGTGCCTTGCTTTCACAACAGGAAGGTGCCTGACTATCAAATAGCAGGCTGAAACCTTGAACAATCTTTCTTCCCAAAGAATCCTATTATTAGATGTACAATCACCAAGACACAATACATACAGAGCTCAGCCTGCACTGAAAGAAAAGCATTTATATGCAGAAAAAAAAAACCTTCTCAGAGCAAATTCTTATCAAGAGCAATGTGTCTCTTGAACTCTTGAGTAACGAAAATGAGAAAGACTAATTACATCTTCATCTGTCCGTGTTCTCACCAACCACCCTCCATATCCTTGGGAAGACTTTAAGAATGAGTTGAGAATCAGTTTGTTCTCACACCTTTTCAATGGTGCATTGGATGTATAATTTAGGGATTTTTCCTAGATATCAGTAGCTTGGATACCAGCTCTGATAGGGCTTTGATAATCGATCATTCTTCAGAAGGTAAAACTGAGGCCAAATCTTGGCCTCAGGTGTGTGAGGGTAGGACACTTGTTCTTTTTGTTAAAGATAGCATGAGTAAAATATCTCAGGTGTAGGTAGTCAGCTGGAGGTGGCCAGAGCTACAGCCTTTGGGGACAGAGTGCCTTTCCTGTGAGCTGCTCTGAAAGAACAGCTCAGTACACATGAGCTCTCCTCTCTCAAACCAAGGAGAGGATGCCTGAAAAAAAGACATTCATACCCCCGATCTATTTTAAGAACTGATTTTTAAATATCACACTTAAATTCAAAGAATCAGCGTAGAAAGGACTCTATGTTTGAATAAATGGCACTAACAGGTTCTTTTTTCCAGAACTGCAACAGCACCAACACCACCCTTAACATTTCTTCAAATGTCGGCCTTCCTCTCTCAAATTCCAGTTTTCAAGGCCCACCCTCTGAATGACGACAAGTTCTGCTGCATTTTGGTCTCAACATATTGATGAAGATTTAAATCATGTGCTTAGTAGCAGAGGATGTTTCAGTTTGTGTTCCATGCAGGACTGCAGCAGGGTGCCCAAATGCATTCATTTGTGTTATTATGTGCACACTTGACAAAGCCAGAGGGCAAAAGAACTCCAAACATTCATTAAGGCACCACTAAATGGAAATCAAACCCAAGCTCTCTAGAATAAGTTTTTAATAAGCATTTTCAACAGATGGTGGGAGACAAAAATGCTTCTCTTGTGTAGAAACTGGTTCTTGACTGCTGCAAAAGCCATTTTACCTAGGAAAAAGGGCAATATCCGAAACCCACTCATACTGAGAGAATTTTTAAAAATAGATTAAAAAAATATGATCTTTAAAGTGAAGTCTTGTAAGATACAGAGGTGTTTTCTAATGAAATAGGGATAGGATGTCTAAAAGAGAAAAAGAAAGATGTTTTTCAATCGTATGTTTAATTGTATCTGGTTTAGTTTGTGACTTCTTCAAGTTTTATACTCTCAGACTTTGAGGAGAGGAAAATTTGCCTGAATTATGCCTTTGTATTCACTATTTCCTTAGTGAGTTTACTTGTGCCTTATTTTTGTGACACCCGGAGTGGAATTAAAATTATAGTGGGCTCAGTAAGGAGAGAAATAGCTAAAGGAGTTCTATCTTTTTTTAGTAACATTTTGCACACTTAGCAGTGAGTCTAACTTTCAGAAAGTGACAAGGCCATTTCTACCCCTGAAAAGAGGTGATTTCTCCAGGATTTCCCTGGAGAAATCAGAGGAATGAGCATCTTTGTTATTTCACATTTGGGAAGACTCTTTGTGCGTGCTATGCCCCATCTGGGTGGGTGCAGTGAGGAAGCACTCATAGCAACACACTGCGTGTCTATCTTACACTGAGCTTGCCTGTGCCTGTCTTTTGGCTGTGCACTCTGCTGCTCTAGTGAAAAGTAATCCTGATTTTTAAGGTGTGAGTTTAGAATAAGGTTCTCTAAATGTAACAATGTAAACTCCATAAATAAAGAGCTGCAAACTGTTTGTCTGTCAAAGTGGTTAGTGTAGTAGACACTGCTTTTGAGCCACAGGGTTTCAGCTTCAATAAATCAGTTGACAGAACAGGTCTAGGAAAGAAACCGAACAAGGTACAGATAGCTGTGGCTAAAGCCTTCTTTTTCAGCACGCCGAAGGCTGCTTCATCTTGTGTTGGACATCATCAGTTTCAAACACTTAAGACTTGTGGTAAAGATCTATTCAGAAGTGGACACCATTTTCCCCTTTTGTTAGTTTGCCCGGTGAAAAGAAAAAAAAAAAGAAAAAAGAGTGGTTTAAATGTCTGGGCTTCACAATCCAGGGAAAAATGAAAACTCCAGGAAAAACACAGTTCAAGGTTGGCAGGAGTGGAAAAACAAACAAAAAAACCCTGTGGAAATGAGTGAGGCAATAGGCAAACTTCATAGTGTGCAGAAGAAAGGCAGATTTCAAATTAAAATGCTTACCAGGTGATTGAGATATTTTGCCTGAAAGTTTCAATAAACATATCCACTGAAGAGTATCAGCTGTGTCTACAGTGGCTGGTGTGAAACAAAGAAACATCTGTTATGTATATATTTTGGACACTTTGGAAAGCTTGGAGCCAAGACTGAGGGTCAAGAATGCTATATATACAGGCATATATGAAATGCATTTCTCAAATGTAAGCAGAGCTAATGTTCTGACTCTTTGATAACATCCCCTGCAGTGAAATTGCCACCAAGAGTGAGTTTGCAGTGCATGCACTCTGCATACACAAAAGAACAACGTGGCTCTGTGCAAAGTCAGCCGAGCTAAAAGAGAAGACCCCAGCCAGCCACAAGCCCGAGCATATCTGGCTGAGTAGAAGGCACACATTTACCCTTGGACTCCCCTTAGAATAAAAACCAGTAAAGCTGCCTCTTCACCTTCACCCTCACCCCCACAAAACCTGCAACTGTAACAATCATTATTATTTTCCCTAAAAAATAAACACAAATTGGTTGCATATAGTTAAGAGATCTTTGCTTTTTTTGAAAAAATATAAGATGGATGACACACATATAGGGTGTCACGTTGTCTGTGATACTCCAAATTTTGTGTACCTTGTTTTGTGTCATCCCAGCCAGCCAGCTCTATATCCACTGACTTGAAAATAGTGAGAAAGAATTAAATCTGAGGAAGAAAAGAAAATATAGTTTTCATTTTTTCTAATAAGTGTGTAGTCTGGATAATATTCAGTCTGGCTTTGTCAGTCAACACATATCAATATATTTTTAAACCAAGTTATATTGAACAGGTTGATGTACCAAAATAAAAGGCCTGCAACGGGACAATGGGATTTTCTTGGCAAGCTTTGTGTCAAGGTTGTATTAATGGCATAGCAGAGAAGGAGTTCAGGAAAATGAAAACATCGAGGGGAAACAGGAAGACTTAGGGAACTCTAGTATGGCTAGTTAATGAGCCACCATATGTGCTTGCACATAGCAAAGCCAGTCTTGCGCTGCAAAGGTGAAAAGGACAACAGAGAATCTTGTTAGAAGCAGAGATGAACAGAAAAAAGTATGATTCCCTAAACTGTAAACCTCAGATGGTTTTACCCCCTTTTCTTCTGAGGTTTCAGGGCAAAAGGTTAATAGCAGAGGACGACATGAGTGCAGAGCACTTGGAGAGTCCTCAGTCAGTCTTAATTATTTCCACAGACCCATCTCACCACAGAGAGCCAAAAACTGCTAATAGTCACTGCCTTCAGAAACCATTACCCAAATCTGGCTGGCTTCCTCTTACCCAGCATCAGTGACACGTTCAGGAATGGTGGAAATAAATGGCAGTGTAGCAAGGGATAATTTCTAATTGAGGCATTTAATCTGTAAAACACTGAAAAGAGGGGAAATAATCCAAATCTTAATCTGTGCAATGATTCATGTGAATGACATCTGCTCTGTCTGGCTCTGAGGCCAAGATAATTAATCCATGGAGAAGAGGTTTTGCTGTACATCTTGACAAAAATCTTAGAGTAAAAATGTCCACAAATGAAACAAAATGGATATTATGGGATAACCTTTTACCTGAAAGGCAGTGGTATGACCAGTGGCTGCTCAGTTACAATCTAGCTTCTTATCTAAAAAAGGAAGAAATCTGTGTTTCCCATAGGAATTGCTTTACTCTGGAAGCTCCTCCTCTATTTTCACAAATGTGTTTGGTACATACTTGCAGATGTCTTTGGAAATGCATTTACTCCCTGAGAACCAGAGGGATCAGCAGCATAAGGAAAGAGCATATGGTAAAGTCTTAGCCCCAGGGGGTATGCAGATTGGACTTTGCTCTGCATTTTTCATGATATATGATTCTTCCCATGGAAATAAGTTGGATTTAGGAGAAAGGTTTTGTATTAAAATTTCAGAACAGAGAATGTTCTGAAAAACAACTTCTTTTTCAGGAAATTAATATTGCCTCCCCCAGTACATATCTGGAAAGTCCTTGACTACAGTGCCGAAAAAGGTCTTATTTTTTGGAAACATTGGAGAAAGATCAGTGAACTAGACAAATATATACTGAGGAAGCAGAAGTAGTTGGAAGAAGGTTTATCTACGGAGAAACTCCCTCTGCCTGTCAGAAAAGAGAAAATACAACTGTTCCAAATTTTCTACAGTAAAAGCTGATAGAAAATTTTTGGTACTGTCTTATTAAATAGCATTCACCAGTTTTTTTAAACAATAAGTCTTTGATTTTTGGCACAATTTGAACAGGCACTGTGCCTCAAGACCTGAGCACAACCATCAGTGGGGAAGTCCGTCTGAGCCTCAAAATCCTGGCGGGAGCACAGGACCTCCTTCAGCGCCACTGCTCAGCACACTGGTGTCCACAAGAGACTAAGGCATTTGAAGGAGGAGGTCAGCACCTTCAGAGTCATAACTGCTCAAATCAAAGCCTTCAGGCATGGAGGAGGACAGCAGTTTTCCCTGTATAACTGCTAAATTCAGAGGTTGTTGCAGTGAACATATACAAATTGGTATTCCTTAAAGTTTGTCTCCAGGCAAAGTTCAGATGTTTTTTTCCTTTGAGGCAGATAGATAGTATGGATATTTTTTGTCATCAATGATCTGCTTTTTCTAACAGGAAGACTATTATTATAAAACATCTTGACATTTCCCATTGATGCCATTCCATATTAACTCAATCCATTATCCATGTTAGCCAGATCACAGCAGAGATTCTCTCCAATTTACTTGGCCCTTAAATGGTTAAGACAGCAACACTGACCAAGAGTAGGAAGATAAAATTTACGTTTTACTTACAAATGTGTGATAAAAACCAATACATTTTATGCCTACCAATGAAACACAAAGCAGTGATCACGACATGGCCATATGAATCTCTAAATTAGATCCTGTAAATGCAAAAATAACTTTCTTCCTTTAGGCCCCATTTAAACCTAGAGAGACTGGATTTCACTTTTGCGGAGCAGAGAGAGTACAACATCAAACTTCCCAGACAGGCTGATAGTTTGTATTAATGAAGCAGTGCTAGTCGGTAATTACAGAATTGTCTTTTGGGCAGTGTATGCACATCCGTTGGACTAAGGAAAAGATGTTTAAATTGTGTTTACAAGTTATGCCACAGCTTTAACTTTACATGGCTTTTAAAATGCCATATGCTACCATCATATAAAGAGGTTGATTAAGATTTTGCTGCAGAATAGCAGGCATTCTTCCACAAGACACTTCACTATAATTTATGGGTATTTAATGTACTTCCAGAGGACAAAGTTATGTGTACAAGTTCTCTGACCATGCACCAGTCAAGAACCCCAAAGTAGTTAAAACCCTAGATTTATAGTAAAATAGATTAATATTGTTACTAAACAAAATTGAGAGTTCATGGAAAGGACAATTACAAAACACATGCTTGCAAAAATAGAGAGTAGAGAGTAACAGTATGAAAACATGTCCATAAGATCTTTAATGTTTGTAAGCTGCATTTGAAGGCTAATGAGATTTCAAACTACAGTATGTCAAATTTATGAGGTGTAGAAGGACATGTCCCTTACTCTCATGTAAAATATTGGGCAATAAAAAAGTTTAAAACATTCCTGAGCTGATTTGAGTTTAAAGTTATGCCCTGACTGGGCTGGACTTTGGAGAAAGTAGGAGGTTTTTTTCCTGCCTTCCAAATCTATCATTCTTAATATTTTGCCCGTGTCTGGAGCATCTGATGCTAATCTTCCACAGCATGAGCTCAAGTGACTTGATATTTACAACACAAATCTCATGTGAGCTTTCAGAATTGTCTATAGACACAGAATTATAAAACACTATGAAAGGAGGGGTTCAAAAAATTCTACAGTCAAGACACGTTCTTTGTGCCCTCAAAGAGGAAGAAACACTATTTTATACACGTCAAAAAATTGTTTTTCTTCTTTTGTCTGTGTTGTGCAGTTGCTGGCTGTACATTGTTACATGAATAGTGACTCTTTTATTTTACTTAAGAATGTGTCATGTTAATGTACGAACACCAGAACACTCACTCTGAGCACCAGAACACTCTGCAGATTTGTTTTTCCTTTAAGTCACAAAAAAATCCCATAAATCCACGAAGTTAAAGTTACTGTAAATCTAGTAATTAAGCCTGGGTCTTTTTGAGCTGTGTTCAGTCTTCTTTTCTACAACAAATTTAATTTCAGATCTTGTCCAAGCCAGCTCCTTTTTGCCTGTAAAGAGAGAAAAGAGCATCTTCCCTGAGAGGTGTCTGATGAAGCTAGTTACACTAAAAATTGTACAGACCTTTTTAACATATGAAGGAAATTGATTAAAAAATATATTTAAGAGAAAATACAACATTCCTTTTTTCCTGAATGCTCTCTGTATTCAATAACCATACACATAAGACTTCCTTAAAACAATAACTCACAGAAATTGTGTGGATGTGTATCATAAGGTGTGAAAGTTAGTCCAGACAATTCCAGAGCCTCACAGGGATAGATACAGAAAGAGCAAATAATAACTTTGAAATCCTGTTCTGAGGCACTATAGCTTACAGTTTCCAAACTGCCAGTGGGCAAAGTGTAGTAAACCTGAGAAACTCAAATTTAAATATAACTTCTGATTTTTTTTCTATTAAACTATGAACAGGTACGTTTGGATTATTGGAACAGCTTCCATTATGCCTTAGGCACTATTGCAAGGGCTGGAAGGAATTTTCCTTTAAAATTGTTTAATCTAATTTAGGGCTTGGGAGACCAACATGGCTTAATCTTAACCACATGATAAAAACCGTTGAGTGTATATAAAAGTCATTACCTGAATTTTATGGGCTTGTAATTTTTGCTTTGGAATAATTCTGGTAGCCATATATTGTGTATTTACCTTACACTGATGACATGTACTCTTGAACTCAGTTTTCCCATAGCTTTTGTCTCAGATTGGAGTATAAATTTTGAAAGTGAAAATACATAAGATTTCACTTGAACTGCTCTTTTATTTCCTCCTCACAGCAAGATTATGCATGCCAGGTTGTTTTTGAAAATCTCAAGTATCTTTTTGCAACACAAGAAGGCTCAATTCCATGAAGGCATTCCTGACAGGCACATTTTTCTTCTTCTAGTTTAAATCCTAGTTCTTAGTTTCATCCCTGTATAACATGGTAAGTGTCTGAGTTCCTTCTGTGTTGCTTTGCAGTCAAAGACAGTGTAACTCACACTGATTCCTCCACCTTGAAATCTGTGGTACGATCTGGAAGCATTTGGGTGTAATAGGAAAAAAGGCAACTGGATCATGGGATTGCACCTGGAGAGCCTGGAGAACTCCCCACTCTAAATGCAAACAACAACTGTGCAGCAATCAATAGCACAGACAAACACTGATCCTTTTTTTCCTGGAAATGGAAAAGGCCATGTCCCTGATGCAATGGCTGCGGATCTTGATCTTTGCCTTGCCAAAGGAAAGCCTGTGTCCAGAAAGCAGCAAGGGGTAATTCAACTCATCAGTAAAAGAATTGCAAAGCAAGGAAAAGCTTTGAAAGGTTTTTGCAATTCTTATTCCAAAATAATAAGCGAAGAAAACAAGGTCATATGCTGTAACTAGGTGTCATGCCAATATTTCAGCTCCAACTGCCCCTATCTCTTCTGGTTCTTTAAAAGTAAAGGGAATTGTCATGCATGTGTAAAATCCAACTGCTGACGATTGGTCTATTTCGTCCCTCACTGTCATTCCTGAACACCAGCACAGCCTATAGAAACTGTCTTTAATCTTTCCCACACTTATCTTTTTCCTGGAAGCTTCTCTCATAGTGTGTTCTGGGAAATGTCTAATGCATTAACAGCAAGCACAGCTGACTCGAGCACTTCCGAAGCTGAGCACTTGTCAATTTTAGTTTGGGGTGTTATCATAACAAAATCCAGCCACTCTCTGCTAGGAATGCATGTGCTGCACACTCTGTTAAATCTAACTCTTTGTTCAAGGTACAATACCTTACTGCTTAACAATGATAACAGCACAATGTCAAAACAAGGTCTAGAGACTTTTTAGGCCAATATCCAGCATGTTTAATACCAGACTTTAGCAGCATGCAGGCAGGGATACCAGGAACTGAAGCAGTGACAGTGGAGAAAGGGATGCAGCCAGGGCTTTCTGAATGGTGACATTTGTTTGCGGAAGCTTGAGACTTTCTACACGCTGATGCCAACACAGCTTTGAATTGGGTAATGGGAAAGAGGAGCTGCTGAATGAATGCAGGGATTCACAAAAGATGGTTCAGGTCCGTTCCAGGGTAGGGGAAGAGGGGTGGATATGTGAAGTGGTATATCCAGAAGTGTATGCATCTGCATACATATGTATGTATGTATATATATATATATATGTGTGTGTATATATATCTACTCATATGAGCAGGAGAGATAGAGGCAAATGCATACTTTGAATGTGAGCTGCATGCCTCCAGATGGCCATTGAAGCAGAACTGTTCTTTGTTATAGTGTTAAAGCTGGAAACAACAGATGGAGAATTTCAGAGAAAAAAAGGGAAGATTTTCTGAATATGAAGAATGCTCCAGTAAGGATAACAGCATTGGTTAAATGTGGCACAGTGATTGTGGGACTCCTTAAAGTGCTCCTGGACATGCCATGCAGGTGGCTGCTCTGGAGACCCTGCTTCTTATCAGCTGTGGCCTGTGGCAGCAGGAGTGCCTCCCTGGCTCACTAGATTCCTCCTAGCCAAAGGAGGTTGGAAAGGTGTTGCGAGATTTGCTTCCAAGGGGTCCTTGAAACAGCACTGTAAAAACTTTGATGGTGATTGAGTGATCAAACCTTGAAAGCTGAATTTCACTTTTTTTTTTTTGTCTGGTGAAAAAGCAACTGTAATGTGGTTAATCTTGATGTCACTGATGAAGTTGTCTTTTTCAATAGCATAAAACTTTGCTTTGTGTCTAGATGAAAATGCCCCTGTCATTTTAGGGCAGACCTTTGCATTAAATATACTAAGAAAAGATCAGAGTAAATGGGCACGTAGGACAGAATACAAGACATCTCTTTTTTTAACCTACATGCAAAATTTGATTGAAGCAGAGGACCTGAAGTAATTTCAGCCAAAACAACACAGCACTATGTTTTATATTAAATAGATATATCTAGAGTGATGGTGGAATCAGTGACAACAGAACCCATTCCAGAAAAGACAGCTGCTGCAGTTTTTGTCATTTGGCCAGTCTTTAACAATACATTAGGATCTCAAGCGTTTTTAAAATTTATTTAGGTTTTTTACGGCAAAAAGGTAAATTTATTTAGGTCAAATATAGGTAATAGCTGAATCAACTTGCCAAAAGACAAACTAAGTTATACTCAACAGCAAACAAAACAGCAAAACAACAGAACCAGGTTGTTCATGTGAGGACCCAGTAAGAAGACTTAACTTCCATAATGTGACAAACAAAGGACTGAAAACCTATTGCGGGTGTAAGGTCAGCAAACAGCCCTGCTGATGCTTCTCCTTTTAGTGACAGGATTTCAACCATTACAGAAGCTTTCTCAGCATTTAATGAACAGAATAAATGAGCTTTAGATGGGCTGGTACTTGAAGGAGACTCTGAGAATACAATAGCTGCTAACAGACATTGCTGAACTGCTGAAGAACCCAGGGAGTGAAGCCTTGACACACTTTTCTTAATGGGTACCCAGTGAGGAAACAGGCATCCCAGGAGTGGTTTTGTAGGGCTGGCTTTATGTACCTTTTGCAAAAGATGCCACCAGGTCACCAGCCAAAGAGGTGACTGCCATAAGAACCAGGATCTAAACTGGAGACAGGCTGATTTCTGTTTCTTTGTCTTTCATATTTAGCAGTGTGAGATCTCTTCCCACACAATAGCTCCTCTCAAGCTTTGCAGAGGCCTGCATTTGTTCTCCCAGTTTGCAGACGGCAAAGGTTCAAAAAATGTCTGAGTTCAATTACATTTTTTTTTTAAAGTGTGATTTTATTCTTTTTCTAGTTCCCATTTCCTTCACCAGAAAAATGAACAGTATTTTTTGCAGTATTGAATTTCCTGCTCTGAGGGGGAAATGATGTGCAGATGATGTTTTGCAGACACAGCCTCACAAAGGCTCCACCCACAAAACCTCCCAGGCATGCCGCAAGGCGTACTGAGGCTGCATGTGAGGCGAAGTGGGAATGGTCAGTACTTCTCATAAAGCATGCTAGAAAAGTAAGTCAGCTGTAATGATCTTCAGCTCAAGTGCATATTACAAAATGGCCTATGACCTAGAAAAAATCTCTTCTAATAATATGGGAAAAGGTTCATTATTTGTTTTCTCCTCAGCACCTAGCATAGAATGCTTAGAACAGTGCAAAGAATCAAGCAAGCAAAAAAACAAAATTAAAAATTGAAACAAAGTATCCGGTCCTTTTTAAAAGTAGTAGTTACAACAGACACAGTTTCTCAGGGGCCTAAGCTGGTCACAGGTCTCTGTACCCGGGCAAAAAGAAATCCGTGAACCACAGAATCACAGGACAGCCCAGGCTGGAAGGGACCTCAAAAGATTGCCTGGTCCAACATTTTATGGGAAATGAAGCCTGGAAGAGATTACCCAGCACTCTGTCCAACCAGATCTTTAAAACCTCCAGTGGTGGAAACTCCACCGCATCTCTGGGCGAGATTGCTTGAGTGAATGAATATTCTCACTGTTAAAACTTTCTTTCCCATGAAATATCAGAAAGGAATCCTATACTCAGGAAGTAGAAGAGAATCAGTAATTTTCTTCTGAATTTCAAAGTGTAGTCCCATTGCAGTATGCTGCAAATCCCCAAGAGTAGAGACAAATTGATTTTAACTCCACAGCAAAGGTAAGGCCTTGATTTTGCAGCAGTGTTTCACCACGCACAAGTACCCAAGTGCAAATGCAAAAGGACAGGGGTATATAATAAATAAAAGTAAAAATCTTGCACAACTGAGGTGTATGCAACATTGTTGTTGTTCTGTGCAGAATACTGTATCAGTGAACCCAATTCTTCCTTTTTTTCTGCTAGTTAAATACTCCCCAGAGCCATGAAGCTGTGGTACCTTGCTGGCCTGTCAGTTATCATCTGCAGAACCAGAAGAGTAGAAGTTCTGTTTGCTCCTCCTCCTGTCTTCTCCCAGTCACACTTTCTCATATCACATCTGTAAAATTTTCAAACACAAATTGCTACTTGCAACTAAATCAGCCAAGATATGTCTCTTGTTCCATCTCATGAGTTGCCACCAACATGTGCCATCCTTTCAGATCACTGAGCTCACATTGTTTCTGACAAGGACATAAACTGGAAACAGGATGTAGGTTTATCGTCAAGCTGCAATAAAACTTGAAGCTGAAAATCTTGGTCTTTGGTCTGCAAACTGAGCTGATCTGTCATGGAAACATTTAGACACGCATAAATTTTACTTCAGAATATTATTTCCATTAATTTGTTTAACTGTGCTTTAAAGTGTTTTTAAGTGTTTCCTCTTTCTCTGCTAGAAGTGCTGCACATAGCTTCCTGCTTTGCTGTGGTTTAGATGCCTCCTGAGACATGCAAGTGAGGAGTTTGGAGCAGACCCCACTGAACTTGCTGTGATCATCACTGCAGGATTCGGTCTTCCGTCTGGCTCCAGCCGCATGTTCCCACCAATGCTTCCTCTCTCCTGCGATATCCCCTCTGTGGGCCGTGACGTTCTACCCCACTGTGTCTAAATGCACCTTATTTATTACCTGTGTGAGGCAATAAGTGCCTTCTGCAAACTCTTGGAGTCTCTGGAAGGTAGAACGAAAAAATCAAACATCCTGCATGACTTTTTCTGTAGTACAGTGCCAGCAGCAAAGCCTTCAAGTTTCCACAGAAGCAGGAGTAGAAGACGTGGGTGAAGACTAGCATGCTGCACCTTCTACGGCCTGAGGGAAACAGAGAACTTGGAAGGAGAACAGAAAGCCAGGCTTCAAAATACATCAAAGGTAAAGCCTGTGCAAGTGAGAGAGCTCCTAAAGGAACTGCTACAGGTCAGGAAAATTTGAGCCCAGTCTCATCAAATTAAGCATTCTGTTGCTCAGTATTTGCAGGGCAGTTACAGATATACCAAATACATCATATATTTATGATTTATTTGAACACTGAGAGTTTCTCTCTTAATGGTGTTAAGATGGCTGGTGGTCATGTTTAAGCAAGAGAATGTCAGTTTTTCCCAAAATGTCTCAAATATATACTATCTGTAACACTGCTGCATTATAAACCGTCCATTACTTCAAGGTAGAATTTATGTCAAAATCAACAATATTTAGGTTAAAAACATGCACAGAGGAGTGTGCTTACTGGCAGTCTGAGAACTACTGCAGGAATAACAGTTGAGGACCACAGGAATTTTTTAAATTTGCAGTGATGGAATGGTTTGGGAATATAAAATATCTTTATGAGTCCACTCATTTTCTTCAGAAGATATTTCAGTAGTCTGGCAGCATACAACAGAAACAACTTTAACCACCATGGGTTTTAAAGCTTACTTTCCCTCGAAAAAGATGAAGCATGGCAGACTGGTGCATTTTAGAGGATGCTGTCTCTTGAAATGAGACAAATTTGCAACAACAAGGAGGGACAGACTTGCTCAGGAGACTAATCTTACAAAACCTAAGTAAAATGGACAATGGATGCAGATGACTTTGGCTTAGAAAACCTTGTTTTGTTAATGAGGAGTTGTTCTAGCAAGCAGAGTAAATCTTCCCATATCCTTCTATATTTAAATCTGGAGATTGAAATCCGACCATGCCACATGCAGGGTGGTGAATGGGCTGCAGGGCAGATGAAATGTCAGTGTGAGCAGCCTCAAGCATACTGCTGCCACTATGCATCAACAGAAGATCTCAGAAACCCCAGGAGCATTGGGGGATATTTACCTTAAGAGCTACCCAACTCCCCCAGATTTCCTCTCCAGAAAAGATTAAGTACTTATTCTGCTGTCAGATCTCCATTTGGGGCCAGGCAGAAAGGCTCATCTCTGAAGTGAAACCAGTGAAAGCCAAGGAACTTTCCTGTCCTTTGGAGTCTTTTGGTCAGCACTTGTAACCACAAATTTATTTTCTGGCTTCAGTGAGAGTACACCTGAAAAATCATCCACTTTTCGCTAATACCTGACAACTGTTGGACCCTTGAGTGTGAGTAACACGGCCATAATCCACATACTAAAATTCAGTTCATGGACACTATGGAAAAATATGTGTTAGATAAGGACTAGCTGTCTTCTGGATCAAGCAAATGAGCATCTCTTTCGGATGCAGTCTGTGCTATGATACAGCAAAGGCCCTTTCAGCTTTATCCTCAGACTGCCTTTTGGATTATTCCTCTGTGAATAACATTTTCTTGCTATCTTGTTCCAACAGCAATGGTTTGATTGTTTGAGAGCAACAAAATCTCTGGGAGGAGATAGGTTTTTGTAAGATCAACTATTACACTTGATAGAATGGTGTCACTGATCTATCTGATAGACAGTTTAGCCCATTGTGATGGTTTAAAAAAAAAGGACTCCCTAACCATACAAAGCTTTACCTCTGTAAGCATGTTTTCTGTTTAAGTTGTAGCTATCTTTAAAATTACACATTCTAGTATATTGTATAGATATTCTGCAATCAAAAATGTCTTTGCACAAAACCAGATTCTTTATAGCTTGTTAGGCAGAATAAAAGCTAACTTTTTATGCCTTTGCATTTGTTTTCCAAATTAGAAAATCATATCTGCAACCAAATCAAGACTACCTGTCAACTTTACTTTGTAGTCTTTTGATCTGTTGACAACAACTACAAGGTGAATTTTTATTCAGGATAAAGTCTCTCTTCTTTTCTCTGCAGATTTCCCAGGCACTGAAAAGTTGGAAGTTACTCCAGACCAACAAATCTCACAGTGTTTAATTCAGCAAACTAGACTGGAGAACAAGAATAAAATACTGTCTTTCTCTATCTAAAGTACTTCATTCTTCGATTTACAGGAAGTTTAAACTGCCCATGTCAAAGATGTCCTTGCTGGAAAATGTGTTCCAGCTCTTCAACAGTGATGAATTGGGAATAGGTGATGTCATTTTCCTGCTTCAGTTCCTAAAGGAGGTTGACATTTCTATCAAGTCCTAGTGTTATTGATATCCTCTGTGACTATACAAAAAAGTGGACAGAGCCAAATTTAGAAGACTAGAGAAAGAGTAGATATCCAGACTTAAAGATGCTTTCCAAGACGATGAGATGCAAGATGACTGGATGATTAAATTACTTGGTGGTTGTTGCCCAGAGAAGTGGTGGGTGCCACTTCCCTGGAAGTTTCAGAACCAGACTGGATGGGGCTCTGGGCAGCCTGGTCTAGTGGGAGGTGTTCCTACCCATAGGCAGGGTTTTGGAACCAGGTGAACTTTCAGGTCCCTTCCAATCCAGGCCATCCAATGATTCTGTGATTCTATGATTCTATGGTATGACTAAGAAGAAAATATAGAAAACCCCCTACACAAAATATTGATGAATGCATCTAGAGGGTTTTTCTTTCATTGTCTCTTAGATTAAATTTCAAAATAATTCAGTAGAAAGTTAAATCTATCTGGAATCTGGAGTTTATAATTATGGCAATTAAAATCCCCATTTGATGACATTTAATTTTTCCCATAAGGGATATTACATCTCATCTCTAAAGGAATCTGCCTCTGCTCCTTTATACATATATGATGCCTTCTAAAGACACCTGCTTAAAAGATAACCACATTTCAGTCATAGAGCTAGTGGTGAGGAAAACCGGTCTCTGACAATTAATGACTGTGTGAATACTAAATGAAACACAGTTGCTCTGCCATTTCTATATTAACTTACATCCATAATAATATTTTATAGACATTTACTGAAAGTTATGTTAGTGGGTGTTTGCTAACTGCAAAGTGACTAGTTGTTCTAGTCACCTCACACCAGACAACACTTACAAACTGATTTCTGGGAAGCACAGTTTGAAAACATCCATACTTGTTCCACATTCATTTGCGTGACAGAAGGGAAATCCATTCACATCTAGCAGTCCCTAAAGACTTCTGACAAACCTGCTTTGCTTTCAGTTCTGTGTTTGTGGCTCTACAAGTGTTACTCAGCCTTCCTTCTGCACTGGATTTGCCAGTGGTCAATGGCAGCTGGGTGGATCAAGCCACTGTCAGTTCTTCTACTCAACAGCTGCTCTCAGCCAAGCTGTTTAACACAGAAAATAGTGGGGAGTGAAAGACCAGCCTTGTTCAAAGTAATTTCTACTTCCACAAGTATAAGAACATCAGGTGGATACACTGCAAAGATAAGGAAATCTGACATATGGTGACAACACAGCCCCTGCCTTCCAAGATCAGCCTCTCTGCAGACAGTTGCTGAAGTAAGGCCAGAGAGGAAAAATTTGATTGCAGAGAAATTGTCTGTGTTGAAAAAGGCTGAGACCACATATATTTGAGATGCAAGTCTTAGACTGATGGTTGTAAGATCAGGTTGTGAAAGTGTTCTCCTTGGAAAAGATATATTTTTCCTTCATGTCTCTCTTGCCTTCAATAGATCAAGGCTTTTGATGAATTGCTGCTAACCAGTTTGCAGGTATCTACTTTATTCAGTTCCAAGGAATTTAGCTGTGCAAATGAATACCTAGACCTCAACATAACTGATGCCACTCTGGCCAGCAGTAGCAATCCTGTTTCTTGAAGACGAGTAGCTGTTATCTGTTCCCCCATGAGAACGGATAGTGCAAGAGGGCTCCAAGGCAGCAGCTGGCAGCTGATCATACGTATCAAAAGACACACAGATTTTTCATTAACTTTTGAACTTCAGTTCAAACTTGGAAATGAAAATTACAAACAAGAACATTACTCTTGATATGTAAGTTGCCACCATGTTAAGGTGCTCTATAGTTTCAGGCATTCTGGTGGGGGGTGGGTTTCCCTTCAATCAGGAGAGTTTTTCTCTTTAAAAACTGTGGTTAGTTTTTCCTAACATGCTATGACTGTCTAATTCAAGCTTTGTGTCCTGCTAAGCCCTCTGTTTCAGTACAACTTTTTAAAGTGAAGTCCATGGATTTCGTTTCTCTTGTGAGAGTTAAACCTTTTTTATGATTTTTCAGTTTGTTCGATGACGTTCATAAAGTAACTACCCTGCCCACTTTGATATTACAAGAAAACACGATGAGAACTTGCTATGTCTTCATTAAGCCCTTCATTAGTTCCTGTACTTGTATCTCTTTTCTCCTTCCTTAGCTTTCCTCAAAAGCTGTTGTGTTTTGTCTCAACTGACTTCATGAGAAACTGTGAGGTTCACATGGTGCTATTGGGAAATGTATATTGTAGAAGATCATTTGAGTGATTTATGCAATTAAGAAAATGTACAAGCAATGGCTCCAGGTCATCCTTCTAATGAAATCCAAATGCAGGTAATGAAGTTGTATTTGAGAATAAAAATTTTGCATAGCTCAGCTGCCATCAACATAAACTGAAGCAATTCCAAATTTGCTTGGGAGAAGTGATGTTAAAATTAAAGGCAGAGGAAATGTCAGAGAGATGCAGCTGCCTGTGCAGTCCCATGGAACTGTAACAGTTGTCTTTAATCTGTCTCACCTGTCTCCACGAAATGTTGTGTCACAAGATTTGATCGCCATCAACCAGACTACAGTCTGGTTGTTCCAGAACTGTCAGAGTAAAGTGATGAAGCAGAAAGCTCTGTGTGCATGTGTGTGTGTGTGTGTGTGTGCGCGCGCGCGTTTGTGTATTTAAAAATCCCAGCTTGAGAACGGTTATCAAAAAGTTTCTACTCAAACACAAAACCACAGATTATTTTCCCACAAACCAAGATAAAAGCATTCTGAGGAGCAACCAGCCAGAGTTTACCCAGGAGTTTATAAAGGGGTTTGGTTTTTCTTTTTCAGACTGAGACAAAGAGACAGTATTGAAAAATGAATGTAAATGAATGCCCATTGAATTGTTTTTTCCTTCAGGACTCAGATCTGCTCTCTACACATGTGGTTTAGACCTAGGGAATTGTCTGGGGGGGTTTTTTTATGCAAGTAGTTCAATGGACTGAATAAGTGGGTTCAGATTAAAGATTCCTGAACTGAACCAGAAAATTTTACTGTCACTGGCAAAGTATTGCTGTCAGAAAAGAAAGATTAGCAGCAACATGCCCAAACTTATAATAATACCAATTTAAAAAGAAAATAAACTCTTGAGCAAAAACTTTCGCCCTGAGAATCTTACAGATAGACAAATGGGAAAAGAGCAATGAAATTAACAGCAGTCTAACAGCATGTTTAAATGCAGTAAGATAATAGAGAAAAAATGAGAAGTAAAAGGAGTAAAAGAAAAAAAAGAAATATTATTGTTGGCAAGTTTTGGGGGAGAATCTCCATTATAAAGAGCTGTAGACTGCAGAGGGTGCTGAGTCAGTCATGTACTACTGACAGCAAATGTAGCTGAAACACTCTTGATAGTTTAAGGATGTTTTAATAAAACTAACATCTTTCAATATTGTGCTTCATCACAGATCTCCAGGTCACCAGGAACCATTGGGCTCCTATTCTTTTTATCACAAACTGTGATATTTCATCCTTTTTTTCATTCAGCTTGCATTTAATTAAAACTTGTTTTTGAATTCACTTTTGACTGTGAATTTTCAGAAATTAAGAATCTATCACATTGCATGGTGTTTTGGTCTCATTGTTAATCAGCTTCTTTGTCAAAAAGGTCTGTCTCTTACTTAAAATATTGGCGCACGTGGCTGTTACGCAATTTTTTCTAACACCGTTCTAACCAGTGAAAGACTCATTTCAAAACAAGTATTTTGTCAGTTCCAAAAACAGATCTTAGGTTGGTTATTTTGGTTGTTGGGTTTTGAGGTTTTTTGAATGAGAGCATTATGCTTTTTTAAAAAAAGATTAGACTCACACCTCACCAAGTATTTGAGCTAATTGTCTATTGCTAGTATTTTATCATCTGCATTATAAATTTACTCAACGGCATCAAACTGTAGGAAGACACAAGCATACTCTAAAGACTTTACTTGTAAGCTACCCCCCAGGAAAAGATTCAGAAGGCTCCACAGTGATACGACATAACAATGACATCTAAGTGCTAGGATGAATGAAAAGTCCTTAAAAGAGAAACACCCCTAAGCGAGATCAGCAGAATGTGTCTCCCATTTTACAGCTGCTGAATGACTGATGATTTTGATCCCCTGAGGGAACTTAGCACAAGTAGAGAAAAGACCCACCTCTGCAGACTTAACAGGATGATGCTCAATTCACCTCAAAACGCTTACTGTTTCACACAGGGTTTGTGCATGAGACAGATTAGGTTCAAGGTTATTTTAGCCATCTCTGTTTACAAGCAAGGAAATTGCTCTGCTTCACTCCAGCTCTGACCTTTTTAATTGACAGCAGAGCCCTACAATTTGCAGAACTATTATTCATCACATAATCAAATTATTGTCTCTATCCCCTCCCTTGTCTTTTGTTGTTAGAATCTGTTTATCCCATTGACAGTGTCCATACACCTTTTCTGTTTTCCTGTAATCTGTATGTCAGGAAAGCATGAAGTTTTTGGAAGGGAAGACAAGGCAGAGGAAGGAGTTTTTCATAAGTTGCCTTGCTTTCTGTTGACCCAGTATAGCCATGGCCTTTGCCTTACATGGCTGGTCTACTGTACCTCAGTGGATGAGGAGCAGAGAGGCTGCAGGCTGCAGCCAGGAACTATAGCAAGGCAAAAATATCTCTGAAGCAACAAGGTCAGTGTCCCTGATACTTCCCTTCACACCCCAGAGTCCAAATATAAACAGTCTCATCTCCATCTCCCTTGTATAACATTGACTTCACAACCTGCCCCTGCCCCAATAGGTCTCATAACGACAATAAGTCAGCAGAGTCAAGCCATTAAACTTCTCTTGGGTTGACTGAGGAGCACAGTCATGTCACTACGTGCCATTTGGGAGACAGCAGTTTGTTTCTTTTTTAGACATCCCCAGCTGAAGAATCATTTCCTGTTTAAAATACAGGATTTATTAATACTAACTTGCTCATTTTTTGAGGGCTGTGGTAGTGATGGTGTTGTAGAGCAGATGACAACTGGTAAGTGACTCATCCATTTCTCTGAGAACAGATGGCTAACAATTCCAGAAGATTTAATGGTTGGAATGTCCCCATTTTCCCCAGTTTCTGTTTTTCTGACACTTTTCAGAAGCTGAATTCCTAGAAATTCATGACTTTCATAAACAATCCACTTGGCACTCTTTGATTTTGATGGTGTGTCATTTTACGGTAAGTGATTCAGTTGTAATTAACCCACGTAATTCCTTGGTTATCTGTGCTATAGCTGCCAAGTAGTGCTGCACAGAGACTTTTCACATATCACACTCCTATCACTTTCAGATTTCAGCATATCAGTTCCCTTATCACTCCAACATCCAAAAGGATGTTGTAGGGAGGTGGAAGTGGGTCTCTTCCCCCAGGTAGCAAGGACAACAAGACATGCAGGGACATGTAGGACAACAAGAAATTACTTCAAGGAAGTGGCAAATGATAGGGAGAAGACTGAGGTACTAAATTTTTTGCCTCAGTATTCATTGGCAGTCAAGCTTCCTGCGTCTCTCGAGTCCCCGATCCTTTGGGTGGGTGTAGGAGCAGTGAATTCCCTCCCACTGTGAATGAAGAGCAGGTTCAGGATCACTGCATGAAGCTGAATAGCCCCAAGTCTATGGGACCTGATGAGATACATTCCAGGGTCTTTAGGAAACTGATTGATGCTGTTGTCAAGCCAGTCTCATTGTATTTGAAAAGCCAAGGCAAAGTCACTGGTGGCTGGAAAAAGAAAACATCACTCCCATTTTTAAAAAGAGGAGAAAGGAAGTTCTGAGGAGCCACAGACCAGGGAGCCTAACCTCTCTGTCTGGGAAGATTACAGAGCAGATCCACCTAGAAGCTGTGCTATGGCATATAAAAGAGAAGGAGGTGACTCGAGGCAGCCAGCATGGCTTTACTAAGTGCAAATCATGCTTGACCAGACTGGTGTCCTCCTAGGATAGAGTGATGGCAATGGTGACAGGAGAAGACCAACAGATGTCATCTATCTAGATTTCTGCAAGACTTTTGATATGGTCCCACATGACATGGATTTGGTGGATGGACTACTCAGTGAATAAAGAACTGGTTGGAAGGACGCAGCCAAAGACCTGTGGTCAATGGCTCTTTGTCCACAGAACTCAGAGCTCTGTCTTGGGACTGGTACTCTTCAATATCTTTTTCAATGACACAGACAGTGGGATCGAGTGCACCGTCAGCAAGTTTGGAGACAACACAAAGATGGCTGATGAAGTTAACATAACAAAAGGAGAGGGTACCATCCAGAGGGACCTGGACAAGCTTGAGAAGTGGGCCCACAAGAACCTCATTTAGTTTAACAAGTCCAAGTCCAAGTCAAGGACTGCACCTAGGTTGGGACAATCTTGGGCATGAGCACAGACTGGAAGAACTCATTGAGAACATCCCTGCTAGAGGGAACTTGGGGGTTCTTGTCACTGAAAAGCTGCACATGAGTCGACAGTGTGAGCTCTCAACTCAGTAGGCCAATCGTGTCCTGGGTTACATCCAAGGCAGCATGCCAGCAGCGCAGGTGAGGTGATTCTGCCTCTCTACTCTGTCCTTGTGAGACCCCATCTGTGCTGCCTCCAGCCCTGGGGTCCTTAGCACAACAAAAAACATGGACCTGCTACAATGGGCCCAGAGGAGGGCATGAAGATGATTAGAGGGATGGAACAACTCTCTTATGAAGACATGCTGGGAGAGATAGGGTTGTTCAGCCTGGAGAAGAGAAGGCACACTGTGACCTTCCAGTACCCTAAGGAGACTTACAAAAAGGAGGGAGAGGGAATTTTTGTGTGGGTAGATAGTAACAGGACAAAGGGCAATAGTTTTAAACTGAAAGAGAGGAAATTTAGGTTAGAAAAATGCAAGAAATTTTTACTCAGAGGGTGATGAAGCACTGGAACAGCTTGCCCAGATATGCTGTGAATGCCCTTCCCTGGAAGTGCTCAAAGACAGGTTGAATGGGGCCCTGAGCAACCTGATCTAGTGAATGATATTCCTGTCCATGGCAGAGGGCTTGGAACGACATGATCTTCAGGGTCCTGTCCAACCTGAATCACTCCACGATTCTATAATTCTAAGTTGCACCAAGGAGATTTATATTGGCTATTAGGAAAATCCTTCACCAAAAGGACTGTCAAGCACTGGAAAAGTCACTCCAGTGAAGCGGTTGAGTCACCACTGCTGGAGAAATTTAAAAGATGTGTAGATGTGGCTTTTAGGGACATGGTTTTGTAGCGGACATGTCTGTGCTCTGTTGGTGGCTGGACTCAATGGCCACTAAGGTCTTTTCCAACCTAAACAATTCCATGATTCTGAAATATTTCTCGTAGGAAAAAAAGAGGTAGTCTGCCTGTCTGCAGTTTTCAGCTCCCTCCTCTGTGCCAGTTTTGGCCATGACTGAAAGATTTTTCTGAAAGGCAAATGGCATTTCATGATTCTTGCATGGCTGGGGTGATCCACAGGCCTGAGTGATCAACAGGCCTGAGTGAATTGAGATTTCCTTAGAATTCAGTGTGGGACTCATCCTGGCCCTGCTGTAGCAACGATCCCACTTCTGCAAAGTGTTGAATACTTTGGTTCCCTTGAGTTTATAGAAAGAGCTGACGTCAGTCAATAACTTGTTGAGCTGTGCTTATGTGAACTGTGTGGACTTGAATTCATCAGCCTTAATAAAAAGGGAGAAAGAGGGAAAAGTAATGGTGGGGACAGCGGCCCAAGGATTCCACCAGAGATTTTTTTGATAATCAGGATAGAAGTTTAAATACGACAAACATGTAGCCTGTAAGCTTTCAGAGAGATTTGCAGCTCTTTTTTCATCCCTGTCCTTTGAAATGACAGTTTCAGGAAGCACACACTTGATATACAGCCTAAATGGCTGATGTTTGAAAAACAAACCCTACAACCCCCCCCAAACTCACACTCTCCCGGCCCTTTTGAGCTACAAATGCATTTAAAATGGAACTTTGGTATTGCTAGTATCTTCTAAGAAATTGTAAGTTCTTTAAACACAAGGGAACCTGAAAAAAAGAACAAAAATGTAAGTAATGAGACCCACTCCCTCTTTCTGTCTCTTCCATTTGGGTTTGAAATAGTAATACTGTATTTCTCTTCGCACGTATTAAGAGAAAGTAAAAGGTTTTTCTTCAAATTCTGAAAACACTGGACTAGTATATAAGCAAAATTTTCATTTTCAGCTCTGTAAGAGGTGAAAAGGGAAAACCACTATGTTTTTACCACATTTTTATGTCACTCCTTAGAATGAACTTCAAAACCACCTTCTGTAGTACTGGCTCGTCTGCACTTGTACAGTGAGAGATTTTAAATATCTGGAAAGTAGAAACAAATCATTTTAATACTAGTGAATTTAAAAAAAAAATTAAGAAAATTATTTATTTGGGACAGTAATATTTTGTTTTACAAACTGTAATAACAGCCTGTGTCAATCAGCCAATGTATTGCTGTTTCCTTTCATTTTCCCCCCATCTTTTAATTCTATTTCTTTTGTCCTTAAATGAAATAATCTCTTTTTTATTTTTTTTACCATTAATTTAATTTCAAAATAATTTTTATGCTGAAATTAAATTCTGGGGATTTTTTCAGTCAACTTTATGACCTATGGTAAATAAACAGGGCTACATGCTGAGTTTAAATATGATAATAGGCACTCCATTTCATGTAGTTGTTACCAAAATCATGAAGAGTCTGGGAATGTAGGAGTTTAGTTTCTCAGCAACCTACTGCAACGCAGAAATAAGCCTG
Source organism: Struthidea cinerea (assembly GCA_013397865.1). Taxonomy (NCBI): domain Eukaryota; kingdom Metazoa; phylum Chordata; class Aves; order Passeriformes; family Corcoracidae; genus Struthidea; species Struthidea cinerea. The sequence continues at coordinate 426,496 of VZTI01005548.1, forward strand.
TACTCATTAGGGAAATATTAGTGGGCAATTGCCTTGTGGGCTGTTAGTCTGTAAAATAAGCAAACCATTAATCAGCCTTTCCATGGCTCCAGTGCTGAATCAGCTGAATGGTTCAAACAAACCGACAGTCCTACATGGAAATATTTAAAAATTATTTACCAGGCTTGAGGCCTTCAGGGACTGCTGTTAGAAAGTGCCAGCTGTTGGACAGGAGTCTGGACAACTTTCTATAGACAAATGCCTCTAATAAGATGTGTATGTATATAAGAAAAGGTGACAGATTCAGCCAGGCTAGACATTGATCTTAAAGAGCATGTCCCAATGTCTTCTGGCTGTAGTGAGAACATCTGCAGAGCTATTTTCTCATATTTCGTCTTTTACAGCAAAGTGAACCTGCATGAGGGCCAGCCTGCCATTTATATTCATTTGCTCAACACTCAGAGGGCAAAGAGCTCAGATGACTGCAGGGAAATGTCATATCAAAGCAGGACCTAGGAGGTAGGGAGAAAGTAGAGAAAAAGGAAAGGGAATAAAAAGGAAAATGGAATTTAGGGAAAATCCAAAAGAGTAAAGAAGGCAGCTGAATGTTTCTCCGGAGTACAGAGGGCAAACAGAGTGTGCACAGTCCCGTTCACAGGGTAAGAAGGACCCAACAGCCCCTGGTGCACCCCACAGGCTCAAGCACCATCTCAGCGACTGCTCTTGGTCTGGGAACCTCTGTCTGAGGTTCCTTAAGATGTGTGTCCCCACAGTGAGGGCAAGGAGCTTGTACTCCTGTGTGGCAGCTAGATTTTCCTGTACAGAAAACACTCATTAGGGCTTGGCCAAAAAAATTGCGAATTTATGAACACCTCTTTTTTTGATTTAATCTATAGATCATCAATCATCACTAAAGAACAAGCTTTACATGACCATCTGGAATAACAAAATGCTTCTCATTCCTAATAGGTCCTGAGAGACTCCTGCAGAATTTAGTGTACTTTACAAACCAGAGTGTAAAGCAAATAGGTAAGTTTTTTGCTGAACATTATTATGATCTCCAAGATAAAAATCAGAACTTGCAAGTACACAAAGAAATCAAAATAAGAACTCCTGTATCAGAATTTCCTGCCTGGAGAACAGACGGTCACATGAGTAAGAAAGTAGTTTTATTTTAGTATAGCTGTGCTTTCTAAGTGGGCTGCTATATAATACTGAACAGAACTTTTCTACATTCTGCATGTGTACACACAGATTAAAGTAACAGGAAATTCTTTCCCTCACAACATTTTGTAGTGTATTAAGATCTTGGACATAAGGATTGAGTAATATGCCTCTAGGGGTTTTTTCAAGTCTGTACATAAGCTGAGATTTTCCTCTTTTTTCTTTTTTTATGGTGTATTGTTCTTATTGCTTTTTACAATTGACATGGTACTTTAAGTTACTTATAAGTGGTCCAGAGTTAGACTTCATAGATGGGCATGTAGAGTTCTCATCTTCAATAACATCTCGTCTTCTCAGTGAGAATTTTGCTTATTCTGATATTGCATTTGGGAGAGAATGTTTTTACCCTCTGTGATCTCTGAGGTATCAGGTATCTTATTCCCCAGAGCTGTCATGAAGGTTTAAGTCTTGAAGTCTGGTGTCAGAAGTCAGTGAAGTACGTCACAGGCTTGAGTCCTAGAAAGAAGTCAGGGGTGATATTTGCTGCTTGCCAGTGGTAACTATTCCCTGTGAAAACTTGCAGTCTGGTAAAAGACATGAAAAAAACTGTCTTAGTACTTTCAAATTGTCTTAGTACTTTATTGGATAGGTAGGAGTTGATTGGGACTTTTGGTAACTCAAAGTACATAAGTCATGCTAGAGACTCTTTGAAAGGTGAATGCATTGTAGCACACTGTCAGCTATTTCTTCTACATTTCTTGGACCAAATTTTTTATTAGTTTATATGGTTGTGGAAACTTTACACTGTAAATGAAGGTGCCTTAGTTTATATCAGCTAGAATCTGAAGTCTGACATGCTCACCAGCAGTGTTTCCTACTGCAGAAGTACCCAAGAAATCCACAATGAAAAAGATGTTACTGATGTGTTAAAAACCAAAAAAATCCTGAAATTTAGGAATATATCATTTATTAGGTTGTTTTATGCATTTATGGTCCATGCACTTGCTTAAAAACCACTGGCTATGTTCCAGCTTCTGACCAGGGAGGCCACAGGCAGCTGTGTATCCACCAGCCCCAGACTCCACAGGCAAGGAGAGGTTGGGGTTTGTCCTGTGCAGAGCCAGGGGTTTGACTCTATGATCCTGGTGGGTCTCTTGCAACTCAGCTGTGATTCTGTGGCTTGCTGTGGGATGTGAACGCGTAGTTGGGTGTCTGTCACCCCACAGAAGGTCAGAGAGCAGACACACAGCAACTGGATGCGCAGAGAATCCTCGGCTTTGCATGGACACAGTTCATAGATGGGTCATCTTCCAAACTGCAGCAATTGCATTAGAGCTATCTGCAAACTCATGCTTTGAGTTTGTGTAGTTGAAGCACCAGTATATGTGCGTCCCAAAAAATAGTTACTTGCATTTTTTCCTGCAGTTATTTCTACTTACTGACCATTTATACCCCTTCAGCTGATGAAAATATCTCTGTAAAGCTAACCATTTTGAAGTACAGTTGACAGAGAGGTGTAAAGCTGCAGATCATGCTGATGTCAGTTCCACATTCCTGTGTTTTCGGATGATATATAAAGAGCCACACGGAAACAGTCATTGCTGTAGTGCAGAACAACTGAAGCAATTCAAAATTCACTTCCTAAGGACCCACCGGGTTATGGCACCACACGAGTTAACCCTGTGCTTTATTTAATTTTAAGTTATTTAGAAACTCAGATGCTAGGCAGATGTGCTCATAAAAAACCAAAACAAACACACACACAACAAACCCCAGGAATTTCCTATGAGAGCTGAGAAACTCACACAACAAACATAATCTTCCTGAAGGATAACTCAGACTATTTTTGTACTATGTCCTATACTTCTCTCCCCATGACATATACTGTGACCTATGTCATGGAAACTGAGGCAGACTGCTGTCAGATGTCCATGAGAACAATGAGAAGGAGGTGAACGTACCAAGACAAACACAGCCTCACTGAAAACGTTTGAGGAGAAGCTTACATTGTTCTTTAACTCAGTACATGCAGTGCCACCATGGAGGCAACCTGGCTGTCCCTAGCCTGCTGCTTGCATTGTGAGTCTGTGAGACAGATCATCTGCCTAACCACCCCTCAGCTCCACGTGCTAATCTGCCTCTGCACTCCCCACCAGCTGCTGTGGGGAGAACACGGGGGGAGGATCTGCAATGCCAGCTCTTCCCACCACTCCACCCACGATGCCCTTGGGGATGAGAAAATAGCCACATGCTTTTGTAGTCAGGCTCTACCCCACAACTGCTTGCCCACAGACACCTCTGAGGGAATATTTGATCACTTCATGGCAATCTGCATCTGCCCGCCATGACAAGTCCTCACTCAAGTGCACATCCTGAGCAAGCACTGTTGAACATATGCTGTGCACTTTGGGATCTCAGTAGTTTGGTATCCAGTTCCTTGTCAAAGACATGGATCTCCCATCTTCCCACTGAGTACTTCACTTTGCAAGTACGTAAGTTTATTCACACAGGAGGTGGGAATGCAAGCACCAGAACTGTGCAATAGGAAACAATATGTAAAGAAGCGTTTGGTGACATCCAGCATGGCTTCACTGAGGGAAAATCATGCCTGACAAATGTGGTGGTCTTCTACAACAGGATTACAGCATTGGTGGATGAGAGAAGGGCAACTGATATCATCTACCTGGACTTGTGCAAATCATTTGGCACAGTCCCACACAACATCCTGCTCTCTAAACTGGAAAGCCATGGATTTGATGGACACTTGGGGGATAAGAATTTGTCTTGATGAACAGATTCAAAGAGCTGAGCTCAGCAGCTCAATGTTGAAGTGGAGACCATTGACCAGTGATGCTCCTCAGGGACCAGTGGTCTTTAGCATCTTTGTTGGTGATGGGGACAATCTTCTGCAATGAAGACAGGCTGAGAGAACTTTCGTTGCTCATCTTGGAAAAGAAAAATCTCCAGGAAGACCTTGCAGCATCATTCCAGCACCTAAAGGGGGCCTGTAGGAAAGCTGGAAAGGAACTTTTTACACGGGCAAGGAGTGATAGAAGGTGTAATGGCCTCAAAGTGAAAGATGGTAGGTTAAATTAGATTATAAGAATTTCTTTATTGTGCTGCTGCTGAGGCACTAGAGCAGTTTTCCTGGAGCAGTTGTGGGTGGCTCATGCCTTGAAGTGTTTAAGGCTGGGTTGGATGGGGTTTTGACCAACCTGGTCTAGTGGAAGCTGTCCCCAGCCATGGTGGGAGGTGTAGAACTAGATTATCTTTATGATCTCTTCCAACTTTAACTAGTCTATGATATGATTCTATGATGAAAAGTACTGCATATTGATGAAAAAATATCTTATGCCTCCTAGCCATCCAGTCCTTGTCACTTAATTAGGCTCCATAATTATAAGTGTAAGTGTCTCCAAGAGCATGAGATTACAAAATTAAGCCACTACTTTTGAAATATCATAGCCCTAAGCACAGTGAGGCCAAACTGAGGACAATGTTGCTGTTATAAATTTCATATTGCGATCTTATACTATATAATTGGACTAAAAGTCAAAATCAGAAGTGTAGATAGGAAGATTTGTAGCTAGCCAAGCATTTGGTTATCTAAATTTTTAAATTAAAAATCCTGGTTTATTAGTTGGAAAACTACATCATTTCCAAATTATTTTTTGTATCATTATGTGCAATAACCCTATGGAACCATGTCAGTCAAATAGCAGTTGATCATATTCAGATATGTGATATATTAGGAGAAAGTGATCTTGTTTATGCATTCCATCATCCCCAAACACTTTTTTGATCCAAGGCATATTTTTGATGACACTTCTTGACGCAAAGCAGTGGAAACTGTATGCGTTTTGCCCTGAATAACAGAATTATTGATAACTAAGGTGTCACTGATTGGTCTGATTTGCATGATGATAGATGTGTTATCTGAAGAAGCCAACATCTATCTACAACAGTACATGCCAGAGCTGAGTGCGAGGGTGGCTGAAGAAGAGAGAGACATGTTCTTTTCTAAACCCAGCAACCTTCAGATAACCTTTCTTCGACAAGAGGCTTTCCAGTTTGTGCTGCTACTGCTGCCGACAATCAGTTAAGCCCCCAAATAGATCTTGTCTAAACTTCTACATCCTTTGTCTGGTAAGATTGTTTTCTGGTGCCACTTTACACAGAAAAGCACTCTCTGAAGAGGCACAGCGTCAGTATTTTCAAGAGAGAGCAAGAGAGAACCAATACAAACTCAGAGCTTTAAAAATGTCTCTTTTTAATAGAAATCAAGTTTCCAAAGAAAGAAAACCCATTGCATTTATTTGGAAAACTACGCCGTCTAGTTATATCTCCAAACTAAGTAGATTACATTTACAGCATGATAAAACACATTAGAAAAAAACTGTGTCGAGTACCACATAACTCTGATCTCAGAGGGTTTCCCAGCAGGAGCTCTCAGCCACACTGAATTCATGCCAAATTGCTGCATTACTCTTCTGCCTCCATCTGATAGAGAGAGATCAGGCTTTCTGGCCTAGACCTCAACTTCCTGCAGCCACCCTCCACCCCTCCCATCCCTGTCTTCTGTCAGCACTTTCAGAGACAGCCCAACAAATTCCTGTGATGTTTCTGGACCAGCAACCAAAAAAGCACAGGTTACAGTAGGCTATTGATGGCATTTAAGCGAAGGTCTTTAGAAATACAGGGGAAAAAAACTGGAGGAGCAGCAAATCGCCTTCTTTTTCCAATAAAATTGTAAACACTTTTTTTGTTTGAAAACCTTGGAGACCAGCTGTTTGGTGCAACTCTCTTCTACAGCAAGTTTGGATCATCTTGTTCTCCAAATACACTCCAAAGGTCAAATCTACAGAAGGCAATGATAAAATGCTCACTTGTTTCAACAGTAACCAACTGTTTCAAGGAACAAAATGGAGGTTGTAAGAACAGCTTAAACTTTTAAAATGTGAAACAGAGGAGTTACTGTCCCACTGAGTACGCACAGAGCTTCTCTTCTGGGCAGGGAGATGGGGCCAGGAACTTTGTTTCTCAAGAAGTGTTGGGAAAATAATCTGCCTGTTTCTTGACTCTGCATCCAGAATTCTAGACAGTAATGCTTCTACAGAAGGTAGATATTACAGAAAATGTTTTAGAGTTCTCCTGGAGAGTCCACACTGTAATAACCCAGAATGAAAACCTCAGTCATTTCACAGCCTCACATGCGCAGATGCAATTTTGTTAAAAAAATCAAAACAACTTCAAGAAGGCCCAAAAACTAAGTTTAATGCGTTTTTAAAATTTTTATCTGAAGGTGGCTAAAGTAGACAGCGAAATGTAAGTTTGAGACAGTAAACTGTAGAATTCTGTCCTAACTGAATTTAGTTGCATACACTTCTGACCTAATGGAATAGCAGAATACTTAATATTTAAATACTTGTAGTTTGTTTGTTATATCACACAAATTAAGTTCTTCTTTTTGCATTTGTTCTTCTAACAAATTTTGTACATTCATTATTTTCTCTCCCCCTGCTTTATCTTCTCACATACTTTTTTTCTCGCAAATCAGTCTTTCACCCCTCTCTTGCAGCTGTAGATTTCTCTCAGCACTTTCCTCTGTATTATGTAGTCACATGTAGTAAAAAGTCATACTTTTTTTCACTTTTTATTACTTTTATTATGGTTTTGCTTGTTGTTTTTAACCTCTGTTAGCCACAATTTCTTTTGCTCTTCTTTTTCTTCTTTCTCCATAGCCTCATTCTATCCCCTCTCCATTTTCCTGTAATCAGAAGGAGAAAGATAAGCATTGCAGGCTGACATCTAGGACCAGAGGTCATGGCACTTTAGATCAAACTTTTATTTTATATTCCTAAACTTCTACCACTGTCATTGCCAAAAGTCTTGAATTGTGAAGTATTGCTGTAATTAGTACAACAGTTTTAATGCATGCAACCAGCCTAATTGGTGTTACATTGTTTGCCTGAACTTGTGGAAAGTCTGAAGTACTGGTCTGGAAGATTTTCTTTTGTTCCATGTCTTGCATCCCCCTTGCCCTGCAGGAAAATGAGGAGAAATAATGCTGCTTTTTCTCATAGAGAATTTTGGAAAATGTTTGCTTTTAGGTCAGTCTGTCTCGGTGAGACATCAATACCATTGTCCTTGTATATGTGGGGCTGTTTTGTCTGATCAGACACCTGTTCTGTCTGATGCCAGGTTGCCTTACTTCAGTCCTGTCTGTCTTCATTCCCTGCTGATCAAACAAATGCAGCTCTTCTCTACCTGGCTTTCTCCAAGTCCTCTGTCAGAGGCACACACATACGTGCCAGATCTAAGAAGATGGCCATCCTTCATACCAGAGGTAAGGCCTAGGAAGCAGGCAGAAAAGTCAGATCAGAAGGTGGTCAGAGAGAGGTTTTGGTGTGAATGCTAGACGTGTGCTTAAACACGTGTTAATAGATATTTAGTAGACAGTAGATGGTGCTCCAGTGTTAACTGCCACTGGCACTACATTTTGTAGAGGCAGCTTTTCTGGACCATTACATTTTCTTATCTCTCAATGCAGGCCTTACACAAGCCTGTGAAAAAAAAAAGGAGCAGCGAAACCATCTCTTTGGAGGTCACAGGCTGGGAGAGGATGGAAGTTTAGGTTTGGCTTGGAGACATAGCCACAGCTACCAGAGTCAGGATCACTGGGGACCCTTTTCTCTGGTTGCTGCCTTTGCACATGGGAGAGACAATTGCTGCCCTGTATTCCTTTCCCCAGCAGTGGCTTCTTTGGTCTACTTAGTCCTAGCTGCCTCAGTTCATCAGATGATTGTAAGGTTGGAGCTCAGGGACATCTCTGTGTGTTGTGAGAGTAATTTGTGCTTCTGTAATTTACTTTCTTGTGATGAATTAGGGAGTTAGCAGATTCATTTTTTCCTAGTTGAGCTCTGTGTACTAATAGCAGTGTGGTGACATGTCAGCGAGGATGCTTCATCATGATGCAATTAGTGCACATACTAGCCCTTCAGACCAGCAGCCAGCTGTGGCTCATTAGGATCTTGGCTGAAGGCTGCATTTCATTTACGAGCAATGTTCAACCCTTCATATGTGATCAGCTCATCCAGGTGAAAATAAACCCAGTGGCATGTCCAGGTATGACATACGGAGTTCCCAGACCGGCCAGTAACAGCAGCCAAATGTCCCTGTAGAGGTGCACAGTCCCTGATATCTGTGATGTGAGTTATCCCGTGAAACAGAAGCTTCCCACTGATGCTCCTGTGAGGGTCACTGGGCTATCTCTCCCACAGTTATCTCCTTGTGAGGGAGGAGAGCACTGACCCTTTTGTCCTAATAGATCTTCTGTGCCAATGCCTGCTCTGGTGGAGCTGGAAAAGCCTATGTCCTGCTCTTTGCTGTCATCTGCCGAGTGTGACTGCCACATAAGCAGCTGTGGGGAGATAAAGTGCAGTTCACGATGATCCTCTGCAGCCATCAAGACCCAAGAGAAAGCCAAGGCAAGTGAAAACCCCTGCTTTCTGTCTTTTTTTACATACATGCTTACTCTGTGAGTGGCTGTATGGGAACTGGAGGCTGTGTGATACTAACCCCTGCCCTAAATCGTCTGATGATCAGCCACAGGCAAAATCACTGGCAACCCTCAGAGCTGGGGCAATGGCTTCCCTAGGCAAGGGTATGCAAAAAAGTTCATCATTCCAAAACCACTCCAACTGCTGGGTGCCAGGTGTTTTCAGTGGGATCTGCATGCAAGGGGATTTCCTGCACGTTTGTGGCTCTGTGACTGCACTTTGAGGGTTTGAAGAGGATTCGATTTTTTGCTGGAATTTCTCCAGCTGAGCTCAGTAATTGAGATGTTCCTTTGACTGCAGTGGGACACACTATAGAGTATCATTAAGTTTATTCTTGAGTTGGAAATATAGCAAATTGAGCTGTTTAGGCAAACAGCCAGTGTAAACAAATATCAGCATATGCAGCAGATAAAGCAAGACAATCAAGTTGCTACCTGCCAGGGAAATAGCAGAAATATATAGGAAAATACCCCTATCCCTTTAATAGACTTTTAAAAATTATTCCCTCGAGCTGCATATGGACAACTTTGAATCCATTGTTAACCTCTTAAGAGTGTGTTTGGTTTCCTGGTACAGGAAGTAATAACCGTAAAGCGAACAAATGCCTTAATTAAACCAGCACAGGAGAAGAGGCAAGGGTGATGTCATAATATTGCCTTCAATGGCACTAGAAATATTAATGAAGCAATAGTTACTAACAAGTAGTTTTAAGATGTGGCAACAACACACATGTAATCAGCCAGTGTTTCTACTAAAAAAAAACACATTAAAAGATAACGCTGCAAAGTTCCCAGGGTAAACAGGGTGCCAGATGTCTTAGTTGAATAGTGTTGTAGTTAAGGGACAAGGACATAAAAGGGACATGAAAGAAATTCCTGCTCTGCTTGAGAAAGTGTAAAAGAAAAGGCATGAGGCATTTCCGGAGAAGTGAATTCCGGACTGCTGCACATAGCTGTGGTGCACTACTCCCTGTCCATAAGAACATGAACAAGGGACCAGAGGATAACATATTTATTTGGGTGTGTTATCCTGTATGTGATACCTTAGACATACTGCATGTGTGGTTTGATACATACAGATCCTGTGACCTTGGCCCAAGGTAAGTGAGAAATACATCCTTCTGACTCCACACTTCCTCAGTCGTAGGCCACCCATCAATTTATCAGTTTATCAGTTTCAGACAGCTAAGAAACTGTCTGAAAAAAAATCAAGAAAAATGAGAAGAAAAACAGGGTTTTGGAAGGAAGAGTATGCCATGTCCTACATGGCATTTTCTTGGGCTATGACCTTCAGCAGAGCATCCGGGTCCTGTGCTGCTCTTGTTTCACAGGCTGACTCTGCTGTTGATGGACCTGTTTCTATGCAAGGGACTGAAAAAACTTAACTTTCCTGACACTGTGTAGATAAGGTACGTACTATGTTTTTTTCATAGCTAGTTGTGAGGGGGTTGGGAAAATAATGATTTGTTGGAACATAACTTGAAAATGCATCAGCAGCATTCGATCTTGACAGGAGGCTTCACAGTGACTGGCATGTCCACTCCCTTCTGGCACACGTGGGAGGGCCTGAAGCATCACTTCCTTGGGCAGTGACAGCTGTGGTTTTCTTACAGCCACCCTCCACTTCTCCCTGCTGGGCCTCAAGGTTTCAAATCTCTGTTAGCCTGAAAACATCACAGGTAAAACATGGAGTTTTTATTGGCCATGGTGCTTGCTTCATGGTGCAGGCGCAGCAGAAGTGTTTCAGTGAATTCAAGCTCTTCCTCTGTTATGAAGGAAAGTAGAAAGTAATGTAAAAAAAGTGCTTCTTTTTAATGATGAGGTGAATCTCTCTGTGGTTTTTGAATCAATGAGAAGCATAACAAAAATGTTGAAGGAACAGCTAGACCTAACTCTATTTGCATATATTTTGGATACTGTTCTCTATTGCAATTAAGCTTCATGTGTCAAAATGAAAGAATATTTATTCTTACAGTTTTTATCTTTAGTGGAAACTGGGCCTGGAGAATCATGTCAGTAAATCAAAAGTGTATCACACTCTATTTACATATACAGTCTGCATTTCTCCCATCACAATCTGAAAAGTTCACCATTTCTTTCGTTGTTGTCCATGCCTGTTCAAAGATCAAAAAAATCTGATAGAATGCATATGCAAGCAATTTTTTTTCTCAGACCACATGAGCCACCAGCAGACAGCAGATAACTATTTGGAAATGTATGATTTGTAAGCAGCTTTAGAGACAACATATACCAGACTGCAGTATATTACTGGCCATTTTCCTCTTGCTAAATGATACAGTTCTGAACTCATCCTCTCTACTTAAACTGGGAATTACAGTGTGTACTTGAACTGTCGCAGTAGCTGGTGTAGCGTGGAGGAAAAAGACCAGATCTTTTGAGTTACCCATTTAATCCTCTGTCTTCAGTAGAAGTTTGCTCTAACTTTTTGTCTCTTGATTTACTTTAAAATAATTTAGTTTTTACATAATATATTCCTCCTAAAAAGATAGTTGCAAATACTGAAGGAAAAAAAAAAATCAGATTATTCAGCAAGTCTTCTTTCAAAATATGAAGTAAAAGCTTCAGGATTTTTACACACTCAGATGGACTTGTTACTATCGCAGAAGTATTACCATTGAGAAAATTACAATTCTGCAAAGTGCCTTGACTGTTGCTACTATGACTTTTTTCCTAATACAAGATCAGTCAGTGTTTTGATAACATTACTTTTTTTAATCTTGAAAGAAAATTTAGGTCAAATTTTCAGAGGCAGCATAGAGCTTTTCAAGCCCACATATGGGTCAGAAGTACTATCACAGGAATTTACTCCCTGCATGTGTGTGTCCTTGTGCATATGTGAATTGATGGGAGATGTGCTGTACAGCTTATCTTTGGCTTCAGGGCTATAATGCAAGGCTTTAGTTTCTTCTGTGTTGAATAAATTGACTATCAAGCAGTACTCCATTGGACTAAATTGGAGCAAGTTCCTGCTCCAAAGCAGTGCTAGGTCATTAAAACACTGCAGGGTATCTTTTGTGTTTCTGCATGAAGATGATATAGAAATGCAAGACAAATATGAACTGTTAGAATATAATTTGGGGGAAAAACATAGCTGAAAAAACAGGTATTATGTCACAAGTAAGTGTTAGGAGTTTTATTTTGATCAGCAGTCCAAGAGCTTCCTAGAGATGTCACATAGATATGAAAGAAAAGAAAACGGAAAGAGGAAATTCACATTTATACCATCTTGGACTTATTTTGACATACATTAAAAAAAAGAAAGATATGTGTGTCTCTGTGTAGATATGCAAGGCAAAATATGCCCTTACAGCCTTTGCTAGAGTGTAAGGTTTTTTACATCATTGTAGAGGAAGAAACCTAAGCCCTTAAATATGAAGGTCCTTGGCACTGCTTCCACATTCTCACCTCAAAACATAACTAGAGAGAATTTAAATTTTCAGAATAGAAAAAGCTGCCAAGGCTAAAGTTTACCACGTTGTGATGTGACAAACCAGGTAATCACTTAGGACACTGGGTTGTTCTCCAGGTTATTGCTCTGTGTGTGTGTCTATCCCACATGCTGTAGAAACCTTGAGGTCATGTGGTATGTCCTTACAATACAGTACAAGGTCTGATAGAAACGCACACACAGTATCACAGGAAATAAGGAAGGATCTAGGTATCTGCTGGTATGCTGCAATCATTTGGATAGCTGTCAGCACTGTGAGGAATCAGACAACAAACTCTTGTGAAGAGCACAGCAAAACTGAGACTGCTGGACTGACTGGTAGAAGAGATGAGGACCCGCTCTGCATCATTTCTGTCCCCAAACTGTTAGTCTCCTTCCCAGGAATATTCTATCACTATCAATAGCCTTACCTACGTGTTCAAATCCAATCCATACCTATGCCTAAAGATTTGCAGCCAAGTTGCTGTACTACAATGGTCTGGCAGGACCTTCTAAGCCGAGGCGAGGCATGACACGGTTGCTTGGGGTGCAATGTCAGGTGTTGTCATTATTTCACCAGAAGCTTTGCTTTAATTTTGACTGACAACAAGGGTTGCCACAGAACAAATGAGCATTTCTTTAGAGATCCGGCACAGCAATGCTTCACGTGTTGCCTGGTGGGAAGGGTTGAAGAGCAGGGCAAGTTGAACTCTCTTGCAGGGCTGGTGTACGTCGTCCCCCACGGCACTCCCTCCACCTCGGATCACCCTTTCAGGAAGGCTGTGTGAACTCCACCAACACAGGATGGGCGCTGCCAAAAAAAAAGCCATGAACTCCTCACTTTGGGACAGAAACAGCATCTGCTGGGTATTTTCTTGATTCTGAACACTGCAAGGTCTGCAGTTTTTCAGCAACTGTTTTAGTAGAGGAGGGGAAAAGTCTTCAAATCTTTTGGGAAATCTCCGGAAAACAATTTCCATTAATATTTTTTGAGGAAGTCTTGAACCTCTCATTGACTGGGATAACATTCCCATAGCGTGTTCCAACTTCTGCAAAATCCATTAACACAGACTTCTTTGAACAGCACAGCTCTGTTGGCTAGAATAAAATGTTTGCCATGCAGAGTATCTAATTAAATAGATAATGTATAAATTGAATGTGCCACAGAAGAGTTGGAAGGGCACAGAAATCTTTTACCATACTTCACTTTACTTTTAAATATGAGATAAATGTGGGATTTGTTTAAGTATAAAATGCTGGTTTCTTATCTCACATATCGGCAAGTATTTCAAATGTTGTAGAGCAAACAAAACTAAAACTCAGGAGAAGGTGTTGCACGTTCTGTATTCCCTACAGCAAAACAGCAAAAGGACAATAGGTAATTGAAGCTTAGTCACAGGGCAGTATATAGGCAGTAGGTGAGATTTCAAGTATTGCAGCCAGGTATTCCAGAATGAGCTGTAATTAGATTACAGGTTACGATTCTCAAAGTATCGCAGGTACCTGTGAAAAGTGATGTAGGCACTGAGATATCCAAAATGAGGGGCTACATTTGGAAAATCTGTATGCCCTTGCTTTATTTTTTGAGTTATAGAGGTTTCTGAAGTGAAAAATTAAAGGGATGACAGAGACTCTCTGATCACCTTCACACCCTCACATACTAGTAAGACAGAAAAGGCAGTAGAATGACACAAAAGGGAGCTTTGGGCAACTGCTATCTTTGATGGGGCCTGACAGAGGGAAGTGAATAAAAATACACATATCTCTATTTATAGATATGCTGTGAATGCTGCAATTGTTAAGAACTTTCCCTTCTGACAACAAATCACTGCCTTTGAAAATATTTTGTGTTATCTTCAGTAACATCAGTCATACAACTTCAGGATACATCAGTTGTTCCTGAAATTTAGTACAGTTTTATTGGATTCCTCAAAGCTTCTAACAAGATGTAAGCGTGATATAAACCCCCCAAGGAGAATTACGAAGATCTATGCTCTTAAGCTAGTTGATGGCAGTGCCCTTCAGCTGTGGCTCACAGTAGTGAGCCTAATGCTGCAATACACATTTTCAAGGCTCTCAGTAGCAGTTCACCAAAAGACATGGCTTAGTTGACCCCACTAGAGTCTATTCATTACACCTGAGCTATTGAATCTATTATAGAGAGGCAGCATATCCTTCAGTTTCCAGATGATGCAGATTGCTCACTATCTATATATGAAGATACAGTACCTCATAAGTACTTTTTAGTGCTTTTAACACTGTTCTCATATATGTTCCTAAACTCAACAAACTGGTGCTGAATGTGCTGTGGAATGCATGCAATCTGCCTACTTCATTCCTTTCACTTGTGTACACCTATAATCAGGTATGTTCTACTTAAATCAATTAGCTTGATGAGTCTCATTAAAAATAAATCAGACTGTTGTCTAGTAGCTTGCTTACTGTTATAATCCAAACATAATAAGAGAAAAATTCAAATCAGATACAATTTTGAAAGAGGATTACAGGCAAGATTTAAGATCAAAAGAAAATAAAAATACAAGCAATAATGGCATAAATAGCATTAATTTTACTTGTTTCTTAATTATAAGATCTGATTCAATATGGGTTTCACATGTTTAAATCCAGAGAAATTTTGTTAAAGTCAAAATACCGGAATGTGACTGATAGGTAAAGCTTTGTAAAGGGAAGGTCTGGTAAAATCATGGCTCTGGCCTGTTACTTAGCCTAAGTAGAGATGGACTGTGGGAGGGTGACTCAGCTGGAACAGGGGAAGTGAGGCTTGCTGCGTGAGTGCCTTGTGCCTGCACCGTCGTGTTTGGTGATTGGTTAAATTGGGTTTGTTGTGCCTTAAAACTATGCAAACTAACAACCAACCAATGGCATAAAAAGGCTGGGTTTTTTGTAAATAAAGTTCCTCCTTTGCACCTGCCTGGGTTCCTCTATCAGTTACACTTTGGAGTTGAGCTGTTTTCTTCATGTACAAGGCAGCAGCCACATTATCAGTAAGCACCTCCTTTGCTCGAGCAATTAGGATAGTGTCTAGATGTGCTCTTGAAGAAATTCTTGGAGAAATTAATTTAGTTTATTAATGTCAGTGTGTTGAAATCTATGAAACAATGAACTGTATATTCTGTACTTTCCAGCAGTCTGCAAATAGATTGCATTCCCATTAAGGTATTGTATGCGGCAATTAAACCTTCCACAAATTATACTTTCAGAAGAAGCAATTTTTCAATTTCAGAGTAATGTAATATGTGATCAGCACAGTATTCTTTTCACACAGCCGTGCTGTTTTCTATTGCCTGTCTCTGGTCAGTTTCCGGACAGGACTGCTGACAGTGTAATGACACATGCCCCCCTACATTACCATTATGCTTGTGAAATCTCTTCTAATCTCTGGGGACAGGGAGGTGCAAGCAGCAAACCACGAAATCTTCCAGCACTGTTTCATGGAACATTCCTCTGAAAGGCTGTAAATCCAGAAAACTGCCAGTCTCTGTGAAGAATATGGGTCTGTTCAAACGCAGTCTGATTAGTCAGCCACAGTTTTAATTAAATCCTTCTGTCTGTTCATTGAACTATTTCTCTCATAGGTGATTTCTAAACTTCTACAAATGAGCTTTGTAGGTGTTGCCATATGCACCAGTGGTAACACAAGACCAGTGGGCACAAGAGGATGGGAGACCTGAGTATATGAGCAACTTGCCAAGATAGAAACAGATAGGAGGTGAAACTATGGCTCAGTTCCCCCAAGAATACAGCCAAGTACAGTGACTTGACCTGTGAATCACCAATGGTGAGCTCTAAGGGATATTTTGTGAGCTCTTTTCTCTGCCCTTTCTCTCTTTCTGTTTGAAGAGAGGCAAAATACAGAAATTTAGCACCTAATTCCTCACTGCCTCCTGGAGCAACCACTCTCCATATTCTAGGCTCTGATATAAATGAAGGCATAGGCAAAAAAAACAAAGGTAATGTTTGCTGAAAAAGGTAATCATGTTGCTGCACTTATGGAGGAGACAAATTAGATGTAAGGGATGAGAGAATACGGCATGACAAGGCTCTGGTTGAGACCTACAGCTCTGCTATCTAAAAGGCAAGATCAGACCTTTAAAAATTGAATATGGACAATGACAGTTTAGATATGAGTGATCAGGGAGGCTAAATGACCTACAGCATCATGAATATCATCTTAATATCAAATCTCAGAATCAGGGGCAGGAAGCAAAACCTCAGGAAAACATCAGCAGTTTTGTCCAAGCCATGCTAAATACAATCCGATATCTGCGTATCATGTCAGACAGAGAGGCCAAATGAAGGAGTGATGTCAAGGGCTATGAATTAGGGAAAAAGGGAACACTAGGGAGTCACTTGTGATTGATACTCACTAGTTAATTATAAAAGTGGACCACCCAGTTCAAAGAAAGAAGAAAAGTGAAAGGCATGGGTGTCAATAGGAAAAATATTGAAGGACAGTCTAGAACACAGAAGCAGGGATCCCTCATATTTAATTTACAGCAGAACTAAGAAGAGCCAGAAGAAGATGTGTGCTTTGAATGAAAACTGTGTTGAAAGTTCTCCCACCACTCTGGACAGATCATATTATAAAGTCTACAGAACCCCCAAAAACCTTCCTGCCTCATTTTTCTTATTCTTTTCTCCCAAAATAATGCAAGTTTTGTTTACTGGAACCCTTATAGTGTTTGGCAGAAGTGGATTTTTTCAACATACTGGCTGCTAGCTGAAAACCTTTGAGATTTGTTTTTACCTGTGGAAAAATTCTTACTAATGGAGTGGGGGCAGATCTATCAGTATGGAGGAATGTCACAAGTCCCAGCTTATGCATGTCTGTCTCATTATCACAGAAGCACCAAACTGAGTTATATTACTGAATTTTAAAAATTGATCTGACATGAATAACACAAAGCAATAATACCCTACTGTCCTACCTTGACTAAGAGAATCATAAAGTGTCTTGTTGTGAGGTTTTCAGTGATAAATGATACATCTGCGTGGCTGGTGGGTCTCTGTCTTCTCCTAACACAGATCCATGGTCTCAAAGAGAATCACTCAAAGCCTGCGGAAATCAAGATGAACCTTTTTACTGTCTCTGGCTTTGTTTTCATTGATATGAATGCAGCAGCTGGAAAGCATGTGTTAACTGCTGTAAATTGTCAAGATTTGCAAGCTAGCTCAGAAAATCAGGTGATTTATATTGTACATTGAAATACTCTGTGCTGATTGGTAAATACAAATCAATCAAAGCTGCATACATACCATTGCTTACAAGGGAAACAATTAAAAACAGGTTCCAGCATTTGCTGGACTCTTCTACCCAAGAGTTTGTGCTTCAGTTCTCAGCATGTCCTGCATTCATGGGAAGAAGTTATTCAAAACAGGAAAGTATTCTTTCTCACTTAATTATGGTGACAGTGAAGTACATTTGTTTAGATTCCTTCTGAAAGTTGTTCTGCACACTTTCATATCAAGGTTCTAAATATTGCCATTTCTTCCAGTCTTTCATAAGGTGTTGGTAAAACATGCATTCCTAAATCACAAGTCGTGCATATCAGCTGATACCTAAATCTTGACAAATTAGTTTTCAGCTCAAGCCATATAAGAAACTCTATGTTCTAGTTCTCACCAACACAGAAACAAGACCTGTGGTTATTAGAGGACAAAAATCCTCTGCCTCTCAGGCAATTCTCTTCATCATAATGGTGAGCTCTCAAGTCTGTTTCCTTCTGGGAAAACTGTTATTTCTCACACAGTATATATATCTTGCAGTACTTACAGTGCCACCTGACTAAAAATTAAATATTGCCTCAATGAGCCTACAGGACTTCAAATATTGTACTTTTGTTATTAATTATTAAGATTAATATTGATCTTTGTTTCAGTGTGGTGATGCATTTCCCATAGAAAATTAAGGCCTTTATTGGGTCTTAATGGCCTTGGATACACACAGTTTCTGGAAAGTCAAGGTAATGAGGCATGAGCTGCCTTCATACCCTACATGCACAATACCAACCAGCATCAGGTAGGCCCCAGTGGTTTGCACTGGACATGTATTTTTGTGCTGAAATAGCCCTGGAATACTCGCAAGACCTATTGTCCTGAGAAGCTCTTACGAAGCAGAGTCATTGTAAGCAGCTGTTGTCAAAGTGTGAGTCTTTCTTCAGCTCAACGTAGCTGAAATATGTCTGAAACATCTGTGAATTGCCTGGTCCTTACCCCAGCTCTTCCTGGTCCTTTACCCCTGTTGCGGTGAGCCATGGCCAGAGCCAGCACAAGGGCCCAAAGGTACAGTGAGCACCCAAAAGGCTGTGTAAAACACGCTGACCATTGGCTGCTGCCATCCCCTCCCCTTACGGCTCATATTTGGTTATTTCTCCAGAAAGTTCTATGTTACTCGGTAGTTGGTTGGCCCGCGTTACTCCTCTCCCCCCACTCCTTCTCCCATTCGCTCTGATCCCTTCTCCCCCCCTTGTAACACCCCCTAACTGATATTTTATTGGTTATTATGTGTTCTCCACGCCCATTATATAGGGGTATAAAACCCCACGCCTGCCTCATTTTCTCGGCTTTTCTCGTGGCTTTTCTCCATGCTCCAATAAACCCTTCCCAGTCCCCACGAAGGAGTCCCTCCGCCTCATTCCTGCCTCCTTCACACACCTTCACCATCGGTGGGCAAGGCAAACCCGAGCCGGAGCTTCGCCTGCCCTCCTGTGCCACGATCGGCTTCCGTCCCCCAGCCGGGGCAGGTGGAAGATTGCCCGGTTCTAGGGGCAGCGTGCTGGCTGGAGAGGGCACCGTGGCATACCCCAACTGACCTCTGACATTCTCCAGACTCCCAGATGCTTTCTCTTACTCTTCCTTAAGCCACCATATCAACTTCTTAGTGCTCATTCCTTTTCCTGGACCTTTACACTGCAAACCTTTTCACATAGCCCTTCCCTGCCAGCCCCTTCCTTCCTTTCACTATCTAAAGCACTTCAGAATGCCTTCAGGTTCTGGCACCTGTGAGGATAATTTGGCAGAAAACAGAATTCTCATTTCACTTCAAGCTCATTCCTCCAAAAGACTTAATAAGGAAGTAAACCAAAGTACAAAATGAGTTAAATGTTGATTTTTGATTAACAGTCACAATGGTGAAATACTGAATGAACAGAGCTGTGAAAGTGAAATTGAATCTTAAATTGTAGGATATTAATAATTTCCAAAATATTTAGACAAGGTGCTTTCAGTCCTTTTGAGAGCTGACAACTGATGACTGAAAAAAAGTAAGTCTTTCTACTGGAATGTGGGACAGTGAGACTCTTTATCTCTAAATGTAAGATAATTATATCTCACCTAAAATACAATTACATCCTCTAACAAGCTTGCTTAAAATAATCAGCATTTCATGAAACAGAAGACAGGAAGCCAAGCCCATGGTTTTCCTATGATTTTCAGAGTGTTGTACTTAAGCTGATAATCTGAGACCTGGAAGTTATCTGCTCAAATGTTTTGAAGAAGGTGCACAGTCTACACGCACATTATAGAAGATCAAGTCCAGCTGTCAGATTTCAAGAAGGATATATACTACTCCCAATTAATAACTAAGCTAGCTTTGTCCTACACATTTAAAAATGTGTTTCCAATGATTGCACAAATCTTTCAAGAATCAGGTCAAGTCTTGGACTTCTAGGATCAGTAAAAATTTATGTTTAATTTTGTATTATTATGTATTATTTATCTTACGTAGAACAAATGTACATTTAGGCAGGGTTTCTGATAAATAATTAGCATCAGTTCTTAAATTTTAGACTACATTTATGTGTTTGAATCAAGTATATCTTCTTAACAGCTAGAATTACAGAATCTACATTCTTAATTACTGTTCAAAATACAACCTACGAATCACTGGATGTCAAATATCCCTTCTGACAGTTTACAGTGTCTTCGAAATTCTGCTTGATATCAGAGACATACTCATTAGCTTCAGCTTTAAATCTTGCGAAGATCCCCAAAAGAGTCTGATTCAGTCCTCAATGCAGGTAGCAAAAATGCCACAAACACAAGAACAACAGAAGCAACAGCTGGCCTTGGGTTAAAAGACTGCTTAGCTAGAAGGGATGCCATCTTGCATCAAAATGTTTGAGGCATAGCAATGTGATTTATTTAGAAAAAATCCAACTGGAAAAAATAGGAAGGTCAGTTCTATGATATGGCAGATTGCCATCTGAACACTTGCCAAGTTCCAAAATTATTCAGTAGTTGACCATTCATCCATTTTTATTGTTTTAGAAAACACAAACTTTATGTTGCAAATCATTATTTACTGCATTTCCTTAAATTTCAGAAAAATGTGAAAATCCTTCTAGCCATTCTAATTAATGGGTGATGTGCAGGACTTGTGATATAAGAATGCTTTTCTAAAAAACCTCAAAGTGTGCTGTGAACATGAAGGATATGCAGTTATTTAGAATGATAAAACTCCTCCCCACACCCAAAACTATACCAGCAGGATCTGGAGTCACTTCTCTGGCTGATGAGCTATGGGGGAAAACCTCTCCTGACACTGCACCTCAGTGTTTGTCACTGGTGCTCCAAATAGGCCCTCCGCCCCTCAGGTGACTCGGTAGCCATGGTCTTGCAGGTCTCACACACATACACACACCATTAGCTCTCTGATAAACCTACAGCAATTGTAACAATAAGTTCTCAGTGCTTCAGAATTCATCGTGCCAGTTTTTCATCCCAAAATCTCTCTTTTGGGCGGCTGCACTGCTTCTCTGCTTATGCTCGGCTCTTTGATTTGCTGGAGTTTTCTCTCCATAATCTTGGGAAACTACAGGCACTATTTTTACCAAATACCTCACACACAGTTTCCAGCTTCTGTCTTGCTTTGAAAATTTGTAAATCTGTTCTTTCTCAGAAAACAAAAAAAAAAGAGTAGGGGGTGATTGCTGCAAACAAAAGCTGTTAATTTTCCAACGTAAGATTAAACACTGTGTCTGAAATGTCAATTATATATGTTGTTATATATTATATAAAAGCAAAGAAAAAAATTGCAGCCAACTAGGCTTCTGGAAAGAACATTTTATTTTGGTTGATGTAATCAGATGTCTTTTAAAGTTAGGCTGTGATTATAGGTTATGCGTGGACAAGTACGGAAAGAATCCCAGCTGCCCAGAGCAGCACAGGCTACTCAGATTGTGGATCTATGTGCATGTAAATAATCGGGTCTAACCATTGGCTTTATTCCTGCTTCTTTCCTATATGCACAGAGAACAAACAAGGAACAAGAGCTGCCTTTTTCTAAAGGTTTACAGTTGAAAAAAGAATAAGAACTTCAAGGAGAAAAAGTGGAAAATGTTCTTTTTAGACACTACTCCTGCAATTGAAGCATACCTTCAGTGCACTTACCAAGAGGTGTGCAAGTATGCATACAATGTGGAAAATGATACCCTGGAAAAGAAAAACGAAATACTGAGAAAATTCCTTTCCCTATCTTTTCTGTAGCTTCTCTTCCAGAAGTCATGTTTCTTCAAAGCGAAAAAGGAGCTTATGTCACATTTTCACAGGAGGAATATTTCCAGTTCTTAAGAGAAATCAGAGAGAAGATACAGAAACACAGACATTTTAAAGATTGCAAAGACAGACTTTTCAAATTGTGTCAGAATCAATTCTGTTGCGTAATTTTTACAAACCTCACAGAAATTAGTGTTTTCCTGAAGATTTTGTGATAGTCATCAGCAAGTTATACAATTAAAGGCCAAATCATTGCAGCAGATAAATAGACTAGAAGCTATCAACAGCAACTGTTGCAAAGGTTGGTTAAATTCAGTGCTCATTTGGGCATTTATCAACACGATGTTGTGTATCTATAAATCCTTGTAAATTTTGTTCTGAAATTGTGCTTGCATGATGTACTTCACAATAGGTTCCTGGATCTGAGAGAATGTAATTAATTTGTGAGACACATTTGTGTTAGAGACACAAATTCAGTAGTGTGGTAATGACTGAATTGTTTCACCTTTACTAGGTGGAAAAAAAGCTCTGGGAAGCTGGGCTCTTTCAAGTAAATTTTCATAGCTCCTCTCACCACTGTCCTACCAGTTACCATTATGATGGTAACCATATGTCCCTTGCTTTAAACCAGCACTTAAGGAAGGCTTCAAGAATCTGTATTGAAGAAGCTGTCTCTTTAGGCAGATGAAGTTTTTTCTCCTAAATGACATGATAAGACTGATAAAAACCTCACCATAAGAAGTTGTGGAGCTTTTAAATAGCAGATGGTCCAACATGATTTGTTATTGACTAAGTGCACCCATGAATTCTAAAATACATATAAAAGCACATGGCCCTTTGCTTAAAGTACAAATATAACCCATGAACTTATCTCATTGCTCAAGCAGCATTTAATGTCTACTAAACAACAGATGTTGAAACATATGGAGACATGGCTAAAGGCCATAAAAATATAAATAATCCTCAAAGTTTTCTGTTATTCTTTAACTATATTGGTTCCATCTGACACCCTCAAAATGTCTGCTTGGGCATCATAGAGAAACCTGACTCCCTATTAAGTGTCAGCTGTGTGAAGAGATCACAGTACAAGTTGTCAACAGCAGGAAGAAGTAAAGCAAGGACTTAGGAAAGAAAATACTTACTTGGGAAGAAAAGACATGACTTGTGTCTTGAGAGCAATGAATAAGAAACAGACTGAATGCAAAAAATAATGTAAAAAGGGTGGGTGAGAACATAAAGAGCGGGCACTGTCTTTTGAGCACCACACTTGCAAGGAGAAATCTAGAGCAAAGCATCTGTTCTGTTTGTCCCTGCTTCCAACTAATTTTGTTTATTTGCTGTTGTTGCTGGGGAGTGGAAAAGGGAACAAGGCTTTGTTGCTGCAAGCATTTCAGTTTAACTTGGTTCAATTTCCCTTTGTTTTTTGGCTTAGGTTCTTCTCTTTTTAGATGTCCTTTCTCTTTCCTCAGTCAGCAGGAGAATGCTTGTTCCTCAGGTATCACACTTCTCCTCATTCCCTTTTGCTGTCTGTGCTCTGTTCCTTACAAAGACAGAAAAGATGGTTTAGCCCAGGCCTGCACATGTGAGTGCCTACCCTGTAAGTGCTGCACCACGGCAGTTAGTGGTTGCCTTCAGGGTACTGGGTTCCTCCAAACATTTGGCTGCTTTTGACTCCCTGAAGGAAGACTAAGATGTGAGGTAGGATCACACCACTATCTTCATATGTGAAATTACCTCATTTGCATTAAATAGCGGGAGCTGAGACAAGCCTGAGAAGGTCTGGGCACCATCTGACTGCCTCTTTTGATGTTTCAGCCTTGCCCATACAAGTTCTTGCTGATTAATGTTTCTCATAGCACATGTATTTGGTACAGGCCACAGACACAAAAATTAAAAGCTAACTTTTTTTCTTGCACTGAATTTTGGTGCCATATGCTGCCCTGGTCCACAGAATGAATTTATTCAGAGCAGTGACAGCTAAAAGCAAGTCTGGTTTTGGATTGGTGAACAGCACTTATGAGAAAACACTAAATTATGCCACCAAAAAAACTACCCATGCTCAACTTAAAGAAATAGGGCCTCATTTTAAAGTAAAGTGAAGAACTACTTACAATTCAAGAAAGTTTTACAGAAATTTATAAATGCTTTTCTCCCCTTTTCTGCCCCACACAGAAAGGTGAGCAAATAATGCCCAGCACATGGGTCAGCTTTCCATCTGTCTGTATATCTAAAGTATATTCAGAGCCCTGGTCCATTAAAATCAACAGCATGACCCTGCAGAACAGAAAAGCAAAATAACATTGCCCCACGGCTGGATTTTTTTTTGAGAAATTTTCTGGCTAGGATTTGTTCTCAGAAGAGTTTTTTAGGAGGGATAATCCAGCAACATTTATTTTTACTGAGCTCCATACTTTTCTGCTCTAACAGAGTACTATGAACACCCACATACATTTTTCATTCACGGAAACTGTGTGAAACTGCTTCCTGCTTCTCATTATCCTACAGCTCCCTGTGTCTTCATTACCATTAGTATTAAATCTATGTGTATTCATTAACTAAGAACTAGAAAAACCACAGATGCACAGGGAGTAGAAGTTTCTCACAGAGATCTAATGGTTGAAATGTAAATCTGTCTACTGCTGAGATGTAAATTCAAACCCAAGTGCAGCAGTTTCCTGGAAGGCATTTGGAGTCAAAGTCACTGCTGCTAATCTTATTTTTCCTCCTCTTTACTGGGCTGGCAGTGTCAGCACTGCAAGTGTGCCAAGCACTGGAAGGAATAACTGAGTTTTTCAGTTTGTCTTCATGTTCAAAGTTTTGTATGAACATAGATTCATGAGGAAAGACCAGAGATACGTATATCTCAAAATCTGTTATGGGAGTCAATATTCATAAAGACTCAATGTTTATATTACGAGAATAAAAGGAGATAACTGAATTAGAGGTTATGGTGTGAACAACAGGAGATATGACTTAGCTCAAGTTATTTAATCATTATAGAATATATTAAATGTTGAAGGCAAGCTGGAGAAAGTCCAATCAAAACAGTGGAAGTGATAAGAAATGAAGAAAGATGTCCTGCACGCAAATGTTGAGAGGAAAAAAACATTTATTTCATGTAGAAGACACAGGGACATGATAACAGTTTCTGGTACATTAAGCTTTGTTGTTGAGAATATGGTGACCTACTGCTCTCTTATGACCACAGGGAAAGGCAAGAAGTAAGCCTGAATAGTTACAGTAGGGATTTATAATAGATATAACATTTCTTTTTGGTGTCAGGAAAATGGAATGAGCTAAATAGTTCAGCAGAGAAACCTGGGGATATCTGAAGCATAATTCATGTAATATGGGTTTGGATAACTTTTTTTAGAATAAGGAAAATCACGCCCCTGGAAGTACCCATTTCTCCCTGTGGACTCTGAAGCAAGCCTGGGGTGACTAACTCTGATGTAGTCATCCTCATTCCGTCAGATGAATCCCCACACCAGATGTCCAGCTTGGCTTGATAGTCCCAGAGCACAGGGGCCATCTTGGCACTGTGACAAAAAATAAGGATGTTATTTTTTTCCTGAAGTTTTGTCAGGACACCAGATTTTCCCTGTCTCTTCCTGTCAAGCTGCAACCCTGAGAACAAATTCATTCCCAGCACCGTAGCAAGAGAGATGTCAGGACCTCTCCCGTCCTTGTTCTTGACCCTGCCACACAGGCCAGCACAGGATGGGGGTGTCTCCACCCACCTTACACCCCTTTAAAGAAAAAAGAAGCAGCACTGAGTATTTTTCAGAGGTGATCAGAGAAGCATTACTTTGCATGATTCCTCCTACTTCTGTTCTGGGACTACAACTAAGCTCATCAACTGAGATCCCACTTTTTCTGCTGTCATAGTTAGTAAGATGAATTTAATGGAAAAGACAACAGAATACTGAGTTCCAATAGTAAGGTCTGGTCAGACTGGAGTAGAAAATGATCTCATGGATCAAGGAGAAACATCAGTAAAATGGATTGAGATCAACGTGGAATAAAAACTGAGAGTAATTATCTCAGGAGGGCCTTGAGAGCCTGGACCAGAAGTAATCTAACAGGGCTTTTCATGGTTAGCATCCACAAGTTTTAGATTACACTGACATGAAGTATATTTTTCTCACAGATCAGTAACAGAAAAAAGACCCCCCTTTAAAACAGTAGTTTTCAGCTGAGTAAAATTCCTGCTCATAAGACATGTTACTGTCAATTTGGTAGTTAATACGACAAATTCTCATTGTCTGACTTGCTGGAATGTTACAGAATACTCTGACCCACCTGCAGATAGAGTCCCACAGGTACAAGCTTTTTATTTAAAGCAGTTTTCCTCAGCATTTTAAAAGCTGTTTTCCAAGACACACATTTATTTTTTCCAGTTTTTCAGAGCTCCAGGTAAAAACGGAACTGCTTTTATTTAATTGCTTTCTGGAATATGGCCGAACACCTGAAGACTAAATCATTGCTGGTCAAAGTGGGCTCTGATCATCATCCTGGGTGTCCTCTCTTCCTCCCCCTCATTTGCTGCCCATTCTCCAGAGACTGTTGCTTACATGGCAACATGTAGGTGCAGCTGCTTCCCAAACTAATTTTGACAAATGGTCCTTGTCACCACAGGTGCTCTAGAGCCATGAGTGGTTGCAGGGGCACTGGAGATGGCAGCTTTTTGAAGCTGCTTAGTCAAAGCCAGGACACCACCATTAATTCAGCATAACAAAACGCACATTTATGAACCGAGCATGGAGGAAATGGGACTGAGCAGAAACATGAGGAGTATGACAGTGTCCTTTTCCCTCCTTACAGCAGAGCCCTTGCTACACCTACATGCTGCCAAGAACTTCCTCCTGAGCTTCCCACTCCCTGTGGGGAAAGCTGCCCTCAGAGTCATGGCAGTTCTGCTTGGGATGAGGTATGCTGCAGACAGTGATGCTGGGCTTTTTCTCCAAGGCAGAGCCTAGTGCAGCTGGCTCAAGGAGTGGTGATGGTCCCTTCTGGAAACTGTGGATTTGAGTGTAGGGTGTATTTGTGACCATTTACACTGACACCCACAGCTTCGACTCAGTGATGAACGTTTAATTCTTCCCCATTCCTAACTGTGTGGGGTGCTGGGCAGCTCTGGAAGAGCTCCTTAAAATCCTGCTGGCTTCAGCAGAAGCTAGTGAGATAATTTCTTCAGTACTGAACTGTTGAAGTAACAAGACATAATATTGCTTCTAATTGTTTTTCCAGAACTGGTCCTGTGTTCTCCTCGTGAGGGCTTCAGGACTGGTGGCTCCAAAGAGCAATGCTCCCTTGTTATTCAGATATCTCAGTGGAAAGATTCACATGTCCCAAGATGAGTATGAGCTTAAGTGGTTTGGTGGATGGAAGCCAGTTTGCTCAGCAGCATCCCTGTTGGATAAGGTGCCCACAAAATAGACGGAGAAGGTAGATTAAAAATCCATCCATCACGCACAGTACATTTTACCTATCCAGCATCCTGCTCAGACGCATTAAGGATATATTTTAATTTCTCAGATGCAAAGTCATTCTGCTCTCAGTAATTTCAAACTCACAGAGGAAGATATGCTTTCAGGGAAACTCTCAGTGAGCATAAGATACCTATCAGTGCTCATAAAGGTATACATCAAGAAGAGATATAGAAGTATTAAGCACATTGGGCCTGAGTCAGAACTCACAGAAGGGTTATAAAGAGGCATAAAGCTTTGGTCCTGACTCACATAAATGAATGCTGGATGAGAACTGCAGTGTTTGTATTTGGAGTACAAACACTTCAATAAAGAGGCAGCTAATGCAGTCATGACAACAAAAAGAAAAGGCCACAAAGGAAACAGCAGCAGCACTTTGTACTAAGGTGGATGCATTCCTACTCGTCACTGAAGTCCTGAGTTAAACTTTGCATTTGTTTTCCTTTGTGTTGTCCTTGAATTTTTGATTAGTTTTCTGCGACCTTTCTCAGATGTCCTAATTACTGTTGTGTTCACATATGGGTTTTTTTTTCACGAAGAGGCATTCATTATAAGGATTTTCATAGCATTTCTGTGCAACAGGAAAAGCATAGGTCTGATTGAAAAATTATTTCATTAGGATTCTGCTTCCATAGTCTGATACTTATTTCAATAGTCGCTTGAGTGACTTCATTAAAAAGTCAATCTTTCAAAATGTGATGCTTCTACCAAGTCTGATATCCAGAGAGTTTTCTGAGCTATTTCACAAATGTTAATGAATTAAGAGTCATGTAAGTTACAGTTAGATAAATATAACTGGTGCTTTTGGAGCAGGCTTTTGCAACAGGAGAAATGGAAGAAGAAATGTGTGCAATACAGAAACAAAGCAGTTCCTGGGTAAATTGAATAACACCAATTGAATAACACCAAATTGAACCAAGGTGAATTTCTTTCATTTCAAGAAAGACAACTGAACTGAAAACCTGGGAAACTGCATCCCGTTCTTTAACCACTAAATGAAACTCTCCACATCATCTCTGGCTGGGATATTTTTGTTAAAGCTAGTCTATAGAAACGATAAACTTCACATGGAAATGGGAAATGCTAGTCCCTGAAAATGTGTCAAACTAAAGGCAAAAACCTGTAAAAAAACACCTGAAAAAGTGGTAGCGAGCATTTAAACCCCAGGGAAAAAAAACCCCATAGCAAGATGAACATAATTAGATTTTTAATTTCAGCTTAGTGGTGGGCAATGAAAAAAAAAGTGGACAGGGGACTAGTCAAGGTGCACCCTTTCCCACGTACATGGCAGTGGACCTGAGAAAAAGGCAGAGCAGGAAGACAAGAGGAATAATTTGATGAGGCACTTGGTGTAAGAGTGTGCAGAAAGAGCATATTATTCCCTTGTCCTATTGCTCACATACCACTTTGAGCTGGAGGAGGTGCTGGGATGGATGAGTGACGGAGAAAGCAAAAATGCATAAAACAGAGTGCTTCCACGGATGGATAGGAATGTTTGGGGGTTTCCTCCTTTCCTTCAGAGGGATATTAAACTTTTAGTTTATTAGTATTTTCTTTCTTTTATAAATGAAGCAATCAGTCCAAAATCCATGAAAAATGGATCCCAGACTTTTGCAGCATCTATGTTTCAAAAAACAACTGCACAATCAGAGACCAGACAAAAAGGACTGTGTAGCTGTAACAGTTTACAGCCTCCTTACAGGAGATGATCATCCCTGATGTCAGATAAGGAATTAATCTTCTTTAGGAAATTTGAACTGTAGCAATTTCAGATTTCTAGGAATTTTTCCAAAATTTCCTAGGACTGCCAAATGTGAAGTATGAACTGGCATCAGATCACCACCCCTTTAAGCTAGCCCCAGACCCTGTGGGGCTGTTTTTCTGTTAGGCATATCAAATTTGAGGGAAGGGGTGGCATTGGAACAGCTATGCACATTGGGATTTTTGTCCCAACTTTCCAAAAACAGAACAGAAAACCATTGTCCTCACTGCTTCTGGAGCGATATGAACAGTGATGGTGGATGGTATAAATCAAATATCAACCTTCACTGCGTGAATATTTCACAGCCCACTAAGTAGGGCCTTATCAAGAAATTAATGCTGCTATACGTCTCCCTTTTGAACCTTGCAGCAACAGTGACACTCATGGGAGACATAATTTATAGAGACTACAAACTTCAGTGTCTGCACACTGAAGTGCTAATTTATATATGCTGTAAAACCAGTTACTGCTCTCTTATGGAATGATAAGATTCTGAACCCCCTGAGTCCAACAGAGAATGGCCTCGTAAAGCTAAATGATGAAAGGAGCATGGAGAAACCCTAAGTTTTCTCATTAACAGCCAGAGGGTTTTTTAATCAGATATAAGAAGACAAAAATCCTTGCAGAAGCAGCTGTCACTAGTTACAGCCACTCAGGATATGAGGTGGCTCTGGCCATGCAGTGCCCACTGTGGGAAGGGAATATCCCTTCCAGCTGCACCTGCATCTGATGGGCTGCAAGCCTCAGACCATGGTTAGTCTTTGCAAAGACAGCAGCCACAAAGCAGCCCTTTGGACCAGCTGCTTATTTTGTACTCTGTCAAGGTTTTAAAGCATGGGAGAGAAATAAAGAGATGCTGGAGGTGATAGGAGAGAAGAGCACTGGGCTGAAGTACACCAGGTGATAAGGATGTGGGGTCAATTCTGTTTGGAAGGAAACTGTAGAACACAAGTATACAGAATGAAGGATGTCATCCACATCCACCCATAATGGAGCCCCAAGAATACCTTTCTGCAGAAGACCAGAACAAATCTTACCTTGTCAACAGCTAAAGTCATGATGTATTTATTGACTGAAAGGCAGGGTATATTCAGCCACTGAAGATCTGCATCAAAACATTGTCTCTGCAGCTCTAGCTGTCTCCAAAATTGACCAGATCAGGAGAAGCAAAGAACTGCATCCCCACTATTTAGAGTAAAAGAGTAACACAAAGGGGAAAAAAAAAAATAGAGGAAGTGGAATTAACCTTTTTCATGTGTTAAGGAAGAATGATAGAAATGCTTTTATCTGCTTAGCAGTGGTGCCAGTTAAAAGTATGCCAGTCCCACAGAAGGATTTAGAGGCCTTTGAGTAGATAAATAATATCTTTGAAAAAAAATGGAGAATCTGCCAAAATTGTGTTTGAAGCAAAATTCTCTAGTAAAGTTAAATTTAATGAGATATTGAGAGCCATCATCACTCATTAGCCACAAAGAGAGTGATGAATATTAAACTAATTATGCAGGGTACTTTACACATCTCAAAACAATGCTCCCACTCCATGTTTTTTCCAGCCTGTGGATGCTTATGTCTCCAGTGCTACTCAATTAATGGACAAAATATTGAAGATTGCCCTTTCCCTTTTAATTTTGAAGTCTGTTTATGTTTACCACTCAAACAAGTAATTTTCCGCAGAATTTACTTGTGGGTTTATAGAAATTTTCCAAGCAGTAGCTGGTAAAAAAAATTACAATCATTAGTTTAGATCAAGTACTTCTCTTCAGTGTTTGCTTCTTTAAACATCATTGATGACTCTAATGGTTTACATCACTGTTTTTTGCATTTGAACTTTCAAGTCTTGGGCAAAATTGACTTGTTCCATTTTATATTGGAAGTTCATCTCATATAGCTTTGCCAGTGTTAAAAATATGAGCTTTTCTCATGTTCAGCAAGTAAATGAAAGTAAACTCCGCTTCATCGCAGAGTACTTTTTCTGCTTCAGATCACTGTGCATACAAACCAGAAGAAAAGGATGAAGCCCAGAGAACATGTTTGTGAAGACTGTCTCTGCCTCTTTGACTGAGGAAATACATTTATTTATCCTTCAGAGGTTTTCACATTTTGGTGATACGGTGGGATGCAAAAATGTTCTTACATATTCATGTTGCAACAAAGATCAAAATGAGTGGGTTTTAATCTCCATCAGAAGGGGAGACTTTGCTTCATATGACCAGTGTCTCAGTTTGAGACTGCATTACTGCTCTACAACATGGATTAGCCTAGCCAAGAAATCAGCTAGGAGACTGCAGTTTGTATAAAATACAAAACTCTTTTTTTTTTCTTTTTTTTTTAATGGGACTCATCAGTCTATTGTGGGTTCGCTCGCTGGACTCTTTCACCTTATAAGAGCAACAAAATACTCACAGATTTGGCTTGATGTTTATCTGAAAAACAGAAAATCCATTCTGGACACTTTGGGAATCCCCAAATGTGTATAACAATTTGGATCTGATATTTGTTGCAGATTTAATGTAATAGAGGCCCTTTAACTGTGATGTTAAAATATTGATTTACATTACGGACTGCAGCTGTTTCAGAAACCATACTCCCTGAGGCCAATTAGACCAACTGACCCACACATCAGCAATAAACCAGACCTTTATTGTTTGGCAAAATCTCACCCAGTTTTCTTTTTCTTGTTCCTCTGTCTGCTTTGAAAAAGCGGTCTTAGCACTACAGCTCTCCTGGTTTTCCAGAGCAATCTGCTAATAGGATGAGGTTTCCTGCAAGGAGACAATCCTTGGTTCAAGAGCAATCATTTTCCTAAACTCTGCAAAAATTTCTTAGGCCGCAGTAGTTTGTCAGAGAGAAGACAGCTAGCAGAAGTTTTTGCTAAAATTCCACTAAATGTTCATCATCAAACAGCTGCAATGTGGTAGGAAGGCAGAGACACAAAGTCTATGATATGTTAGCTACAGCTCCTCATCCTAGAGCATGTCCAAGGCATCAACCTCGGGGAAAACCTGCGACAGCCATACTCTTCTCTTCCTCATATAGGATTTATTAGGAAAGTCTGAGAAATAACATTCTGTAGCCTAGCGGCCAGGATGCTTTCCCTGAATAAAGAGTTCCTGGCTGTTTGTGAATGAATAAAATTACTGACTATAAAATTATTTGGTTTTAAACACACTCAGGTCTTCCGCCTCTCATACACAAAAGAAATATTACTTGCTAGGGATGACAATATACAAGTGTTCCAGGAGCTCCCAGAAGCATAAGCTCTTGTCTTAGGGGAGAGAAGTGAAGAGATAGGTGTGTCAAGGAAAAATCCAGGAGGTTTCTAAGGCTCTTGGTCACCCCTCTTCCACTATTGTAATGCTGCTCCTCATATGTGGCACAGCTGACAGGCTTTGTGACTAAGGCTGGTTTAACCTTGCAACTCCTTGGTACAGTTGGCAGCAACCATACTACAAATAGATGCTATCGGAAGTATGTGAGCCACTAGCGGCAGTGCCCGTGTGGGTGTTGTACACACATCTGAAAGCAGATAGGGGAAAAAACCAACCAACCCAACCAATAATGATCTCTGTTTACACTCCTTTTCTCTCTTCACATGAACAGTAGACGAGAGCATTTTCCTGAACTGTTTAGTAGTGGTTTTCCTCTCGGAGGGTCACGCACAGGGCTGTTCTCAGTGGTCAGGGAACCTACAATAGCCATAGCAGGGAGTCCAGTGTTTAATTGCTCTGTTTCTGACACAGAGTATATTGCAATATTCCCACCTCCCTCTGCCTCACAACAGGGCAGGGGCACAGTTAACCCCTGCCACATGGTGGCAAGAAGGCATGACAAAAGCTGCCTTCTACTAAGTCAAGCCCAGTAAAAGCCAGATTCAAGTACCTAGCAGAGGCATGAATTTATACCTTGGACTATATTTTGTGAAGCTCTGACCTACTGAATCAGGTCTTACTTAGAAGCAGCATTTTATTTACCTGACATGAATTCAGTTCAAGACTTTTTTTTTGTTTACTATTATTACTACAAGGCTAAGTGTTTACTACTAATCCATCATTTTTATTTGCCAGGCTCCTGAGCAGGGAAACAAGAACCTCAAAAACTCTTAACTAGAGCATCAGAGCAAAGCAGGCGCTCAACATATGGGAATCTAATGCAAGACTATTTCTTGGAGTATTGGTGTTGAAGTAAAACTCTTTGATCCCTTACTTCCACAGCACGTGAGCTGCAACGGACTAAGCAGACAGCAGATGTACTTACTAATTACTACTAATTGCTGCTGTCTAGACACCATGTGAAGTCTAAACTACCAGCCTTGTTTACAAACCAGCAAATACCTTCATACTCTTCTCATGTTATTCTGGATTGCTGCATGCTAAGTTCACCAGTGCTGAGCTTGCATACATCAATGCCAGTAAGAAAAACAGTGCATCATCTCTGCAGCAGTCTGGACAATTGCATAAAGTGAAGAGAACTGGAGAGTTGAGCCCTCTGTTGCTAACAACATTCATTTTCCCTCATCAAATCCTTACTGTGTTTTTATTAGCATGTACCACAGGACAGAGCAATTTTCTGCATTAAATTCTCACTCAAAGATCCACAAATGAGAAACTCTCACAAAGGCTTCCAGCAGGCAAAAACCTCACATGGATTT
The DNA here is from genome assembly GCA_013397865.1 of Struthidea cinerea. NCBI lineage: Eukaryota > Metazoa > Chordata > Aves > Passeriformes > Corcoracidae > Struthidea > Struthidea cinerea. The sequence continues at coordinate 460,060 of VZTI01005548.1, forward strand.
TGTGGCACAAAACATTTTATTCAACATCTTTAAAAAGCAGATCATTCAGTTTTGTTTGGTTTCATTTAAACTGATATCAGCTTAAGCAGGAAATGTCAGTACCCGCCAGCATCATCATCCTGTTGCAAAAACACCTCCTTGTGATTGCATTCACAAAAGATAAAATGTAGCACAGATTTCCACAAAGTTGACATGTTTTTGCTGTGCCTTTCTGAAAATAGTTTGCAATTGTTTTAAAGTCATGAGCTTGTATTCATTCCACCTTTCCCCATCCCTCCTGCAGAGACCAATACACAGGCTCAAGCATTAAGAATCAGCAATATCAAACACTTTACTTAGGGTGTCAACCATCTTATCTCTGCCATGTGTTGGTGCATCTACCACTGCTCTGCCTCATGATGTTTTCTCCCTTCTTAGCTGCCATGAAAGCTAAATGCAGTATTTCATGCCTCAGATGGACAACATTTTAAAATGTATATTTTAATAAATTACTAGTACCTGCATAGGAATTTTCTACCTGCATCACACCAGTCTTGCACAAGAAAATCTCCCAAATGAGACTGCACAACAGAGACAGTTAAAGTGAGTAACGGAAATAGCAAATGAAATAGAATAACACGGACATACATGGGGATGAAGGAAGTAGAAAAGAGTTTTAGAACCAGAAAAAAAAAATGTATCCAGAGGGGCCAAGTTAATGCATTGTTCTTTACATGGAAGTAGAGACTCTTTCTACTTACCTAAATGAGAGAAGAGCTGTCATCAAGAAATGGTACCAGATGCTAAAGTGACCCTGAATTTAAACTGGAATTTTCTTAATGTGTTAGACTGTGGAGGCTAACAGGGAGATAGTAAGGTCTGGAAAAATGCATGTAACGTTACTGTCTGAATGTAGTTATGAACTGATTTACCTGACCTAAGGGCGGAATTATCCAAGTCAGCAATGACTGAGGCAAACAACTGCCAGCAGCCAGCCAGGCATGCACGGATAAACCCTGCCTTGGGAATGGTGCAAGCTGAGCAGTAAGATTGCAGGTAGCTGCTTTTCAAATTTCCCAGGAGAACCAGGAGAAGTAGCAAACTGGTATAACCAGTGACAGTCTCCTCTGTCAGTACCCCTCAGCCAAAATGTCCTCGTTGCATAGCATGTCTGTGTTACTTAGCCTTGCCTTGTCACAGCATGTCTGGCACCCCCCTGAGCTCAGGCCATGGCTGGAGGCAGGATCTGCATCCCAGATTGGCACACACGGCATCTGCATCCAAACATGAAGAGGGAGAGAGGAGGTGTCCAAGGCATCACTTACCGACACGTGCTTTTTTTCCCTACCGCCACACATTCAACAACTCTTGGGGTTTTTTCCCTCTTAACTGCAGTACAGTAACTGTGAAACATCAATGTTACTTTTCTTGACTTTCCTGACTAGCTCAGTTTGGAATTTATTTGAATTAAAAAGAATAATTGGTGAAAGGACATGGGATTATTTGGGCACTAAAAAATCCCTCTATTTACATGAATAAACAAAGTCATGTTTTCCAGGACACACAGGGGACCCAACATCCAGGAACAGCTTTCTGGTGGATGGCTTTCTGCCTCCTTCGGAGAAATCTGACCCTAAAGTCCTTTGTCATTTAGTACCAAGCTGGTGTTTTCCCAGAAGCCTTGAAAAATTTTCCCTGTCTTTGAAACTTTGTACATTTTTCACTCCTTCTCTCTTCTTCTAAGTCCCTTGTCCAATCCTTTCTGCCCACACCATCTGAATTTGTGAACAGCTTTTTATTCACCTTTTGTTTTGGTTGAAATTACATATTTTATTCTTTCTTATAGCTCCCTGAAATACAGTACACAAAAAGAAACTTAGCACTTTTTAATATATTCAACCTGCTCAGTTATTCTCAAGACCCTTCTACTTCAGACCAAAGTGCATCTTCTGTTGTATTTTGAAGCCTCAGTCCCCATTTCCTTAAAAACAACTGAAGAAAGAAAAAAAAAAAAAAAAAAAGAACGTGGGTTGATGTTCAAGTTCACACAGTCCTGCTGTCCACAACTGGCCTCTTTCCAGCTCTCATAAGTCCCAAGACACATGTTACTCTTATTCTTGATGTTTCCACTGATGCCAGGTGGCTGTCCTTCTGTGTGTCTTCCTGGGACAACTGGGCTTCATAAAACACAATTATGTGCCTCCAAAGCAAAAACTTTCCTCAGAAGGAATCATAAGGAACATTAGAGAAAAAAACCCACCAAATCACAATCTGTACTCAGGGGCTGAAATTAAAGAGTAATTCTTTATGAAGGACAGAAAAATGACTGAATTCTGAGGGCCTTACAGAAGGTAAATGAAACACATCTTGTTAATGCCTGTTAGACTCAGTCAATAACCTGCTTGAAGCAGAAAATATTGGGTGCTGGAGACACTGGGGCTCTGCTACCAACTGTTTTGTTGAACCCACCCGTAGGCACGAGGGTACCCACTCTCGCCTCACTCAGCCTAGATCCAAAGGGGTAACAGCTCTTTATATCTCTTCTTGATCTCAGTACACACTAGAGGTCTTCAGAGGTCTCTAACTCTCTCCATTGCCTGTCTTGTGAAATTACACCTTTATTTCAGGAACCCCCACCAAAGTATCACCAAAGCACATGTCTATCTGTTAAGGTACACAATCATCAAGAGAAACTTTTTTGTTTCATAATTAGCTAGAGTGAACCTAGCCTTTCAATAGCTTATTGACACATCTATATTGTAGCTTGACTCCCTCTGAAAAAATGCAGTTTGCAATCCTAAGCCATTTTCTTCTCCAGTCCCAGAAAACCAAATAGATGTTTTGCCCGGCTGTGGCTCCTACACATGAGTCTGGCGTCACTCAAAGACCAAGGAGCTATCCCTGCTCTTATCATTGCTACACAGCCCCAGGCCATGCCCACTGCACGTGTGCACAGCCAGTATGAGCAGCAGCCAAGACAGGCTGCTGCGTGAAAGGTGGGACAGAGCACGCAGCTTTATTTTTCATCACTTCCTCTTGGAACATCAGGCTTTTCAATGGAAGACCCCATCATCAGCACAGAGTCGGACAGTGTGGTGTGCTCCTCAAACCCAGGTGCTGTGGGATGCTCATCCCTCTGCTCTTGGGACTGTGGGCAGCATCTGCTCTTAGGATGGACCTGACTCCTGGGACCAGCAGATGCTAGTGTTCATAAAGGAACTTCTTCTGTTTTCCAGAAACGAGCTTCCAGAAGACTATAGCTAATGTTTAAGTAGTGACTTTTTACCCAGGGAAAACTGAAGTGCTTTGCACTCTATGTAAGAGAAGAATAGACTGGCACCACAACAATGTGCAGGCAGGATGCAGTTAGTGCCTGATTCCCATCTTCAGCCACCTTCCTGGTGCAGCTGTTCCAGAAGGAGTGACTGTTTTTACAGACATGCTGGCTACCCAAATGTCAGCCAAGTTTACCTGCCACATGAACTACCGTGGATGGGAGGAGAAAGCCACCAGAGAGGCAGAGCTCTTACCCCAGGGAAGATGTTGAGCCTGGGTCAGCACAGACCAGGGGAGAATACTGACAGGCAAGGGAAAGAGAGACTCCGTGATGCCATGGAGATTTTGAAAAAATGGGTCCTGGGCTGCACAAGTGGAACCAGGTGCACACAAATCCATTCTATTCCAGATGTTCACTGCAAGAGAATGCTTAGTGGGAAATATCCTAGTCCTTATTTTTATTTTGGCCCTTGTGAGGTGCTCTGGATGCCCAGGAAAAATGCTGAACTCATATAGTCCAGGGAGCATAAGGAGGAGCACGGCACAGACCCACAAAATTATATAGTCGTGGGTGCTCTCCCCACCATGATGTTAGCCAGATGGCCTAGATGTAGCCTAGTGTAGATACAGAGATTAGAGAAAGCAGTAAATCAAGATGTGCTATAGCTAACCCCAGACATACAGAAATCATGAGTCATGCCCAGAATAACCCAGAGATCAGCTTTAAAACTGTGGGGTTTGAAAAGCATATGATGGATGTTGTACTGCTTTTATTTTCCTGCCATTTTTTAACATTTCACATGCAGTTTGATTGGATTCCAAGTAACCATATGGGTTAAAACTGTGATTTTTGTTTTAAAAGCTAGATCTGTAAGGACCCTATAATAACTTGACTGATGGGGCTAAGACTTTTACCAAAAAAAGCAGTATTAGCAGGAGAAACTTCAGTACAATTGCAGAGGCTGGTAGCATTGGAATGCCCCCAAGCTCACACTTAATGGAGACGACGACAGTAACAGCGTCACTGAATGGAAGTCAGAGTAAATATCCATGGAGAAGTCACCATGTTGCAGTTACCTCCCTGCAGCACAGCATCATCTAACATGTCAACAACTTGAAAAGAATCTTTCTCCTTCAGGCAGCCTTCACCCCTTTATCTTAAAATAGGGCTGGATGTTCCTCTGTCCCTGGCTTTTTAAGAAACACCAGCCCGGACTTTTTAACCTCCCTGTTCCAATTCTCCTGATAGTTTCAATGACAGAAATAAATCACATGCTTTTAACTCATGGCTCCACTGCTTGGTTTTTTTTGTGTCAGTTCTATAGCTAAGCTATTGCTAAGAAAGCTGAAACTTAAATAAATATCCATATGGTCACTATATTCACTATTGCTGCCCCACTGATGAAATCTGAACACAAGGAGAAGTTGGACAGCCCTTGAACTGTTGTGGCACCACTACACTGAAATTAGATACAGCAACTGATTTGCCTTGGGCAACCATAAAATAACTGGCATCCCAGCCATTTGTGGTCTAGCATAATGGGGCTTCAGGTTTAGCCACTCCAACCAAGCAAGCCCCTTTTTTAAACTTCACATGTTTTTAAACAAAGTCCAGCTCTCCCAGGCTCTGTGAAAAGTAGCAATCCGGGAGGTCCTCATTTTCTGTTTTCTTTTAAAAGTTGGGACATACCCCTGTACTTCCACCCCAACCACCTCTGCTTTCCTTGCATTTACTTTGCAGTGCTGCCTTGTCTGTTGGTCCCAGGGAAACTTCCTCTGCTAATGCTCCCGGGAACAGAAGAGATTTGTAGCCAAACTGGTAGTAAGGTTGCGGTTGTGTGCATGTTTGCAAAGTTTGTTTTGTAAAGATTTAATCTGAGGCAAAGCGACTGGATGGAAGTTTCTGCTACTCCGGGCTGTGCACAGATGCTTTGTCTGAACTCTCGTTATCTTTGCCAGAAAATCCCGGCTCATATGACTTTGCACTCTGAACTAACATGATATACATAAGGTAGATAATCAAAAGAAGAAGAAATGTTCAAAAATTTTTCAAACTTTTTAAATATTTCAGACTCTGTAAATCTCTGGGAATACACAGCCATAAAAGACATATGTGGGGCTAAAAGAGGAAAGAGCTTATTCTGTCTTGCCCTCCTCTTCTCCCCATCAGCTCGCCCTGTAGGAGAGGATCTCTGTGCACATCTGGCAGAGAGAAAGACACAGTTAAAAGGAACCAGAAGCCAGACCCAAAACTTGTTTATTTTTCAGAAGCTGCTGAGCTGGGTCAGGATGCTCTTCTAACAAAGGAAAAGCTGGAGGTACATCAGGAGCAGTGGGAAGTTTACAGCAGCCAAGGTTAGAAACCTGGATGTGCACATGTGCCCCTCATTAGTGGTTCCCCCATCTGGGGAAAAGCTCCTTGCCTTGAGGCCCAGAGGCTAAAACCAAAAAGAAAAAAACAAACAAATAAACAAAAATAAAATGTATTTAGAAATCTTCAGAGGACTTAACAGAGAAAGGGTTTTGGTGCTACAGGGAGTTTTAAGAAAGAAATGAAATAGTTGGAGAAAAAAAGACACTGCTAATGTAACTGAGCCGGGCCTTTGTAAATGGGGAAAATTAACTATCTGGGCAGCAAGTAGTTTGGTTTCATTGTCTTAAATCTCTGTGTGAGAGCTTGAGCTAGTCTTTTATTAGTGATACCACAAATTTGATCCTCCCCCTTTCAAATCTGTCATCTGAGTCATGACACAGGATTATTATATCTATGAAGGTGCAGCTAGTGTGCATGAACTGCAAACAGTTTCCATCTGAGCATTGCTTTGTTCTCTAGCATGTTGTTCTCCCTTTTTATACATTGTGATAGGTAATGATGCAACACTCCAGTCGTTCAATCAACTTTAGGTTAGCTTTTTTGTTTCACACTCAAAACTTTTTCTTGCTTATTTAAGTAAGACTTGCACTGCCAGCTTGCAACATCTATTAAAGGGAGTTCTGCTGCTTTGCAATGTCCTGCAAGCTAAAGGAAGCTATTAACTTCTTGTTTAGGTCAGGGTCCGCTCAGAAAACAACTTCCTCTTATCTTGAATTTGATGCATTATGAGGGTTCTTTCCACTGCTGCAGTTGCAAGGCTGTTTTAACCTCTCATGTAGGAGCACTGGTTATGTGTAAACATCCATCTGTATGCTTCCCCAGAACTGAGATGGCATGGAATATCATCAATTAAGAGAGAGTAAGATCATGGTGAATTTCAGACACATAACTCATCTTTCTCATGTAGCACTCCCTCTACTTCCAGAGATTTCTCCCTTTGCCTGTGAACCACATCCTGCTGTTTTGCAACAGCATAATTCCTTTGACCTCAGCCTTATTGTAAAATAGAGTCCAATTTCATATTTCATAGTTTTCATGGAAAAATCCCCCAAACAATAGCATGCATTTAAATAGCTCGCTCTGTTTATCTGTCCTTCTAGGTATGTGCTTATTACATACTTACTACAATATCTGGGCATTTTTATTGGCTGTGAACATCTATAGGAAGTTCTAGATATACTTGTATTCTGGCCTTCCTTGACTGTCCCACAGCTGAGGCACAATGCAGCTTTGTCTACCAACAGCCCACCCCACTGCATTTGTCATCTGAGCTCCCAAAAACATACTTTTTTATAAGATGGAAAAAAGCAAACAAAAACTGGTTCACCAATCCTTCAGGCCAAAGGCTGGGTCCCTGTTTTTTCCTGTTGCAGTGGCATCCTCAGTTTGCTTGGAGGGTACAGGCATTACTGCAACATAAACACTAAGTGATGATAAGGATACAATAGGAGAATAGAAAATCAACCACACACAGTAAGTTCTTCCCTCCACAACAAATATTCTTGAAACACTGTGAGAAAGACATTTGCCCACTGAAAGATTCCACAGGAAATAAGAAAAACCGTCAGCATTTTGAAGTGATGGTCTAATTGAACTCTTTTCTCTTTGTATGGGATTTAATGAGTATTAAAACAATTTGGTTTGTTAGTCTGCTACAGATGACACCAAGGACCTTCGTGACCAGTGCTCAGAGCAAATGCTTGCAAATGTTAAGGCAGCACAAGTGGTGTTACTTAAATGAAAGCACTTTGAAAAGTCTTCTCAAACCACCCAACTTTCCAAACCCACACTCTAGGGATTACCTTGAAATCATTATACATGTTTTTATTTTCTTCCTTGTATGGATTTCTGTGAACACTAAGAGGTCTCACATCCATTCCCACTAACTCCAGACTCTGACTGGCCACGTGTACACTGGCAATCAGACACAATATTGCAGATTTGCTCTCAGTCCCTGAAAGCTCAGGAGGGTAGACAGAGGGAGTAGGGTCTTATTTTCAGAATTGTGAAGCCCTTAGGCTTTGGCCACACTGCCCAGTGTCCTGTTGCACGTCATGGTACTTCTGGATAACACTAGTTACCCTAAAATGCTTGCAGCACAGGGATCTGTCCATTGACAGCTTCTGTGCAGCTAATGGAGGAATGCTGTATTTCTTTTTATGGGCAAATAAAAAAATACAGGAGCAGACAGGAAAGCAGACAGATAGCCCCATCACTTAGAAACCAGCATCAACACAAATCTCAGATGAAGTGAAAAATACACAGTCAAAATATAGACAACAGTTACAGCAGATTTAAAAATCAGTAAGAAGAAATAAAACCATAATTATATGCATCTATAGTCTGTATCAGCTTCAGGAGACCTCAGTCCTCTGCCTGTGAAGCACTTACCTGAATTTAGAACTTATTTTTTGCACACTCTTCTTCTCTGTGCCTTTAAAGAGACAAATCAGATACAGGGAACATTTAACTGTTATACAAACTGGTGTTGTATTCTTCTGTAAATCTGTCTTTCCTATCCCTGACTGATCCATATTTCACAAAAAGTATTAATTTTAACCTTTTGCTTTTAGCTGAAAACCTTTCTTTATCCGTGAGGTTTATTCAATAACCTTGGCCACATCTGGGGAAAGCCACCTCCTGCCCAAATGATGGCCTTCTGATTCAGAGGGAAACTCTGAAGCACAAAAGATCTCTGGGCACTGTCTCCGGAAAACTTTTGCATTAAAAATAACTCTTTGTCACCTTCTTTTTTTACTCAGATGATTTCCACAGCGGTGTTAATGCCTTCAGCCACCCAAACATGAATCGGGAGCTGCTTGATACAGCCCTGAAGCCTGGAGAAAAGCCCACAGGTGTGGCCTCTGGATGCAAATGATTGAAACAGCACTGCTCAAAGGATCAAGCTTTGCAAATCACTGTTGCTCTTGGCAGAGAGCCCACAGCAGTTCTCTGACACTCTAAGTTAGTTCTCTTTGTCCCCTGCTCTTGGCAGTGAGGGCACTGGGGCATTATGCTTTTCCCCAGCAGAGACCTCTATGCTGTGGGTGGTGTGCATGAAGCTCAGTCCTGCAGTGAAATCTCTGTGTGGCCTCTTCATACTGACATAGTATGATGTTCTAGTATTGATTCATCAAAAGTATTGATACTCAAGGCAAGGTGTTGATAGAAATAGTTTTGGTTAAAGGTAGAGGATGTCTTTAGCCAAGCTGTTTATCATTTTAGAGTCCTGCTGTTTAATCAATAAGATTTTATTAACAGAACAAACCTTCAGCAATTACTGAAGACAGAAGCCAGCTCACATCCAAGCTCCATAGCCAAATATGTCAGCAGCAGTACAGTTACAAGCTCCTACATGTGTATCATAATTTATGTCTATGTGCAAAATACTTAGCAAGAAAAGTGTTATATTGAAAGCAAAGAGATGGACAGATGTAAGGAAGGATGAAAGTGTGGAGCCAGCAGTTAGGTGGGCTGTTCCCTGACCCTTCTTATGCAGCAGAATATTCACACTTACACAGAAATGGTATGAGTAGCATTGCCTTGGCTTGGATGCGCATGGATTTTTGTGGCTGACTTACTTCACTTTCACCCAGTTACAACTTCAGTAAAGCACTGAAGACAACGAACTGCATTTTGAAAATAAGCATAAACAGTGTCGCAAACTAAAACCTCAGAAAACATTGCCAGAAAGGATGTGGTAAACATCTGTCCGCCTGCATCCTTTTAAAAAAATACCCAGGGGAAATACATTTCATTACTGGCTATGCATAATTACTGCAAGCTTAACATTTTCATTGAATAATTGAGTATCCTTCATATTCTGAACCAGATGAATGGTTTGTGAGAGCTGTTAGGGAGATTAGACTGCTTGTAAATAATCCTGGCATCCATCTATTCTGTTCTCCTCTCTAGAAAAAAGAAGTCCATCAGTGAAAGAAGATCACTCCAGAGGGACCAGTTTCAGAGCAGTGGTTTATGTAGTCACAGTTGTTCTGGGGATGTTGAATCACTCAAGAAGAAAATTAGTTGCTAATGAATAAGAGTTATGCCTTATATTTATTTCAGAATATTTTGGAGCAACCTCGCCTTTTCTATCTTCCAGTATGACTCACTGCATTTATAAAAAA
>VZTI01005548.1:469850-490614 GCA_013397865.1 Struthidea cinerea
AAAAAAAAAAAGGCCATTAAAATCAGTAATTAAGCATTATTTCACGGACACTATTAAACATACCTACAAAAAAGGATTAAGGTTGTTTGGATTTCTATGAAACATTATGTAAGCTGAAAATTTCCTGTCTATACAAAGCATTATTGTTTGAATTGTAACATTCCCATAATATACTTTACCTGAAATTTATATATATATATATATATATGTATATAATCTCCATCTTGCCAAAACTTTATCTTTGTCTTTGAAAACTGAATGAGGCTATATGCCAAGAGCACAGAGGTACATATAACTATATGTTGCAAGTCTCAGAAGGGTAGTTGTGTCTTGGCAATCCTATTTGCATTGTAGCCAGCCTATTTCTAAAAATCTCCTGTGCTACTGCCAGATGAAGCAGTCATTATTGAGAAGCAGGAGAGGAAGACATTGCCCAGCACCTAAGCTAGAGTTTGTATTTTGTGTAATTTAGGTTAGGATTTTCAATACCTCAGAGAAACACATTTTGCAGTTTTAGAGCAAGGGGAAAAAGAAGTGGTATTATGACCTAGCTAATTTTTTTACAGTTAACTGAGGTACCTAAGCCAGATGCTTCTTCAACCGAGATTGTCCTACTGTGATTGGTATAGAGAGAAAACCTACTCGGAAGCTTGCTGACCAGCTCTTGGGACAGGGGTGTGTGCATACATGTGTATGTGTGCGTACATGTGTATGTGTGCACATGTCCCTCCAAAAGGCTGCCCTCCCAGAACAACCACCTCAGCTGAGTGACTACTGTGGCAGGGCACACATTCAGCAATGAGTTATCAGGGTCTTCCCTGCCACAACAGGGTTCAGAATTACATGAAGAGAAGTATTGGATTTATATTTACGTACTTGGTAGTTCCTAAGAGTCTGCAGAAGGACGCAGAAGTAGTTTACAGATCTGTATTTATTCCTCTACAAGACTAAAATGCTAGGACCTCTTTTCACACCACATGAACCTTCACAGCCCTGATGTATGGTTGCAAATTACATGAGGGCAAAGAATCTTGAGACAAAAATTTTCCCAAATGACTGGATGCATATTGCAAGTAGCCAAAGTCTTTTACTTCAGTCTTGCTCTTAGAAACTGCAGCATGATGTAAGATGAGCCTTGTTTCTCCAGTCAGACATTCTGGCCTAACCTGTTTGTCATTTCTGTGAAATCATGGCCAGAAGTACAAGATACTATTCTTCTCAAAATCAGCAATCAAAATCTAATCATTAGGTTGCCTCCGTCTGTGCTATTCCCCATAAGCATTTGACTAACAGATGATGGCTCAAGGAGAATTAGAAGAGGCTGGATGCTGTGCCCAATCAGTTAGCCAAAATAGTACAACTAGAAGTAAGAGCTAGAATAGATATGGTAGAAAGCTTCTATGGTTTTGCTTTTTCAAGATACTGCTAGAATGTGCTAGATAACTCCACTCTATCAAGTGATATACTACCTCCATGTCAAGGGACCGTGAACAGTTGTCAAGCAGCAGGACAATTGCTGTTTTATTAGCAATTCACTATATTTTCATAAAACCTCCTTGTACTTTCTACAAAATAAGCAGGAGGATAACAGATATCCTGTGCTAACAATTTAATTATTGTGTTTAGGGGTTTTGCTTGTTTGTTTGTTTGTTTGTTTGGTTGGTTGGTTAGTTTAGTTTGGTTTGGTTTTTGTTCTGCAAAAGCAGTAAGCTTCAATGTTTCTAAGTCTCAAAAGCTTCCCTTCCTGCTGGAAAACTGTCCACTGGAGACCTGACCAGCAACTTCCCTGAATGAAAACCTGTTTGTGGCTGGTTTTCCCTGCAAATCCTGCACCTGTGCATCTAGGATTGAGGTCAGTTGTCCATCCCACTCCCTCATATGCTCTCCATGGTCCCACAGGTAAAGCCACAGGGTACCCTATGGTGTGTACCTTCTACATCCTCTTCCTTGAGCAAAAGGACACCTGCTGTCAGTTGTTGAAATACAGGCCTGTACAGGTGGGGAGTAGGACACATTCTCTCTGAACTGCTGGAACTCATGAGTCAGTTCCTCTGTCAGTTTCTCCACAGCTGCAATGATGGAGGAAGGAATGCTCTCTTCATATTCCCAGAGTTGCCAAACTCACCTCACCTACTGTTGGTAGTGTATCACCTTTCCAAAAAAATATTGCCGAGGGGTTGGCACATGCTGTTGGTGCTCTCTGCATAAATTTCCTCCGCAAAGGTCATTGATATAAGAGGTTGTCTGGATCTGTGGGGAGCTGCACAATGTCCGGGTCAGAATATTTCATTTCTCTCTCATGTTTCATTTCTTTCAAGTATTGAATACCTTTCTCTGTCGCAGTCCATTTGCCTGAGTTACACAAAATATCATCTTTATAGGAATACCTTTCCCTCACACTTGATAAGAGTCTCCTCCAGAGACTGAGGACTCGTGTCATTTTTCCCTTTTCTTTGTTCCTTAGCAAGTGATCCCAGCTACCTGGCTTCCTTATCCTCTAACGCCACGTTGTTGTCTCCATTGTCCCGGCACTGGAGCAGCCAGGCAGTAAAATGCTTATGTGGATGATGGCTGAAATCTTTTCTTGGCTCTTGTAGCTCACTCAGAGATAGGGGTTGAGTGGTGGTTGTCTCTTCTGTCTTCTCTTCCAGTTCCAGCGATAGCCTTGATGATGGCCCTGAAATTCACCCTTGTGGTGGCTCTGATTCTTCATCCTCTTTGCTTGCCCTGTCCTCCTTGACTGTTTTTGCTAAAGCTTTTTTACCAGGTGACTTTCATGTACTTTTCTTCTGCTTCTCTGCAGGGGCCACTGACAGGGGCACCTGTGGATTCTGTTTCGGTGGTTTCAGCGGCAGTGCCTGGTGCTGGCGTTGGAGCAGCCTCAGTGTCTGTCACAGTGGTGGGAGCAGCTGCAGGGCCTGCTGTCATCTCACTGCCAGATTCAGAGGCCCTCCTGAGGCCACTGAGCAGTGCTGAACATGGCTCAGTAGGCCTGGCCAGGCCCCAACACTTGGCACTGGTTTGGGTCCTCTCTGGAGTGCTTCACTAGATTCTCCTGGATTCTGCATTTGTTCAGGGGTGAGGGGCAAACACATTGGAGGTACTTGTATGTCCCAGGTACTTGCTCAAACAATCCCACACCCCTTGCCACTCCAAACTATGCAACCTTTGGGCAGATCTCTGGGTAATATTCTTAATTAATTGTCTGACTTTAAACAAGACCTGAACCATATTCAATAACATGCTGGCTCCTAACAAAAGACCAGGCTGGTTTCAAGGGTCGTCAAAGGATATTCAAAATGTTTAAAATTCTCAACTACTGTAATCAGCCTGGAGGACAAGGGAAGAAAAAAGGAGGGAAAAAAGACAGGAAGGTATCTCCATCACAGTTTGTTCCTATGAGAAGAAAAAAACAAAGATGCGATTATTAACCATTCCCAGTAGATGACTCCCAAAATATAGAGGTGCCTGTGATACTGAATACAGACACCAGATTGGAGTCCTGAACAGAGACATTGCCACATAACAAGCCCATCCTAGGAAATACCACAGAGAACACAAACTGCAAGTAAGTATTGGTATAAGAGAGACAAAACAAACATGAGAGCAAATACGTCTGCATTGTAACTCACAACTGCTAAACCAATACAATGAATATTTATAATAATTTTCTTTTAACACACTCTGGTCAGATCTGTTGTTATCTCTCAACTCTTTGTGTCCAATACTGGGCATCAAAAAGGATTGTTATGGTTTAATCCCAGCTGGAAAAGAAAGCACCACACAGCCACTCACCCAAACCCTCTCTCTACTCACCTCCCACCCCAGCAGAAGGGAAGGAGAATCAAAGTAAAACTTGTAGGTCGAGATAAGAACAGTTTAATGACAAAAAATAAAGTAAAATACAATACTAATGGTAAATGATAATAATAATGACAATAAAAAGGAAACAAAGAAGTGGTGCACAATGCAATGGCTCACCACCTGCTGACCAATGCCAAGCCCCACTATCCTGAACCCAGACAGACCCTCCCTCCCCATAAATCCCCCCAGTTTATATATTGGCATGACATTCTGTGATGTGGAACATCCCTTTGGTCGGTTCGGGTCACCTGTCCCAGCTGTGCTCCCTCAAAGGTTGTTTTGGATCCCGCCTCACTGGCAGAGCATGAGAGAAGAAAAAAGTCCTTGACTCAGGATAAACACAACCTGGCAAAAACCTAAACATCAGTGTGTTATCAACACTATTCCCATTCTGAATACAAAACACGGCAGTGTAACAGCTGCTGAGCAGAAATTGGCTCTAGGATAGCTAGAAACAGGACAATGAGATAGGAGTGACTTCAGAATGGCATGGCCTTGTACTAGTGCAAACTGTTATCCCAGAGATAACAGTGCCTGGACATCACAGCTCCACTGCACTCCTGGGACTGGAAGGCTGCAGTTGCATGTGTAGCTGATTTAGATCACATTAATTGCAATTTTTCCTGATGGAAATCGCAAAACAGAAGGAAGGAAGCCTCCTGGGGGCTTCATTTATGTGTGAGCCAGGTCAGCTTACAAAAATATGAAAGGAAATTCTTCTTTCCAGGACTCCATGAACGGAGCCATTGGGGTTTCCTGTTAAATATTTGCTTGCTAGCTATGAAGCACACTCCATACAGTATTTATGGAACATTAGGAACTTGTACTCCTTCTCAATACTCTTTCCACTATCTCCTGTCACTTGAAGACCTTTTGAGAGTTACTCCAACCTGTCTGTGTCAGGAGTTGGCTATAGGACAATGGGCGAGCCTGTAACAACTGTGGTTCATGCTGGAGTCAAATTCCTTAAATATTCATTTCAGGCAGCTTACCAGGAATCGAGAGACGCAGTTTTAATTGCATTCTGCCTGAAATTTATTATCAGTTGTCACCTCAGATTGTCTTTTTAATGTGTGGCTCCAAAGTAATCACACTCCACACACCCACTGCAAGAGCAAAATTTATTTCTCAAAAATATAACAGAGGTATTTCACAACCTGAAAACTTGCATGTCAAAGAAACTGACAAAATCTGTTGTACTTTCTCCTCACAGCCTCATGACTGCTGATTTTTATCTTCTTTTATGCTTTAAGCTGTTTAAAATTGGTAATCAAACAGCTCCTGATAAAGAAAAAGGAATATAAATTCTTTTTCAGACAAGACTTCTTCCTGTGCCAAGGATCACAGCAATGAGCAACATGGTAATATTTCATGTCCACACAGGCTTCTCTCACAGGCTGCCTTTGGTCTGTGCTAGTTGTACGCAGAATTAAAGAGAGATTAGTACAAAGCAGAGAACTTGAAAGTGAGCCTTAACACAGATTTACTTGGCTGATTGCTTTTTGCCTATCACACCCTTTACGTGGGGTTATGCTGTCAGATTTGATATCTGTTCGACTGTGTCTGAAGATGCCTCTGGCTCTCCTAGCACAATGAGGCATGGAGGGCTGGGCTGGCAGCCCCTTCAGAGCCAGCCCTGGCTAGCTCAAGGTGACCAAGAAAGGTGCCACAGCAATGTTGCTGCTGTGTTATTCCACCTCAAAAATCTCAGGGTTACCCTTTAGCACTTCCCCTCCACAATCCCGGCAGGATGCAATGAACCCAAGAAGCAAAAATCTTCTCTCTCCCACAGCAGTGTGCAGCAGTCCCTGGGCAGCAGGCACTGTGCCAGGCCACCAGTTGTGCTGTGCTTAATCCTAGTTATATTTACAGCATTTCTTGTAATTGTCAAAGATTCATTAGATGTTTAACCTTGATTGTGGCAGTTTGATGATGTTTGTTCAAAAGCTGCACTACAAGAGCTGAGCTAAATCAATTGTTTGCATCACATTGTAATGAAAACTTCTACCACACCACCTCAGCCAACTTGCACACTAACACACTGGTCAATTTTATAATAAAACTAAAAAGGCTCAGTGGAACTGCCTGTGCTTTTATTTTCAAAACAATAGGAACCTAACCTTCATGTAGGAAATCACAAAGAGAAAATAAAATATGTCACAAATACAAACGCCGTGGCACCTTTCCACTGTTCAACACAATTTACAAAATACTTTGAGTGAATAAAGCATTAGTTTGTGAAACATCAGCTAATTTTGCTCTCAGATTAACAATTAAACAGCAACCACTTCTGATTCACCGAAGACAACCAGTAACTTAAACAAATTTTATAGTTAAGGCTTATTTAGACTTTTTTGCCTGATCAGTCTGATTCGTTCTACATAAAAATGTGTTTTGCAAACTATGGCAAGCAGCAGTCTCAACAGGCAGGTATTTTTGAACAGCACAGAACCCAAGCAGGGACATCTGTCCATCTTCTAAAATCACATTTATTTCTGCCTTACTCAGGTGGGAATTACCAGTTCCTTTCCCCCCTCTGAGTGCCCAGTAAAATGATTCATAAGCTGCAGAAATTAAATACAAGTCCGCTGCCCTAGAAAGAATGAAAGAATTTCAATGCTATAGGTGTTTCTGAGCACAGGTCTTCCACTTGCAACCAAAAAAGCAGTTCAAGACCTTTCAAAGTTCCTGGTGTCATAGACCATTTAGGATGTCCTAACACTAGGACATAAGCATAACATAAACATAAACATAAACTTAACATAAACATTAGGACATCTTTCAAGGCAATCAAACAGACGTGAAAATACGAAGAGGTAATAATCTTTTCAGTACATAAATACATGTTTCTCAGCAAAGAGTACCCATATGTTTTGTATCAATGTGCTGGGACGCACTACTCAGTAATTCCCACTGTAAAAATCTCTTAAGGCTCTGGAGTGAAAGAACAGTTCTATTACACAGAAAAGGAGCAATGCATACACCTAGTCCCGCAGAACCATGGCGGTGACTACTCACACCAAACCAGTTCATAACTAATTATAACCAGAGATGGCAAATTTTGGAGCAACGACTGCACTTCACAGGAAGTTGGGCTCCTGTGAAGGTGTCTGTTGTAGCAGTGCAGGAAGAAGTTCTGCACATCACCAATAACAAGGCCTTTGACACCCAGAAATTGACCTGTTCCTGCTCACTGTGACAGGTCTTTGGCTTCATTCTGCCCCAGATGCTATTTCTTCTCAGTCAAACACAGAAGCATTTCTTCAGAAAGTGCAACCACTCTAGGAAAGGCCTGGGAGAATTTTCTCTTTTGTTTCAAGCTCCTTTAACAGGCCACTCATATCAGACTAGTATTGAAGGATCCTAAAGGATCCATTTGCCTTTGTGATGCTTTCTTAATGAAAGATTAATGAGTGACCGTGATAGACACTCCACAGATAGTGGAAAAGGTAAGCAACACAAAAGTCAAGAAAAAGCAGAACACAAAAATATATGCTATAGAAAAGGGGGCAAAAACCCCAACAAGCTTCAAGAGACGTTTTCTACCAATAAGTCCTTCCGAGCTTGTCTCTGAGATGACATGCTAATGAAAACTCCTGTTGCTTTGCCACACACCCATCTCCCTCCTGCAATTCTCCACAGTTCATCCATTAAAGTAGCCACTCTAACTCAAGTCATCCATCCCCTGTATATTTATAGCACTTCTGCTATTAATTCACTCCTTTTTGTGGGTGATCTCTTGAGATATGCTTCCCCCTACATCCTGTGATTATTCATGACAGCTAAAAATAGTCAGCTGAGTGGGTCGGCACATCCCTTCCCCCTCTGTGAAACAGATCTAACCTACACAAATACTTTGGTCCTCATTTTCTGAGTGAGGACCTCTTCACTGCTGTAAGAAGACACTCGAAGAGGATATTGCTGAGACTAGAGTATTTGATAAAAAAAAATTAGTGAGTATTTCTCCAGCTGTCCTGGGGAAGAGAAAGAGAAGGAATAGAGTCTTGTATAAGAAGTACAGGCAGACGATTTATCTTTGCAGCCTCATGTGACCCACAGCATTTGTGAGGAAAGCTTCTCAGCTCTCTTATCTCTAACAAGTGGCCACATGGTTATACCTGGAATCATGTCACATTCCACAACAACTATTAAGACACTGTGTCATTTCTTTTCATTCTGTGCTAGGGAATCACGCCCAATTCTCCACTCTTGTAACAGGAAGAATTCATGCCAAATGAACTATTTTAAGCCACACTATTTTAAGGTGGCCATACATTAGAGGACCTTAACTGATAGGACAATAACCAAGGTTCAACAGAAAACTCACCAAACAAGCCTGTAAAAATATCAGCCACTGTCAGCATGACCATTAGTTAGTGCAGGACAGCAAATACAGAAATTCTCCAAAATGAAATCATGTGTGTCTTCAGAGCTCATAATGGTAGTAGCTGTCTCACCTCATACACCTCTGGTATCTGTTATTACAGTCCACCTTCTCATCATATGCGTATTTCTTGAAGACTGCAAGAATATGCTGAAAATCTTCTTAGAGCAAGAGGCACAAGGTCTGTCAGATTCAATTCCAAAACAAGAAATATATTTTTTCATTTCTTCTCTTTAAGTGGCTGAGGGAGAAAAAACATCAGCAAAAACCCCCATGTAAATAATTTCAAGTGAACAAATTTATACAAAGATCCAGCTCTGTCCGGAACTTTAAAAGAATAATTAGAAATTATTCACATAGAAAGCTTCTGCTTACAAAGATCTTAAGAAACCACTCTAAGGTAACACACAAATTACTTTCTAGTGACACAACAGTTGGTGTTTTCAGATTCATCTGAAGGCAACCCACTGACTAAACACAGTGAAAGGAAACCAAGAGAAGAATGCAAAAGGTACGAGAGGTACACACAGAAATTCAATAACATAGCTATTTTCACTGAGACTACAAAATCAACACTTGTAAACATATTAATACAAAGCAGATTTTTGAAATCACCAAACAGCACTCAAAATAATGTAATTTTTTTTTTCCAAAGCTCATCTATAAGCTTACATTATGGACAAGATTTCTTGGAAGAAAATACTCTTTCAATGGTATTTCTACTTGCCCAGAGTCCTTAGAAATCTCCTATGCGTCGAAGGAAGGTATCACAAACAGCATCAGACCTTTTCCAGTCTTTCCTACATGCTTCCCTGCACTTCAAAATCCTGATTCACAGGACATCCAGGTAATGCCACTGACAAAATACTATTTCTGCATAAGTAGGTTTCAAAGCATTAGGTGCTGAAGTCAGATAGTGTGGGCCCTAGTCAACAGGAAAATGTCTATTAGTTTCAGTGTCTTCAGGCTGAAGTTTTGACCAGCAATTCAGAGTTGTAATGCATCATTTCTGGACCATAATCAAATTAATAGCTGGAAATAAGAACACTTCATTTGCTGTTTCATGAAGTGACTGAGGAAATGAAGTGAAAAGTTGTACATTGATTTAAAAGTGCAAATCTGACAGAATTAATTTCTTATACAAATCTCCAAAGTCTGAAAATAAACAGGAATGCTGCAAATTATTTTTCTCCACAGCCACTATTGTGTGTTACTTCTTTGTCTTCCAGCACAAAGACAGCTCTGTCCAGAGGCAGCATGAGACAATGACCTATAAGAAAAGGAATGGTTATAAACCAGCATTTACAAAGAAAAGGTGATTGATACAGACACAAGGATTAGCCACACAGCCACCGTCGCCTATGCGCCCTGTAAGCGTACATGGGCACGTACAGTTTCCATCAGAATTAATAGTGGCAAGGTGCTTTAAATGAAAACAGAATACAGTCATTCATTTACTGATCTCTCTCTTTGTGTCTGGTACTGAGAGTCTGCGCCCTTGTAGCCCAAAATACCATGTTGCTGTTAGATAAAATATCATGCTGCTGATCGCCTGATATGCTCTTAGCAGAACGATATTTTTGATGTGCGTGCAGCCCAAATGACAACTCTGTGTGTTAACATCCACTCCTAGACACACTGGTCTTCGACTAAAAAATTTGTGCTGGTCCAGGTCCCACAGACCTTGGCAGTACTGTAACATCAATCCCCTCCATTTTTTTTTGTAATGACAGCTTATTCATTAGCTATTGAAAATTAATACTAAAATATAAATATACACAGAAAAGTCATATAGTAGTAGTAATTTGATGCAGAAACTGATTTTTGTCAATGAACTAGAAAAATAAGAGATTCTTACAAGTGTATATCTGTACTTTCTGAAAAATAATTACCACAAACATCAAACAGCTCTCAGAATGAGATGTAAACAGCTTATAATATCTTTATTTCATTGTGCAAAATTTTCTCCTACACATAACTTACTCAGTTTTCTTTAGAAGACTATTCTTTGTAGGAAGTGAAAGCATCAGCAAGATTTACAGGCCTGCACAGAACTCCAGAGAAAACTGAAGAAAATACAGAGAAATACGACAGATTTTGAATTTAATTTCATGTTGAGCTATGGATTCTGCTTTCTGGTCTTCCCTGACTAACTCGAGCTCCTGAGGCTTTCAGCTGAGGTGTAAATGTGCAAGCAGTCCTCTACCTTGGGCTCATTCCGTTTCCCATGCTGCCTATACCAGCGTGGTGCGTGGAGAGGGTGTCTAAACAAGGCAGACATCTGAAATTGCATGCAGCTGAAAGCCATGGATGCTGAGACATATATTTGTGTCTTTTACACTAATGTATTACAGCAATGATGGTCCTGCTGCAGTGAGGGTGTTTACCTCCCCTTTTCGTTTCCCTCCCCAGTGCATGCACAGTTACCCAGTAACAACTGGAACAATGCCACTGGTAGCTATTCTGTGTCCGTACACTCTACATGACCATCAGCAGAGATGCAAATGAAGGATTTGTGTTCCAGAACCAGAGAGCTCTGTATTTAAGCTAAATAAGGCTTTGATTATGCCTTTTCTTCCCAGGCTTGCCAATGGGTGGGGCATAAATAACACTATTCCAAAAACATCCCAGAAAATAACGTGCCCTGGAGACACACATTCCTGCTCTTCTCTGGAGGTGGGAGAAATTATTATGAGCAATGCCTCTCCTCAGGCCATAGATCCACCACCTCAGACATCAGGTGACCCATAAACTGCATCTAGTTCCACATCTATTTACCTTCAGCTCTGCCAAAGACTCCGGAGACAAGGTTTGATAGACACCATCACACTTAAGCAAGTTGCTCCTGCTCCAGCAGACACCTGGGAGCTTATGAGCTGTAGCACTAAACAAACAAGAAGCTAATTTTTGGTACCACTGATGTTTTAAATATTGCTGTCCTTAGAAGACTTTTAAAAGAGTAGCAATGAGCAGAAAAGACATATGAAAGAAGCAGGCAGAAGGCATGGAGAGTTTGAATATCAGCAAAATAAGATCAGTGTCAGAGGTTTCAAGCCTAAGAGAAGGAATTACAGTTACAGAAATATGTAGGAATATAGGAATACTTAGTATGGAAAATTGAATAGGAAAAAAAGACTCAGTAGCTGGAGAACCTGACATTCTGAAAAAGGTTAAGGCATATAAAAAGCTGAAGTGTGCACAAAGGAAAAGATATGGATAAAGAGGAGCATTAAGAAATAGGAATAACACATGGACCTGAAATATCAATGGGGATCTTTGTGTTGTGTTGGCATGAAAAGGCCAATATTTCATCTTATGTGTACATTGCCATCCAGAAAATGGCTTAGTGTAAAAGAACTTAATAAAATAAGTAGCTTAAGTGTAGAGCATGCACTAAGGACATGAGCCTGAGTGACAACCCTGAGCATCCCACAGACAGAATTAGGTAGTAGGTATGGTCCTAGTATTAGGTACTACAGAGGCAGTAGGATGTCACCAAGAATGTCACCAAGAATATGCATTAGTTAGCAGAGCCAGTCACAGAGGAGTGTCCCATGCCAGAGGAGCAATAAGGCTGCCGGTGTCTGGCTGACAGAGGGGGTGTTACCACACAGCACTGCCTCATTCCACACAGACGCTCTCAACAGGAACAGCGACAAACACATTATTCCAAACTTTAGAACAACTTGCTACTATTTTATGTGCAGGTACGGATGGCATCATGTGGATATGTGTGAAAGCATCTGGCCGGCTCACTCATCGTCAGGTCTGCCACCAGCAATCCTACTCCACTCAGCGACACAATCCTCAGTCTCGCCTGCAGGCCATATTGCCATCTGGGCATTGTTTACACAGACCCTTACGGTGACACTTCAGCCATCGTGTTCCATGAAACAGCAACAAACACGCCATCCATTAGCTCCTAAAAAGCTCTTAAAGTCTGATTGACAGCAGTGGCACGCAGTGCTTCTGGGGAACTTCTTGTTGCAGCAAGTAATAACACTTCTTAAGGAATGCTATGTGGTATGGGAGGAATTTATCTCCTGTGTAAAGGGAAACAGATGTCAAAGAGAGCAGTGCATAAGAACATTAAGGGACTGCTCTGACTGGTCTAGGGTTCTTTTCTGAACAGTGCTTGCTTTCTACTTTTCTAATAAAGTTGAGTTATTATTATAAAGTCAACACATATGCTGGATTTTTAACATTTCTGAGCACTCGCAGCCCCTCTTAGCTCTGGTAATTTCTCAGAATTTCTCAATGGCTTTCAAAATCAGGTCTATTATCTCTTTCAAAATGTTAATTCTTTGCCTACTCACCTCCACTTCTATTTTCTTTCCTCATAATCATTCTCAGCATATAAATTTCTCATGGCAGAGACAGCTGGAATTCCAATGCCTAGAATGAAATGCCTTTACACTCAGACTGGGTACAGATTTTAGCCTAGTATGCTACTAAATACAAATAGTGGCTTCTGTTTGAAGTCCTTTCCCTCTGTGGCTGTGTCACATGGCCACTGTGGTAGAGGTAAACTGGCTTATGAGGGAACATGTGTTTCCTAGGCGTTTCTGCTCTTCCCAAGCAGGTTTTAGGGGTGGTGTTTTGTATCCTTAATCCAGGTTGCCTGCAGACAGATATGCTACAATGCTCTGCGGACATAGAGACGCTTAAAGGCCCCTTTCTTCCCACCCCTCTATTACCTGGATAACTTAGGTCTAGTCTATGTATCCATTTATTTGTGCTGTCAAGGGAATATATGCTAGGTTTCCACAGCTTACTTCCAGATGTCCCACTGGGAGTCTCCTGCTTGGCTCTTGATGTGTCTTGTCAGCAGTGATTTGTCCAAGCTTGCGGTAGCCAAGATGTAATTGGCCATATAGTCCCTCACACTGCAAGTGAGCCTCAAACACAACTTGAATTGCGTTTTCCAAAACAGGCTTCGAGAGAATTTGGAGACATTTAGAGGGAAGGTAACTCATTAACTGAATAAACCTGATATGGGCACAGCCGTGCTGTTTTAAAGCATGGCATACCTCAGAATTCTGACTCACGGACCCTCATGGGCTCAGCAGAGGTGATTCATTGCCAGGGGCCGGGGGGCACTAATCATTTCAGGGTCATATCTCCAGCCCCATCTACTGCTGTTCCCTGTCTGTACCAAGGGTGGCCATGACCCCATAACCAGCCCTTGCTATGCCCCTTACTCCGACCCATAGATGAGGGCCTGGCCATGTGAGGTGGCCCCTCTCCAGCCTCCCAGACACTAAAGACATTAAAATCACAGCTTGCCATACCTGCCTGAGGTATGGTATGCCTTTCAAAGGAGACAGCAAGGCTGATGTTAAACCCACTTGAACCCACGGCACTCTGCAGCCCAGAGTACAACATGGTGGCTGAAGGTTTAAAGGAAAAAGACCAAGCTATAGACTGTCTTTATGGAGATGGCAACAACTCACAGCAAAATGGTTGATAACAGGGCAGCAATACCTTCAACTTATCTCAGCAGGGCAAGAAAATCATGCCCCACTGTTAATTATAACAGTTAAACACAGCACATCAAGCGTCACAGTGAAACAAAGTACAATCTTCCTGCATTACAAAAGCACTGTATCAGTACAAACTCAGGGGAAAACCTTCTTGCTTTGTGCTTTTGTGCTGTCCCAAAAGAGGTCCATTTTCAGCAAGATGTCCCAAGAACCCAGCTGTTGTAAATTTTTTTTCTGGCTTGTTTTTTCTGCCTGTCCCAGGCCTTCAATACTCCTAAATAGTTGTATCCTTCCAAAAAGGACTTGAGTGTGTTGGTGAACGAGAAGCTCAATATGCCTCGGCACTGTGTGCTTGCAGCCTGGAAAGCCATTTATACCTTGGACTCATCCAAAGCAGCGTGGGCAGCAGGGCAAGGGGGAGATTCTGCCCCTCTGCTCTTCTCTGGTGAGATCCCACCAGGAACACTGCATCCAGCTGTGGGGTCCCCAGCAAAAGAAAGATGTGGACCTGTTTCTGGAGACAGTCCAGAGGAGGGCCACAAAGATGGTCTGAGGCCTGGATCAAGCCTTGTCCTACAAGGCTAGGCCACAAGATTTGGGATTGTTCAGCCTGGAAAAGAGAAGACTTCAGGCTGACCTAATTGCGGCCTTCCATTACTTGCAGGGGACCAACAAGAAAGCTGGAGAAGGACTTTTTACAAGGGCGTGAAGTGATAGGACAAGGGGGAATGGCTTTAAACTGAAAGACAGTAGATTTACACTACATATAAGGAAGAGATTCTTTACTCGGAGGTGAGGGACGGGCACAAGTTGCCCAGAGAAGCTGTGGATGCCCCATCCCCAGAAGTGTTCAAGGCTAGGTTGGATGCAGCTTTGAGCAACCTGTCTCCTGGAAGATGTCCCTACCTATGGCCATGGAGATGGAACTAGGTGATATCTGAGTTTCAACCTAAACCATCATATGATTCTATCTCTGCTGTAGTAAGCTAGGTGTAGTTTAGCAGCTGCAGCCTTCCCTGGGAGCGCAGTGGGGCTTCCTAGGGCAGAACAGCCATTCTATCCTCCCGCAGTCCATTCCGGATGGCCCCGCACTCTTGCTCTCTCAGCTGTCAGCCTTACAACGCAGTGATGGCGAAGGAGGCGAGAAGGATCTCTCCATGAGGGTTTCAGAGGATCTTTAATGAGCACATCTTGTCCATGCTATCCCCAGAGGCAGAGAGACCATGTGGCCCGAGTGCAGGGGGGTTTTCTCAAGTTTCAGGGGCGGTACATGGGTGCAGTTGGGGTACAGGAATCAATAGAGAGAGCCCGAGGGAGTGGCCAGGGCTAGGGGCAGGGGAAAGTGGGGGGGAACAATGTGTGATCAGAAAAGCAGTGGATAAACCGAACCCCACATATCTCCATCTTCCTTTGATAACACATGCTTAGCCTTTGCTTGGTTAACTTTCTTATTAACTAAAATTTGGGTTTTTACTGTAAATTCTACTCAAAATCCTCAAATTTATTTTGATTTTTAGTTATACAGTAGTCCTTGACTATCTTAGAAGGAGTTCAATCAGATCACCTACAGTTTCTCATTTTTCTCTTCACACTTTTCTGCCACTTCGGTTGAGAGTTGAGTTTTTCCATTCTTTCAGCCTATTCTTTTGGTTTCACTAAAAGATGAAAAGAAAAAAAAAGGGTCAGTCTGCTCCAAAGGGCGTGTGCACATTCCCATCACGTGATGCTGTGTTAGGGAAGTGTAGAACTCCTCCAGGGATGGTGTGTGTGCAGCTATGCCCATGGATTTGGCAGCGGGCACCACGCCTCAGCTGTGCTCTGCCTACTCTTTGCAGGGTTGTACGAATGCCCATCACCAGGACTAGGTCTCATGGAGGCAGCCTAGGCAGCAGGAGCTCTGCAGGACCTGTGGGTGATTGGTGGTGCTGCAGCAGTGGTGTTCCCATGAGCTGGCCCTGGTCACCCAGGGCATCTCCCTCTGGTACCCTGAGGCTCAGTGCACAGGAGGAGACTGCAACTACTGGGAAAGGATGGGAATAATGTGCAGAAAAGAAAGGAGGGACAAGCCTTAGTGATGTAGGCGTACAGTCTTCATGTCTGGAGTGTTGAGCAGCAGCATACAGATGGGGAAACCCAAGGAGCTGTTTCACTGAACTCACTTCCTTCTTCTTTCTCTGCATTTCACTTTTTACATCATGTCTGGCTGGAAGTGCTATGATAACAGCTATCCTTCCTTTAACATGTGCAATCCATGCAGTGCTGGGTGTTGAGCTGAGTCAGTCTTAACTTTAACAATAACAATAAATATCTGGTCATGCTCTGAGTATCTGCCCCTTTATCCCTAGAGGAAGGTGTCAGTTGCAGAGGTAGACAGAGTTCAGCTTAGCTAAGTATGTGATCCCAGAAGTTAATATAAAACTTGCAACTGAAATATATCCTGTGAGCATGTACTTACTTACACATGTGCCATGGTACACAAGTGCACCAGGAGGTGAGAAAAGTCACAGTTTTTGAAGTCATAGTTTTTGAATATCCTCTGCTTATATTTTATAATTATTGTCAGATTTCTTCTTTGATGTAGTATTCAAATGTCCTTCAATCACTGCAGATTATGATTTAAAAGCACTCCAAATAAATGGTCTGCCATTTTGGTTTTATTTTTTTATATTCAATTAAAATATTAATTGAACTTATTTATCTTTTAATGATTTCTAATTTAAACTGTGTTACATTTAATATTATCTTAACACTGAGTTGGAGGCACAGAAATAAGAACAAAAATGGTGTTACAAAAAAAATGTGTGCAGCACTTCATCTTCTAGATGGAATAATGCATAATACATTGGTTAATATAAAGATGATAGTTCAGCAGCAGTAGAAAAGTAGAGAGCTAAATCATGCTATCACAGAATCAGATAAATACCATACTGTTTTGAATTGTAATTTTAAAATTGCCTTGCTGTTGCTTAACTTCCACACCAAAACACTCAAAATAAGTTATTGATTTTCCAAATGATGAAGCATTACTTCAGGAACTTCAGGGAACTAAATCAATGACAGACCTGCAAAGCATTGGATGAATGTCAGTATGAAGAAATTATAACTAATGCATTAATAAAACATTGCATGATCTTGACAGACAGATATTACAAAGATTTTATCATGCCCTAAACAGTTAACAGAAAAAAGAGATTCTTCAAGGACTTAATTGTAACTACTACATGAGAAGGATAATATTAATCTTGAAACATTATCTGTTTTGTCTGTAAAGAAACCACAGTATCTTTCCTCTGAGGGTAACTTCAGCTTTTATTGCATATTTATATATTTTATCTATCTGTAAATGGAGTAACTTTACCGCTTTTCTAACTTTAAAGCATGTGCTGAAAACCCATCTATATCAGTGGCATTCATTATGCACTGCGTTCATTGGACCAAATGCCGCATTTGGAAAAAAATACCCTTTCTTTCATCAGTTATTCTCCATGTAAAACCCACGACAGAAAAGCAAACCCACTGGCTGTCGCGGGGTGCTGGGAGGCCCAGGACCATTCCAATAACTTCACCAGGACATTTGCTGAGCCCATGGCATTCACTGAGCTTCTCCCTCCAAGTCCCTCTGCTGACTCTCCCTCTGCCACGCCCAGCGTAAACCCCCTACAGAAACATCTCCTTTTTTCAATTCCTGCTAAAGTGGGCACCAGACACACTTTTAAATGTGCCATGGCTTGCCCCTTAGTCAAGACCACACTTAATTGCAACACAGAAGAAAAGAGCCCAGACAGGATTCAGCCCATGGCAACTTTGGAGCTGGAATCATGCACAACCCCACTTGTGACTCCCAGCCATCGTGCCCTGCACTGCCTTCTCATTGTATTTAACAGCCATTGGCAGCCCTTTACTCCAAGTGGTTTCATCTGGTTTGTTTAACCACTTTTTCTCTCACGTTCACTGGTTTCCACAATTCAACAGTACATTATTAAAAATTTATGTCCTTGTATTTTACAGTATTCCATCTTGTGCTTTTTCCATCTTCTTTTGGACCACTGATTAGCCCTACCCAACCTGAATTTTCCCTTCATGGATAACTTCTCTAACTATTCTATTGCCTTTTTTGCCTTTTTGTGTTTTAAAAAACAGGAGATGAAGCAACCACAGACACTTAAGGTACTCAAGCTCACAGAAGAGCTTAACCATGTTTTCACTTTGTTCTTCTTTCCTTTCTTACTGACTCCTAGAATTCAGTTTCCCTTTGACAGTTAATGAATGTCAGTCGCTTTTTAAGGACTATCCACAAAGACCTCTCTTCTGAGTATTAACTCTCCATATGATTTTGTGAATCTATTACTAGAGTTGTTTTTCAATGTTTCACTTAGCAGCATGGAAATGAACACTGTATTTTATCAGCAGGTCACTCAGGACCTCCAGGTCTTGGAAACATCTTGTTCTAAGTTTCAGTTTCACTGTCAAATACTCCCAATAACATCAGCAAATAGTGCTTTCCCATTATTCATCCTGTTTGCCCAATCACTCTGGAATTTCCAGGGCAGAAGGGACTTCTCACTCCCAGACAACTGAGCTGCTAACCTCCTGTTGCTATGAAAATTCATCACTGCTCCTGGCCTTCTCTTTCCCTTTCTTAGTCATTAATCTCTCTACCCCAAAAAATGTAATTTCTTTTAAGGTTGAGATCTTCACGGAAAGCTCTCCACAGGTGCCTCACTGGCTATTGCATGACATTTGGCATTGAACCAGTGGGTTGTATCAGCTATTGCCAAAGAGGCTGAGCTCTCTGAAGGTTTTTGCCAGCACTTGCTTTGGCCTGAGATGCCACACCAGGCAAATCCCCTGCAGCCTCTGAAGAGAGACTCTCTACCATCCTTCCTTCCTGGGTGGCTTCTCCAGCTTGCCCTTCAGTATCCTGCCACCTACCTCCTTCAATGACATCAGCAGCCACTGCAACCACAGGGGTCAAGAGGCATCTGCAAGAAACCACTGCCTGCTGATGAACCAGACACCCCTGCAGCACAGCTGTGGGTGAAGTCAGCTTCCCATGATGGAGAGGAAAGCTAGGGCATGAGATCACTGTGCTCACCGGTGGGACTGTGTTGCTCATAGTGCTTTGCAGCCAAGATGGTTTCAGACACCCCCACCTCAGACACCACCAGAAAGTCTCAGAGACTCACCATGGGTACACCACTTCCCTTGTACTGTAGTGGGATCTTGTTGTTAGCTGCTCCTGTGGGTTGCTGGTGGTGGTAAGCCCAACTGAAGGCAATTTAAAACCATCACAGGCAGCAGGACACAGTTTGCTACTTCCCGGCACTACTGCCAAAAAAATCTTTGTGGTGGCAGTATCTTGTCCCCTCATCCATGACAGTTTGGTGAGAGTGACTATTTCTTCTGGCTTCCCTCTCCAAGTAACCAAAAGGTAGTAAAGGAAAAACAAGGACAGAGGGGAAAATAACAAGGAATAATAGCAGAACACAGAGCCAGGATATGGGCTACTTACATCCGCTATACAAGAACTGGATCTTGATGGTGTGCAGCAAGCAGCTGCCAAGAGGACTACAGAGCTTCCTGGGGTGGTTTTCAGGGAATCTATAGAACAAGGCTTTTCTGAACAGTGGGAGAGTAGTGATTCACAGGCTCCCGTTTGCCAGAAAGTGGTGTGTACCTTTATGTGACATGGAAGGAGTTTTCCACTCCCCTTCTGCTGCATACAAGAGAACAGCTTTCACACAGCACATCAAACAGGAGGACAGGAGATGAGTCTAAGACCACTACAGATTGCAGTATAGTCCTATCCATAGCGAAGTGGGGCCATATTCATTGGGTCTGTCAGCTTGGAAGCAATTTTACCACCAGTTTGCTCTGCATAGTCCTTATTTCCTACCAAAGTCCTAAACCAGAAGGGTTTTATTACTCCTCTTCAGAAGATAAAAAGCAGTCACAGAAACAACCATTTGTTCTGCTACATCAGTTAAAACTTCGGGCTATAAAAAGCCTAGTTCTGCTTTCTTCCAGGACTTTTCTTCCCTGCAAAACAACAATGCAGGCATCCCGACAGCCGAGTCCATGGCGTCACTCCAAGGGTGATGATGCTCAGGTCCAGACAGGAAGCTCCCAAGAAAAACACTGATTGCTGTGAGATGATAGGCAACCCTACACGTCTGCCTGTGCTTAGCAAGGCTGTTGTAGTGCTCCTGTTTGCCAGCTTATCACATACACTTCTGAGAGAAAGATTTCCTGTACCCACAAGCATCTTTCAAGTACATTTAAATAAGACACTTGCGGGATCCAGGTTCCAACTTATTTTTCAGAGCGCTGCTGCCGTCACTGACTCAATCCACATGCCTATCGCTATTCTTCGTTGCTATTATTCAGTCAATAACTCTGTCAAGAGGTACCTTTCCAGGAGCATGCTGTAACCGGCAGTCCTGGGTCAAACCAGAAGTACTCCTACTGACAATTTCTGAATGTTTTACCCTGTGCCTCTCGACTCAAGCTCTCTGAAGGTCGCGTTACTGGACACAAAATACGTACAACCTCACTTGAACATTCTGACCGCTCGACCCGAGTAACCCTCCACCTCGCATTCTTCTGGACGTTATAAATACTCGGCGGGGGGCTCTGCCGCCTCACATTTTCATCCCGGCTGCCCAAAGCGCCCGTTTAAGCATTAATCCCGCTGCTACCCCCGCGGCCGTGCCCTGCCGGCAACATCCAGCCCTGGGGAGCTGCTCCCTCCGGCATGGGGCACGGTGAGCGGCCAAGGGGCGGGGTGAGGCGTGGTGGGACGGGACGGGGGCAGGCAGGGGCCGCCGGAACGGGGAGCAGAGCCTGTCCGGCGGCGACAGCGCCTCGGGAGCAGCGTGTCGGAGGCAGGAGCCGAGGGCGGACGGACGCGGGGACCGAGAAAAGCCCGGAGGGGCAGTCGGGAGGTCGGTCGGGGGTACCCGGGCGAGGCGGCTGCGGGCAGCGGCGGGGGGCGCGGAGCCGCGGGGATTGGCGGCGGCGGCGGGGCAGGGCC